>CM035131.1:105612357-106212357 GCA_020205605.1 Panax ginseng | reverse complement strand
TTCTCCATCAGCCGCGTTAATTCTGAATCAAAGTTCTTCTCCAGCTCTACCTCCTCTTGGTGATGCCTTTGCTTCATTTCAGCCTTTTTCTCTTCATGATCCTTTAGCAGTTTATCCCTCTCTTCAACAAATTCATCCATCTCTTTCATCTGATACTCGATAAATGTCTCCACCTTTTCCACCCTATTTCCAAATAAAGACGGAAGAAAGAGAGAAAACAAAACAAAAAGATGATGGAGATAACTATATATTGGCTAAAGCTCTGAAAACAAAGATCAGTAAACTATTCTGGAAATAAACAGGACCTGTAAATTCTCCTACTGCATATAATATGACCTGCGTTGATGATCCTCTGTTGAAGAAGGATTTTCCAAAAATTGTTTCACCTTCTTGCGCTCCTGCTGCTGTATCTTTTCAAAGTTTTCTTCCTTCTCATCTCGGGCATCATGGATGAGTTTGATTTGCTCTTTAAAAAATTCCTCTTGATAGTCCATCTAAAGAGAAATACATATCCAATGATAATTAGGAGCATGCATAAAAAGAACACTCAAAAGAATTCTCTGTATATATGCATACGAGGAAGAAACAAGGAAACATCTACTACGAGAATTGATGCGAACAACAAACAGTGTCAAGATAGTAGTAATTTATTACTAATTATATCAAACTAAACCCCTCTTAAACTATCAGGTTAAGAGAAGGTGAATTTTATTAAAATTTTCTAGAGATCTTTTGCTTTCGAAAAAAATAACTAAAACACCCAAAAAATGTGAAAAAGAAAACAAAGTAAAATAATAATCATGCTTTGATAGTGAAACCCTACGAAGCATCTGAACATCTTCCCTGTTTTATTATGTATTATATTTACCAAATACATACCAAAACAGGAGGGCTTAAAATTACAGTAAACATGTGAAGCAGAGAATATATGAAAAATAAATTAAATGAACCGCTTATTATGCACCCAGTGTACAAGTCATGTCAAATCATCATACTTATTATATAGAGATCACTAAATTACCTCTTCCTTGTTTTGCTCATGATGGGTTTTGGTTCTCTGCCTCACAATGCGGTTCTCTTCCAACGTTCTTCGAAGCTTCTCACTCACAATGCCAAAAGACTCTTCAAGAGCTTTTGAATGCTTTTGCTCCTTTGCAACTTTGTTCTTGAACCAAAGCAGCAGCTGGTTATCCTCACTCATCTGCTTCATTTGGCTCACCACCATCTCTTGATATGATCTCATCTCGAATTTCAGTTTCGACTTGCCTAGCCAATAATACAGCACAAAATCATGTTCCAATTGCCAAGCAAAGAGGACAAGGAAAAAAAACAGAAAACAATGAACATGCATTTAGTATCATAAACCAGCAGATGATCGATTGTGAGAAAAGAGAGGACCTAGGGAATGCTGGTTAAAGATATCCAAGTCTCCTTTCTCCGCCATATAACCATATAATTGGCGCTGCCCACCAGGATGGAATGACACCCGACGACGATCCCAACCATCTCTGTCTGTTCCTTGATCCTCAAAATGCTTACTCAGACGCTCAGCCTCTAAATAACCCACAGCTGAAGCCTCGAAGATCAAGACACTCATCCCTCGGTGCCCTTGTGGACCATAGGAATGTCGAGCCTTCACTGCTGCATACGTGTTAAAGTAATCGAGAAGCTCTGAATTACCCATTCCAAGCCACTGAAAATTCAGTTTAAGGGAAAAAAAGTAAGAAGAAAATAGGAAAAGAAAAAGGTTCAATCATGGTCAGGAGGACATAGTTATTTTAAGATAAGCATTCACTTACATGCACTTGTAATAATTTAATCATTGTATGTTGTCCTATAGTGTATTAAAAGGGATTGTACCTTGTCATTTTCATCTTTCTCGAGTCTAGTGTTCATTATGACCACTATTGGTGGCCAAACTATTTCCTTATCTTTAACTACTTTTTCACTTAGTCCTTTCCATTTGCCAAACACTTCTCCAGCAGGTATGACAGAGGTTCCCCTCCTACTAAGCTCCTCATCCAAAAGTTCAGCTAGTTCTCTATGAAGCTTTACCCTTGTTGATCCTTTAGTTTTTGCATGTGTTATAAGGGGCTGCAGACCACGATACCAGTCAATAGCACCAGGCCCACCTTGGCATGCTGAACAGTGCCACTGTCTAGCTGGTTCATTGATCTGCTCTACCGTCAGACTATCCAAAATTTCAAAAAAAGGCTTGAACCACTTGCTCTTCTTACGTGTCTCATGGCTCTTTTGGCTTTCATCTGAATCATATTCATCACTCATAAGATCATCATCAAAGTCATCAAGATCATCAGCGTGATCTTCATCATCCTCTAAATCCCCGGCCTTATCATCATTTTCCATTTTGGAAGGCAGCCCAACTTCGAAAGACTGGGTTAAAGATGATCTACCATGCCATTCCCACCCACGACCTAGAGGAGGAGTAATTACAGTTGTTTGACCACAGTTCTCAAAACCTCTATTGGATGACTGGTACTTACCATTTCCTCTGCCAGCAGGCCTTATAGAATCAGCTGTTTGTGCTGCCCAGGCATTGGCAGGAACCTTTCCTGATCCTTCTCGAAAACCAAGTTTCTGCACAACATCTGGATGGCCCCATGCTTTAGGATTGGGATTCAGAGTTGCCCATGATTTTCCGACACTGCTCCCAGATCTGTTCTTATGCTTCCTCGCTACCTCCCAGCCATTGTCCTGCTCAAATTCCAGACACATGTCCGCCACCCCTTGAGTTAATTGATCAACCTTAGGTCCAGGAACTTCAGACACATTTTTTCCCTTGGATGATGATTCAGAAGCAACAGCACCAGCTGGCTTCCCACCCGATCCACCCCCCCTTCTTGAACTCATCTTCTTATAGAATCGCTGACTCAACCAATGTTCCAATGCAATTCTTCTTTAATACTGCCCACAGATTCACATTCAGAATAAATAGTTTAAACTTTGTAGTATATAAAATATAGAGAAAAAAACTTTACACAAAAATTAAAAACAAAAGCAGAGGAGTTAATATCACTAATATTAAACAAGTAACAGTGGCAGTTGCCAATAAGTGGTAAGTACAAGTAGGGATCAAGAAGCATCTGATACATTAAACAAAAACGAATAGCCTCAACAAACACTGATCGTACAGGAGCTAATAATCAATCTACAAAGATAACGCTAACAACATATATTGGGTGCTTCAAATTACAGATACCCTGGAAGCAGGATAGCAATGTATCTAAAACAATTCTCACCATTGTTTTAGTTTTTACATGTATTTCCCTTAACTAATCATGCACCCCTGTGTAAGCCCTTATGCAACACACAACACATTATAATTACCAAAATCCCAAGTTTTGTAACAAGACTGAAAGGCAATTCACAAAAATCAGATGTCTGCTAGTCTCTCTTTAACACTGACACAACATAAATAAATACAGATAACAGAACCCATAAAGTAACAAATTTAGAAATACACCATATAAATAGAAACATGTTTTTTTTTTGTTTGGGAGGGGGGAGCTAGAAATCAATATCATATGTTTTAACATCTTTTATACCATATTACAAATATTGCAACAGCACTTTTGTGGTACATGACGGTTCTTCTGTAAATTATACTCCCTCCTTTCCAAAATATAGGATCAATATTGACTTTTTGAAGTCAAATTTAGATATTTCAAATTCAAAATCGATCATTAAATATTTGAAAATAATAAATCTTAAAATTAATAGTACTACTTGCATAGTTTACAAATTTCATAATTGTTTTGTCAAAAACTAAATTAGTTCATATCAATTATGAATTTGAAATATCTAAATTTGACTTCAAAAAGTCAAATTTGATCCTATACTTTGGAACAGAGGTAGTATATAATTAGAAAGAGTATAGCATCCATCAAAGATAATGACACAGGATGGAACTTTATACTCACATAGAACTCTCCATTTAGGAACAAAGTAAAGAGCAATTCAATATTTGACAAGTTAAACTTTCATTCATTATGAAAACATAGTAACGCAAGTGACAAAATATTTGAAATAAGAATCAAACAGGCTACCATGCTTAGATAAGTAAAGTGAATAAAAATAACAACATTTAAAGACTGTCATCTTTATTTGACCCAAAATGCCAAACTGCTATCAAATTTTTCTTAAATATATCCATGTCTTAGTAGAAGAAAAGTAAAAAAGAAAGGGGGAAAACTTAAATTAAACAGATGCACCTAATGAAGGCAGAGACAGGGTTTTTGGTGTTAACAGTATGACAACTTTAACTTATAAAAATGGTGCTTCTAACAAATTTTATAAATAAAAGGCTAAGACTGATTACGTGATGATACTAACAGGTTATACAAATTAATGAAGAGGTCCTCACCTACTGAAAGCAATAAATCTAATGAGGTATGTGTTAAACATTCATCCAATTTTTCATGGACAAATTTCATTTGTTATAATTTACTCACCTAATATATGAAATCACGACAAATGTCAATAGTGCCATAAGCAAAAAATTGAATATACCTATCACTAAAGTTAAAATAATACATTAGGTTAACAACCCAATTTATAAAGAATTGAAATGTAAAGCTATTAACAATTAGAGAGTAGAGACACACAGTCAAACAAACTGGAGATCTACAAATGTTGCAAATCTGTTGACAATGCAGGATGTATACTCAAATCACATATATCATTAAAAGCATTATAAAAACTATAGGTGATCCACAAGATGCAACATCTTCAAAGTGAAGGCAAATGTTTGAGTTTAGCATATTAAACTGATGCAGGACAGGAATAACAAATGGATGATAAACATTTAGATGAAAAGTGTTTTAGCCTGTTACAAATTTGACATGTTCTATTATGTATTAATCAAGAAAATTTGCAACAAAACATCTCAAATTTTAAGTCAAATGAACCAAAGATTAGGATTATTATTCAGCAGATTGATTTATATTCTTATAAGAAAGAACAAATTTAACTACATGAACCCAAAATCAGTTTAAGAGAAAAATACATGCACACACACACTCTTGCTCAAATAAATGTAAGCATAATGAAAATAAGTTAGTAATGAAAAGAATAGTCAGACATATTAGAGGGCCAGAATAGGAATATGGAAAACGGGAGAACTACAAAACAACTAAAAAAATCAGAAAATGAGAGAATGTAATTAGTTAATGCCAAAAGCATGATAATTTGGAAAATTCGTACTGATTGAATGGATGTTTGATTGTAGAACACTGCAACACACACTAGTCCTATCATGTTAATCCTTTTAAGACACTTTTGTTGCAAATAGTTTATTATAAAATGAAGATAGTTAACCTTGTCCAATTACAGAATTATATATGAACAGTAAATTGAGGTCAACATTCTTCATTACTTGCTGGCATATTACTAAATACCTCAGAAGGGTAAAGCCACTGATCAACATCTATTTACAGTATGGATTCTAATAGTAATTCATTTTGTTCTGGCTACAGAAAACATATCGGAAAGTGAATTTCAAAGAAATTTGAATCCAAACATCAGCCTGAAAAAAAACACATGAGAAAAAAAATTAAAGCACTAAAACCGCATATTATTGTAACCCACCAATACGATAAGGAACTAAAAAGTCTAGGAAAACAAACAAGACTGAGCATCAAACTTTCAGTTAATAAATTCACATGCCATACATGGGAGTAATTACATTAGAACATATAATATTCCACAAAAAATCAGAGTTACGAAAGAAGATAACATACATACTAACAAAAAACCTGAAACACAAGCGTATCAACCTCTACAAGAATGAATGAGAATCATATTTAACTAAGGCATATTATGGCTTACTTAGACATAACTTATTATGCTTATTTTATTAATAACAAATTTATATGTCTCTGATCCTCACACTTAGGCCCACAACTTACCTATCAAAAAAATCAGTCTTAGAACTTAAAAATATAAACAAATCATCTTAATAAATTATGCACAAGTATGTCTAGGCATACCACAATTCAAGTACCTAAAAAAGGTTCAGAAAGTAAAAAAATAAAAATAATAAGACTCTCATTTTGGATTACATAGTATAAACAATTTCAAGGGTTTTTCAATCCCTGCTCCAAACAAAATTCTTCAACCAACATAAACAAAAAACTCAATCCCACCATAGAAAATGACGTGTAAGGACTGAGAATCAAAACCTCAGTTATGTCATACACAGACCAATTGATGTCAAAGAAGAGTACCAATCCCTGCACAGAATTGATAGAGAAACACACAAAAGCACAAAGGTTTAATCTAAAATCAATACATTCAATAATCTCCCCAAAATAAATAAGTATTACAATGCTTAAATAAAAATCCCAAAAAATTTTCCTCTCTTCCGTACCGCATCACCAATAATCACATTTAAAATTTCAATACTGAAGAATAACAAGAGGAATGAAAGAAGAAAACACAAATATAATCACACATTTAACTATTTGAAGGGTTTTCAAACCCTAAAAACCCTACTAAATAGATAAAGAATCTAATAAATGATATACTTCCTATTTTCAAAACATAAATGATGTTACTTGCAAAAGAGCTTTTACAAATAAATTCACGTTAAATTAGGAAAATGGACCCCAAAATTAAAAATAAAACAATAAAAATAGATTACCCTTAAGACCCATATACATGCACAAACATACAATATAAGTTGCAATGTATGTACTAAAATGCTGAAATACAAGTGTGTGAGTGAGTTTATACAAACAAAAACACACTCACACATATAAACATTCAAATAAACATTGTTTCGGAGCAAAGAAAGAGAACATGATGATCTGAGTCAAAAACTGACCAGAAATGACCGACGCTGCACGGAAAACCAACGAGTTCAACTCGCCGGAGTTGTAGATCACGCGCCGAGAGTTGAAAGAGAGGAGATAGTAAAACAAGTGAGACTTGCTTTAGTCAAAGAGAACAGGTAACAGGTTGCCTACTACACCCGGTTTTTACTGCGTTTGTATCCCAGTATCCCACTGTACAAAACAAGGACGGACTCCAAATATTTTTTCAATTTGGTGAATGGCAATAAATTTTGTACGGATGAATGACACTTTTTCACTCTACGATATGATAACGTTATCATCCAATTTCAAAATCGTACTTAAAATATATTTTTCATCGATTAAATTCTTAAAATTATATTTTATGACGATTCTATTTTTTTTACTAGATTTGACCTCAATCTAACTAAATTTTAATCCAACCCAACCTAATTTGACCTAACCCCAAATTTTAATATTTTAAAATAAAATATTATTTTAAAAATAATAATTATATTTAATATTTTAAAATAAAATAATATTTTTAATTTTTTTAAAATAATTTTTTTTAAAATAATTTTTAAATATTTATTATATTTAATAATTTTAAATATTATTATGTTCTTTTAAAATATTAAAATAATAAATATTTAAAAATTATTTATTTTAAAACTTTTTTAAAAATATTAATTTATTTTAAACTATTAAATATAATTATTATTTTTAAAATAATATTTTATTTTAAAATATTAAATTTGGAGTTGGGTCAAACTAGGTCGGGTTGGGTCAAATCGAGTAAAAGGAACATAATCGACACAAAATGCCACTATAAAAATCCAATTAACGAAAAATGTATTTTAGGAACAACTTTGAAAATTGATGATAACTTAGAGAGTAAAAAGTGTCATTAAGTCAATTTTGTACTATATGTTCTTTGATAATTGTTTCATTTACTAATTTACTTCTTCATTATACATTTAAAGATACATTATTTCTTAAATTTGTCTGAAAATAAAACTTAATTTTATTTGAAAATAATAAAGTAGTGTAGTATTCTAATTTGTTTTTTTTGAAGCCTAATATTTGTAATTTGTCATTATTTATTAACTATTATCTTTAATATTATCACACTATTAAAGTTAAAATTTTTAATTAATACTTCTTTCTTTCCAAAATATAAAATATTTTCTTTCATATTATATAAAAGTAAGATGTGAATAATATTATATTTTAGAGCAGAAGTAGTATTCAAGTAAATATTGGAGAATTAGGCTTACAACTTCACTTTAAGTCTCACTCCAATTATCAACCTTATTCCAGTTTAACTCACTATCTCAGTTTATTAATCAAAAACACTTAGGTAGAATTAGTCATCTCTCGATGCACTAATACCATATTAACTTAAATCCATAAATTAGATAGAATTAAGCCAAACACCCGAATCAACTAATTCACTATATCTCTATGTGAATTAAAATCAAATAAGGTTCAAATTCAAGTTCTCTACCCAATTACATGTGATGCTAGGTATATCTCTATACTAAAATTCATCAATATTCCATTCAAACACAGAATTCAAGAACACATGCTAAAGTGACTAAGTCTAGATTCATATATCATCTCTTGAATCCATACAAATCCACACAAAATTGGTGATCATGCAATTCATAAATTAAGCACAAATCACAATAGATAAACTGAATTGATTTATTATTAAACTGAATTTAAGGTATGATAATCATTGTTCAACAATAAAGTTCCATCATAAGCCTAAAAAGTTAAGTTAGTTCATCATTAATGAAATAAAAACTGAAATCATAAAAGAATCCATCATCCCAATTACAATAACTGAATTAAAGAAGTAGAATAGATACAAAACCACCCTTCTTCTTGCTCCAATTCGTAATCTTCGTGATTCTGACCTTCAATTCTTTCCTCCAATGTCCTTCACTCCAATTAGGGCTCAAAATTGCTCCTTAATTGATTATCGTTAATTCTCTTGTTGTATTATGTTATATCCAGCACAAGACATGTAATTAGTCCATAAACCGACGCCAAAACAAAGTCCCAAGCCATGCCAACTTGTTTCCTTCACGCTGTTGCAGAACTCTAATTGAAAGAAACCTGTGACACCCCCAAATTCGGGTTACCTGACTCTCGAGTTTGGTGTTCACGATTCACAATATAATACCATGTAACTACCCATTCATATAGAAATAGTAACACATACTACATTAACATATGTTGTTAATACATAAGTCACAGGTCTGCTAACCTTAACCTTACAAACATACTCTTTAGATATACAAAAAGGGTTTACAGTACAACATAATAATAATAAGATTCATTATACTAATTTATCACTATGCCTTTTCCTTTGTTCTTCTTCATAGCACCTTCTATAACTCCGTCCCTAGCTGAAAAGTTTTTTATATAGCAAGAGTGAGCAACAAGTTTGCCTCGCCAGTTAGGTCATACAATACATGTATAAGAATCAATAACAAGTCTTCTCACCTTCTATGCAACACAATAATTTGATAATGAAAGAGTACAACGCTTTCAAAGTTTCTACGATATTCTAATGAATAATCAAGAATCAATTCTACGAAATAGCAAAGTGGAATGTTTTCCAGATTTATGTTGAGCGATCTATTGGATCTTGAAATTCTCTTCTCGGGTATCTATCAAAGATTTACTTTGATATATACTCAAGTATATCAGATAACCATAAAGATTAAATCATACCCCTCTGCAAGTACTTAGAGCCGGCCAACTCCGTGTACCCTATATTATGCATAATACTTAAGTCGCGCGCAATGATCGAATATACGATCAAAAATGTTCCCTTTGTATAAAAGGTTGTTCTTCTCAGTCTCAAAATCAAAATTTGATTCAATAACGAAATTCAATGATTTCAATATCTAATCACTTCTCTTCTCTTCTCTTTTCAAACCTATCAAGTTTTCTTTTTCGATCTAGCCGATACAACTGGCATTGATCTATCAATAATAATTAAATTCTCCTCTCTTCTTTCTTCTTCTCGAACTATCAAGTTCTAACAAATGTTAAATACAGCGAGAATAATTAGCTAAGACATTTCTCAACATAATTCGATAATAAGCAGAATTATCATCTTTGTCGATATTAGCTTCTACGGATATGAATATCCAACAACAGTAATTTTACGAATATATATTTTCCAAATCAGTAATTCAATTTGAATTATTAAACATGCACTAACTGCGAATAATCAATAATAAATTCTTGGACGTGGTCTAATTAACAATAATTAACCACCATAATAATTAAACAATATTAACTCAAGGTTGAGTTAGGAAACTTGCCTCTTCCGCTGATTACAGCTACACAATAAACTTATATCGCTTTGAAAGACCTATAACCAATAATATCGGTCTCACAATTAAGCACAATATTTTAACACGCAACACCTTTGTAATTCGATCAATCTTCTCTCCAGACACATTACCACATAGTCACATTAGTGTTTATAACCTATATAAACACTTATCAAGTCCAACTAGTTAGATGCGGTTGGACTTGATCCATTCTCGGTGTTACGGTCACTTTTATCCAACAATTAACACAATTATTGTCAATTAAATTGGGTTTCAAAGCTTGATATTATATTAGATAAGTCAAATATCATTTATAATATTTTTAAGCTTTTAATAATTATCAAACAATTATTATAATTTATAATAATTTTTCAAACTTTGGAATCATATTTAAATGATTTAAATATCGAATAATCTTATCATCATTAATATTTAATAATATAAAAATATTAATGACATACTTATTAAAACATTAAAGTTATTATTAATAACTAAAAATTTTTAAATCATCAATATTCTACTTAAATAATTTTTAAAGTAATTAAAATCATTTTGAATCATCACCATTAATATTTAAATATTAATGAAATTATCATCAAAATATTAAAAGTTATTAATTATAACTTAAAATATTTTTAAATCATTTTAAATGATTTTTAAATCAATAAAATTATTTTTAATTCATTTATTTAATATAATAATTAAATAAATCTAATATCATTAATATAAATTTATTAATGAAAATTCTCTAAAAATATTAAAAGTTATATTTTATAACTCAAAATATTTTAAATCAAAGATATTCTTATTTAAAATGATTTTTCATAATATTAAATCATTTTTTTCTAATTTATTTAATATACTAATTAAATAAATTAAGTATCATTAATATTCAAATAATTATAAATATTAATGAAAAATATCCCAATTAATCAAAAATTATTTTTCATAATTTAAAATAATTTTTAAAACCATTTTTGGTAATTTTTATAATTTATTTCTATTTTTAAATAATTTTCGGAAAATCAAAAAATAAACATATTAAAAACTGTCGCTAAAGCCCTTTAGCGACACTAAGCGTCGTTGTTGGTGTTCTTGAGCTCAAGAACATTGACAGTCCCATGATCAAGGCTACTACTTTGACCACGATTAATCTTCTGCCTATTTTGTTTCTGGGCTAACTTAAGGTTTAATCTCGTAGTAGACATGTAGTACTACAACTAGAAATCATCAACTTGGTCATAACACAACAAGATATCAAGATCTGACCCTTGAAAATTCTTGTCGACGGCTCACGGGCTTTACGGGTAACCTAGAAACTCGAGCGACTTGGAGTCTTACTTTGGGGCTCGATTATCTTCATGATCTGCCCATAACATTGATGTTCTTAAGGTCTTTACCTCTAGTGCACACGACAAGGAACAAATACATTACATAATCTCGGTCCAACAATAATGAGAATCGAGAATTTATGACTTCGGGTGAACTCTAACAAAAACTTGGTTCATACGTTTTCTGGAAATTCCATAAAAGCAGACATTAAATGTCTGAAGTAGGCTAGTTTGACTAGCCACTCCATTCGCTACGATGATGGTTTGAAAGATGTAAGGACATATATTTATAGTAGATCTATCAGGCTATAACTTGATTACAAATACAACATCAAACAACATAACACCTGTCAGATCCGACCCTTGTAAAAAGTTGTCAGACGTTATATTACACTTTCTGGGTTACCCAGAAAGTTCATGGTCATGCTCGGTCAACCTTATTTGACCATGAATATCTTGAAATCTGTAAATGGAATAACTTTGATTCCACTTCCAGATCAAAGACCTCATGTCAGGCTACAAGTATAAAGCTTAAAACAACTCAAAACATAAACACATAAAGATCTAAGGCCACTGACATTTCTTGTCAGACCATATTTCAAACTCAATAACAGTCTTTGAAAAACTAAATTTTAAAGCACTTTCACTACAAGAAATCACACAAAAAATGGCGCTAAAATTTGTCACATAAATTCATTTTTCATCACTAAAACATTTGGTGACGATTGTTAATCGTCACAGAGATCGTCATCGTATGAGCGTGGTAATAGGTTTATTTGACAATATTTGATGTCGTCACTAAATGTTTTAACTTATGGTGACGATTTACATCATTGTCACTATAATTAATTACTTTTAGTGACGTTAATAGCGTCACTATTTGAAAGAAACTTTTGTCACTATATTATGTTTCGTCATCAAAACTTGGTGCATTAAATGATAAGTGATTTTTGGTGCAATTTCGGAAGCGATTTCGATTCCTTGCCCATCCCTTGTCAAAAAGTATATATGTAAAATAACGAGTTACAAGAAAAATTCATATAAATTATTTTAGAAATTAATTATATTTTTTCAAAATTATAAGTGCTTGAATATGATCATTATAAACTACATCCAATTAACTTCTAACTTTAATTTTTGTAAATTAGAAAATATATCTATATGATGAATATTTTAATTTCAAAAATTATAACTTTAAAAAAAAATAAAACTGGGCATTTATTTTGAGGCGGACAAAGTGAAACATTTCACTGTACAAAATTGTGTCCAAATAAATAAAAAATTTTAAATGAAAAATGATGCATTTTGGGGGGAAAAAATTATGATGATATTATGTACTTTGTCACTAAATATAAGAATTTATGACGAACCATTTTTGTCACTTATCCACTCATCTAATTAGTGACTTTTATTATCTCGTCATATAAAATTGATATTTATGACAATACAATTTTCATAAATTAATTAATTTTTTGTCTTTAAAAATTTTCCTCAAAATTTTTAGGAAAATTTTGCCTCAAATAAAATTGTGAGGATATTACGTACTTTGTCACTAAATATAAAAATTTATAATGAATAATTTTATCACTTATCCACGCATCTAATTAGTGACGCACTATTATTTCGTCATATAAAATTGGTATTTATGATAAATTGTCATAAATTATTATTTTTTCGTCATTAAAAAATTTCCCTCCAAATAAAATTGTGATAAATTTGTATGTGGCGTCACTAAATGTGAACATTAGTGACAAAAGCAGATTGTCATTAAATTTTACAAATAATTAATGACAAACTATTATGTTGTCATCGAAGGAAATATTTTGTGATAATAAATATTGTCATCAATTATTACAAAATGTCACTAAAAGGTTTCCCTCCAAAATTTTGGTACGAAATTCTACCTCTAAAATAACTTGTGACAAAATTTTGTTAATCGTCATCAAATGTGTAAATTAGTGACGATATAAATGATTAATAGGAACAAAAGTAAAAGTCGTCACAAAAGCAAAAGTTTTAGTGACGATTATGAATTTCGTAATTATTAATTAACAAATTGTGACAAAATTTTATGCGTGGCAAAAATTTCGTCATAAAATGTGTGATTTCTTGTAGTGTTTGATGATATGGATCCATGATGGATCAACATAGATCATCTAAAAATATCTTTTAACACAAATATAAACACTTAAACACAAACTTTTCTTAACAATAAGGATCAAAAATCAAAATAGGTTTATACCTTCTAGCTTTAAATTCTTGATCTTGATCTTCCTAACTGATCTTGGTTGATCAAAGGGCTGTTTAAGTGACTGATCTACCTTAAAATTTCGGAGGGTTAGAGAGAACAAGAGTTGGTGAGAGCTTAGATAGAAAATAAGCCAAAATACTAGACTTTCTCTCTCTCAAAGCTATATATATTGTGATATATTGCTAAATCTGATGGGTTGAATTGATTTTGCTGGACATTGTATGTTACTAAATAAACATAGTTAGTCACCTACCATAAATATACACAGATTTGCAAGTTATATATTTAAAAATTCTAAAAAGGGTATTTTGGTCTTTTTCCCTCTAATTTTAATGGCATTCTTGACATTTACACAAACCCTTAGGGTTTAACACTAAGATTCTAACCCTTAGGTTTTAAAACTTTAAATTTCTAGAATTTTTTATTTAGGGTTTTAAAATAAAAAATTAAAATTTTAAAACTATAATTAGGGTTTCCTAATTAAATTAGGTTTTCCTAATCATATTAACATTTAATAAACACATTAAGCTTGCCAATTAGGATTAGGGTTTCCTAATTAGGGTTTAGGATTCCCGAATTTAAAATTAGGATTTCCCGTCATTCGATTAGGGTTTCTAACTATGCGTTAGGGTTTCTAATCCTAAGATTAGGATTTCTAATCTCTTGTTAGGGTTTATTAATTTTAAACCTTATTCGATTAATCATTTGATCAAAATCTCTATACAGTACAAATACGTACCCATCAATATAATTATTTGAATTATATTTTCTATCGAATCCCTTTCCAGAGATTAGGGTTAGGGTTTCTAAAGCTGTTAAGCACAACTCTACTCTATTTTCTCAGTCAATACCCAAGTTGACCAATTCTCGAGACTCGTATCACAGATACACAGTACAATATTAACAGTCAAAGTCAATATTAAATATAAAATAAATTTATTTGTAAAATTTGGATTATTTGAAATCCCGGGTTATCACATTCACCCCTCCTTAAAAGGATTCCGTCCTCGGAAACACCGCTTTCTTATTCTCTACAATATTTTAAAGTTGTATCATCAATTCATTTTTTTATCAACAAAATATTAATTTGTGTCTCAAATTCCAACCTGTGACTTGAATCTATAAAAGAAAATAGTTCACAGAAATATCTGACTCATATTACTCGCGTAATTTAAGTATTAAGCGAAATCGTTACCTGTTGCCACCTCCTGAGTAGCCACTGTATGCTGCGCCGTCATGTTAAATGTACGGGCAGTTGATCTTCTTTGTTGTGCAGGTCCTTGAATTGCCAAGGTTCTACCACCAAGTCCCCTGTTGACACTTTCCTTCTCCGCATTCTTCTTCGGACAGTTCCGAACCAGATGATCAGTCGATCCACACGCATAACAACCTTGTATCTTCTTCGGATTGGGACAATTGGGCGGCATGTGTCCCTCTTGCCCGCAGTTATAGCAGACTCCTTTCTTCTTCAAACAAAGTCCTGGATGATTCTTTCCACAGTTTGCACAAGGCTCTCCTCCTTTCTTATTCCCTTCCGTCTTGCTACCCGATTGGGTATTCTCACTCCACTTTCTCTTATTCAGATTAATACCACCACTGCTTCCTCCATCACTTATCTTCTTCTTCTTCTTCTTCTTCTCCTGATGCAATCGAGATGCAGCTTCGCTCCCTCCTTCAGCAATTAATGCTTTCTCCAGTAAAGCCGCGAACGTATTGATCTGCAATACCGCTACCTTGTTGAATATCCCTGGCTTCAGTCCATTCTCGAATCTTCTCGCCTTTCTTGCTTCTGTGTCCACCAGATGAGGTGTAAATCTCGCTAATAAGTTGAATTTAGCTGTATACTCCGAAACCGACATATTTTCCTGCTTCAGTTCCAAGAACTTAACTTCCATCTGAGCTTGCATACTCGGTGAGAAATAGTTCTCAAACAAAAATTCCTTGAATCTTGTCCAAGTCACTATAGCTGTTCTAGCTCTCGCATGATTAGTCTCCCACCAGTAATTAGCTTCTCCCTTCATTATGTATGTCGCAAAAGCCGTCTTCTGCTCTTCTGCCACTCACGCAATGACGAATGCTTTCTCCATCTCCTTCACCCAAGTTTGGGCTTCAATCGGATTCGTGGTTCCCTTGAATTCTGGCGGTCCTACCGCTTTAAAGTCCTTGAAGTTAGCCAATCTATCAGCTGGCTGATTTCTCGCTCTTCCTCTTGCTGGAGCTCTATTTTCCATAGCTTTGGCTATCATATTTGCAAAGTTTTGCAGCGAATTAGAAACTGACCTCCTTCATTATTTACCATTTCTTCTTCTCTTTGATTTCGATTCTCATTTTGCAGGCGGCATGATGATCGATTTAAATAAAAATCTTATATTAATTCTCTTTCTCTATATAAATTCTTAACACAATAATAATTCAACACATAGTTCTCATGTAATCGCATATTTATTCAAATAGCACATAGTACATATAGTACTTAACACATATTACTATCCCTTTTAAAATAATTTTAGGATTAACATACTCAACTTTACAAAATGTTACCATTCTCCAACTTTACACAAAAAGTTGCCATTTTCCATTTTCACATCACTATTCCCAGTTCATCAAACTTACCACACTTATGAGTTCAGAAACTTACCACAATTATATGAGTGTATGAACTTATCCTAGTCAGACCTTTGGCTTCCATTCGCTGAGGGGTTCAAAACATTTCATATAATTATGAGTCATGAACTTACCATAAGTATGAGTTTTAAGAACTCACAAATTAATCTTAATCTTATATTCATATAGAAAATAAAGATTTTATTCATTCAAACATATATATTTACATATGCTTAAACATCGTTCTCGATATTACAACACTTAATATCATAACCTTCTACTAAAAGATATAAACACTCAACTTAAACTATCTACTGTCCACTCCCTTCACCAGTCTTCTTCTTTCTAGGACACTTGTTGAATCCGTGACCCGTTCGTCCACGTGAAAAATACTTCCTCATGTTCGGCTTAGGACAATGCAAAGAAATATGTCCTTCCTGCTTACAATTGAAGCACACGTTCTTCCACATCATGCATTCTCCCACGTGAGTCTTTCCACACTTGCTGCAAAGCTTGCCTCTTCTTCGGGTTTGAATTTTCAGAGTTGTCGCTGTCGTTGACCCTCTTTCTCTTAGTCTTGCCCTTCTTGCTGGTTCCTTCAGACGATCCACCACCTTCAGTCTTCATTCTTTCCATCTGCGCCTTCAGCTTGTTTCGTTCTTCAGTCATTTCGCGTAACGCTCACTTCGTCTTCCATAACTCCTCCAAGAGAAACACTTTATTCCGGAGTTCCTGGACTTCTACAGATAGTTGATCTTGTTCTCCAATTTTGATCTTATTCTTTAACTCCACCTTAGCTTCTTTAGACTCTGCCTCCTCATCACTACTGTAACGACCATGAATTTTAAACTCCTTATTACATAAATATGTGATTTAATTTTAACGAGTTAGTTTTGTGAGTTTATTTAAGCCTTATGTGGTTATGAGAATGTATGAAATAATTAAAGGGAGTCAGTAATAGTTATTTAAATTGGTGGACTAACCCTAAGACTTTGATATCAAGGAATTGATAGGATTCTTATTGATTAAATATTCAATCTATTTGAATATAGTGACGAGGTTTGAACATATTGAATTATGTCAAGTATGGGTATATCGCATTGAAGAAGTTAAATTATCCCATATGAAATGTATGTAGTGATAGGAATTGGAACTGGTTGAAGCTAACCTATTTTAACTTTGCAGGGGGGATTGCAATGCCAATTGCCTTGTAGTCAATGATACAAAATAAAGCATTTGCATCGATGTCAAACTTAGAAAAGTTAGTTCTGCTATAGGAAATGAATTGGAACATTGGTGTAATGTGTGACATGCATAAAATCATATAATAGGAATATCTTCTAATGATTTGGAGTTTCAAGTAGTGCAATAAAATCATAAGTGATTGTTAAACAGAGATAATTAAATATCTGTGTATTCCGAAAATCGAAAAATGAGTTATGTGTGTACACTTGATATATAATATTAAATAATGTTATAATATGCTTATGGGAGTAGTTGAGATAATTATGGAACTACTCAGACAATAATACTTAACTGCGTTATTTTACTGCGTGCATTTAATGAACATGGGTTATATAATGTGGGTACATAAATAATCCTCAAATTTCCTTGTGTAGTAGCATTTACATATTTATATTACATTATGGGAATTATAGTGTCCAAACCAAGCTTTAGTTGATCAAGTATGCTGAGATTGGATTCTTGTCCCAAAATGAGTGTCTCATTAGTACATGAACAGTAGTAAGAAGCTAGTTTACGTAACTTTCAAGTGACTAACCTTAGGTGATCATTTGCTAGCCAATGGTTGGTGGTGAGTTGCTCAAACACTCCTTAACAACCAATGTGTTTTTCCTTTGCACCATGAGCTCCAACATTAGGATAATATGATTGTCCAGTTCATAGTTCTTCTATAAATGCCAACCCCATTTTTAGTTTTGGGTTGTTTGTTAAGTCTATATTGAAAGTTCTAAGTTGCTGAGAAATTTTGGGAGCATACTCAGTGTGTGAGGAGTTCATTTCAAGCCTAACAAGGTATAAACTCTAATTGTGTTCTTAGTTGGGTATTGTCAAATTCTTAGGAATTTCTTGAATTCCTTGTTAATCAATGTGAATTAACATGCCATGAAATGTTTATGATATATGTCTACATGTTTGAACTCTTAATTGATGGATTGGAGCATGTTTAAACTAAAAGGGATCAAAGTGGTTAAGCCTCACGCAAGCGAGCACGCTTTACGTGGTTCGATGCAGTACCACGGCCTTGCTACTTATCTAATTGTATCTTAAGTGCGGCCTAAGCTATGATCTGCACCGCACTCGATGTTTTTTGTTTTGTTTCTGATTCATGCTAACTTGTTAGTACATGGTAGAGCAAGCTTGTAAACTATTTTGACATGCATATGTAAGCACATGCATATAGGATGAACAAGTATAACAATGATTGACAAAATACTTGTAGTCTTGAAATGAGATTTGGGATTTCAAAAGTGAACTTTGTCACGAACACATCATTTGAGCATTTTGACTTTATGAGTATGTTGATATGGTTTATATTGACATGAAATACAAGACTAAAGTTGTAAGACCCCAACTTATTATAAATAAAATTGAATTTTCCTTTATTCATTATTCTAAATTAATAAGGGTTAATTTGATATAATTCTTTGATTATGGGTGAAATGTGCAAAGTTTACAAAATAAGCAAGTGGTTATAAAATATTCATTATTGTCGGGGAATATTCGTTTGGTCGTGGAATATTCTTTTTGTCGGGAATCTCCGCATTGACCACTTGATCATTGGTGGGCCCCATAATGGAAAAACGGTTGGATGAAGGAAAACGATAAAGATTGAGTTTTATAAATAACGACGTAAATTGTTACCGAATTAACACTATTGGGTTACCGGTGGTTAAAATACGATGAATACGCGTGGTTGCACAAGTAGCATACACACCAGATTGCATAAAGATTATTGAATTATTGATCCTTACGTAAGAAGGCACTACTCAATAATTGTTACATGAGTTCTCGCTCAATATTATATTTTATTGATTCAATAATTGTCGCGTTGATATTTTGTATTCTTTGTTGTTTCAATAATTGTCATTACACAAGATTTTCCATTATCAAATCAATAATTCATATTATTTGAATAATATTATCGATAATATTATTGGCAATGTCTAGAAAGTTACGCTCAAGGAGAGGTTTGGTCACCTAATCGGCGCCAAGAAAGGAGAAATCCTTATTGGAAAGCCCCTCTTCCTGAGGAACTACCGTCACAAGATCGTGATTCTCGTAATATTATTTTTAAATAAGTAATTATTGATTATTATGATAAAGAAAATATTTATTTTATGTGGATATAGATGGAGAAAATTTTTAATGTGACAATTGTTGAAAATTAATATTTTATTTTTTTCCGATAAAATAATTCATTTAAATATATTATTTTAATAATATATTAACGATGATATTTTTACAATGAATGTGGGATATATGAGTATATGAGGAGAGAAGAGTATTTTGTGGCATTAAATGTTTAATATATGTTTTGTGTGTCGGTGGACACAATTCTCGACCCGAAAATTGATTATAGGATCGTAAAATCGCTCATTTATGGATTTTGGATAATTTCGTTTGAATTTGGAAAAACTTTCTTCGCAAAGTTGTAGAGAATGGAATTTCCCATGAAAGATGCGAAGTTTTGAATTTTTCCGATAACAAGAGCTATTTTCACTTAATTATTGAAGTTTCGGAAGATAAAATAATTTTTATTAAATTAATGGGTGGGACCCACTTTTGGTAGGTGTTGAATGCACATGGTAAATTTGAAAAATTTTCAGAAATTGGTGGCTAGCTAGCTTGTTGCGTAGAAGAAGAGAAAAATGAATAATAATATTTTATTATTTAGTCTCCTTTAGGCGTTCTAACATTTTCCTATAAATAGAGGCTAAGTTAGAATTGAAAATCACACCGTAAACTAAGTTTTTCTTTCTCTCTCTAAATTATCGAGCGTATTCTTGTGAGTATACTTTGAGTGTTGCTATACTATATGGGTTTCATCACAAGACTATACCGAAATTCAAATCGTAAGTACGGTTATTTTGAGGTAAGGGTATTATTTTCTTCTTAAATGATATTTTTCTTCAATATCATTATGTCAAGTATTGGTGAACTTTTTATCAAATTTGGAACTTGTTGTTTATGGGAGTTACTATTCACGATACCAAGACATTATTCACGATACTTAATAATTATTCATTTAATCTGAAGACTATTCACCTAAAAATAAAAAATTTTCTTTTTATCCAAAATATCTATTCGGATACTAGCTTTGATTGTATCCATGTTTTGATCATTCTTGAATTTTACACCAATATGATTATTTTCAAGTATTTTTGGACTTGGGTAAAAACAAAGTACTAATCCTTAATCCTTAATCCTTGTCATTTTGTTTCATTGGATTCGCTTTTTTTAAAAATGTTTTTCATCATCCTCACCCTAAATGGTGATATAAATGAATATCTTTGGCCAGTAGTGCAAAAGATGAATGATTAACTAATGAATATCTTTGGCCCGTAGTGCAAAGATGAACATGTGTTGAGATGAACATGACCAATCTGGTGATATAAATGAATATCTTTGGCTGTAGTCAGTAGAAAAGATGATTAAAGATGTATATTGATTGTTATTATTGTGGATAAACTATTGATGATGGACTTTTAAACCTTAGAAGACAAGAGAATTCTTTCTCTACGGACTCTTCTAATGGATTGTTGCTTTCATTGCATTTGTTGATCTAAAACTTGTTGTCTATTATATTCTATTAGATTTTTCCTGTGAAGACTAATGATAATTTGTTTATATATATCTTAGTCATAATATTCTTTCTATGGGCTAGTTGAGCTCACCCTTTTCCTTTTTGTTCCATTTTTCTTCTCGTGAGGTGAGAACATAGCAGGATCGAGCCTGGGTATGGAGTGATGGTTCTAGGAAGATGTTTTTTAATTGCCCTCACTATTTTCGTAAAATAGTGTATGAATAATTAATGAGGACTTATTTGGGTGTGTATATTGTCTAGAAGATAATATTTGTATTCAAACTCATATTGTATTGTCGTATCCTACACTTACATCCTCAGATTATTGAAGTTGTAATTTGCTTTCTATACCATGTATTTTGGCGACTCAGAATGGGTGTTGTATACCTATTTTGGGGGCGCCACAGTTGGTATGAGAGCTTTAGGATATGATCTCCAAGGAGATCGGGAATAGAACTAGGAGGGAGAGACGAGTAAATCCTTCGCTAGTGTGTCCTACCTAAGCTTATTTGTTGGTCTGGTCATAATATAAGATATTATGTGATATGTTAATTTGTTTAATTAACCCTTGTTTTATGGCAAGATTTAAGAATGGTCACGAGAACGTTAACAATGGAGTTTATGAGACCGCAGGAGATGTTTTAAGACTCATCAACGAGGAGAACGTCTGTAACAGTCGGGCAATGTTCCTCCCTGCGTGAACAACGCCACCGAGCAAATGATGAACGACGGATGTTTAGAAGCTTTTTGCAGCTCATGCAAAATCGCAGACGAGGAGACTCGTGTACAAAATACGGGAGAAATGATAGTAACGCATGCGGTTTGTCACACCAAACAATTCAAAGAGTTGGGACCACCAGATTTCCATGGAAAGTCGGATCCGATTAAAGCGTAAACGGGTCAAGCAAATTACCAAGATATTCGATGTCTTGGGTGCACGGAAGAATGGAAGGTTCCATTCGCCACCTTTATGTTTTCGTGGTGAAGCAGACATCGGTGGGAATCTGAAGTGAAGCGTACTGACGAGATGCACTTAACATGTCTTGGGAAAGATTTCAGAATCGTTTCAATGACAAGTACTTTCCGTAAAGTATTCGTCATATGAAGGAGGTAGAGTTTATTAGACTCTAACGTAACAACATGACGGTGTCTCAAAGACGAGGCAAGGTTCGCAGAATTATCGTGTTTGCACCTCATTTGGTGGAGAATGAGGAACGATGACGCAGAGTATGTTTCGAGAGGTCTAAAACCGTAGATTCGTCAATACCTTATCTCTCATAAATTTTCTCTCGTATTCGAGATGTTGTCAACATGGCTCGCTTATTAGAGTGAGATAGTGAGTATACTCAACCGAGGGACCACAATCGGTAGTCATCGTAACGATGATAACCAAACGAGGAGGAAAGAATACTTGACAAAGGCGGTAAGAACCACTCGTGTGGTAATCGTGGACATGATAATAGAGAGGTGACTCAAGTGGAAATTTCGTAAAGAGAAGATTCAACAATGACGGAAGATATCAATGGCAAAGACCAAAGACCAACAACAAATGCTAGGGGAGGAGAACGACTTGATTAGATGTTACAAATGCGGGAAGGAGGACATATCACCCCAAACCGTCCACAACAATCCAAGGTATGTTACAACTGTGGAAAGGAAGGCCACATCGCTTCGAGATTGTACTATCGCGAAACCAAGTTCAAAGAGGAGTGGTGATTCCAAGGATGTCCTGATAAGTCGAAATCACGGTTCCTCGGAAGAGCGTTTGTCGTGGATCGGACAAAATGTGAGGAACCCAAACGAGGTGATCACGGTAAGCTAATCTTGAATTCTTACGAAGTTTATACCTTACTAGAGATCTGGGTTCTACCCATTCTTTATCTCTCCCGCCTTGTGCTCAACGTTTAAACTTGATTCAGGAGAAATTAGATTTTGATTTATCTGTTGAAACTCCGTTGGGTGAAACCTTCGTTACATCTACAGCTTTATAAATCTTGCATGATCTAAGTTGGCACTATCACATTACACGTTGATCTTATCTCTTTAAAGATACTTGCTTTTGATGTGATTTTAGGAATTGATTGGTTAACCACTCATCATGCCAAAATTGATTATTTTTTCGTAAAGGTGTTACTTTTCATATTCCTAACCAACCCGCCATATTAATTCAAACCACTAAACCACTAAAATCATCACCGCATCATATCAAGCCACAAAACTATTCATTTATTGAAAAACGGATGTCAAGCTTTCTTAGCCCATGTTATGGATTTGAATAAAGACAAGTCGATTTGAATAATATTTTCGTGGTTAGAGAATTTCGATGTATTTTCAAGAGCTTCCGGCCTACCCCTGTAAGCGTGATGTTGAATTCTTTATTGACCTTGAACCGCATAAAGCCCATTTCTAAAACCCCATATCGAATGGCTCCTATTGAACTTCAAGAGTTAAAAGTCCAACTACAGGAGTTATTAGACATCGGTTTCATTGGCCCCAAGACGTCTCCTTGGGGTGCTCTGTTTTATTTAGAAAGAAGAAAGATGGGAGTATGCGATTTTGTATTGACTACCAAGAATTAAATCATGTCACCATCAAGAATAGGTATCCACTACCTCGCATTGATGACCTGTTTGACCGCCATAAGGGGAGCACAATTCTTTTCAAAGATCGATCTTCGCTCGGATATCATCACCAAGATTTAAACCGAGGATATTCCAAAGAGGCGATTCGGGACTCGATACGGGCATTATGAATTCTTAGTCATGTCTTTTGATTGACTAATGCTCCGCCGCTTTGGATGGATATGATGAACCCCGTATTTAAGGAATATTTGGATCGGGTTTGTTGTTGTCTTTATTGATGACATCCTCATCTATTCCAAAACCGTGAAGATCATGAGCACCATTTGAAGTCGGTACTACAAAGACTTCGTGAACACAAACTTTATGCCAAGTCAAGAAATGCGAAGTTCGGCTTGAGGAAGTAGCATTCCTTGGGCACGTGGTGTCAAAACAAGGAGTATCTGTTGACCCGGCCAAGATTGAAGCAATACAAAGTTGGGAGCAACAGCGAAGTCGGTGGATCAAGCACGTGACTTCTCGGGCTTAATAGGTTATTATCGGAGATTTGTGGAAGGATTTTCTCGAATCGCTACTTCGCTAACTCAATTGACTTAAGGATGCAAAATTTTATGGAGCGAGGAATGCGAGAAGAGCTTCCAAGAGCTCAAGAGGAGACTCATTTCTAAGCACTGTTTCGACAATACCATCCGGTTCGGATGGATTTGTTATCTCACAATGATGCTTCGGCAAGGGTTAGGATGTGTTCTCATGCAACATGGGAAAGTCATAGCTTATGCCTCACGATAACTCAAAGAATATGAGAGGAATTATCCTACTCATGATCCGAGTTAGCAAAGAATGTGTTTATGCGTTGAAGATATGAAGACACTACTTATACGGGGAGAAAGTAGAGATTTATACGGATCATAAAAGCCTCAAATATTTCTTCACCCAAAAGAACTCAACATGCAAGAACGACGCTATTTGAGTCGTTAAAAGATTACGATCACACTATTCAATATCATCCCGAAAAGCGAACGTAGAGGCGGCGCGATTAAGTAGAAGATCATATGCAAGCACGAAAAGTGCGATATTGTCAACGCAAAGGCCCATTTTGTATGAATTCGCAAAGGATGGAGGTAGAATTAAAGACCTCAGGGACCCACATAATGATGGCGAATGTACGAAGTAGAACCGACTTTAATCGATAAAGTTAAAGTTCGCCAAGCTACGGACCAAATGATGCGTATGAAGAAGAAAGTGCAAGAAGGAGCTATTCCTAAGCAAGAATTGATGAGGAAGGAATACTTGAGTCAATTCTAGACTTTTGCGCTCCTAACGATTCTCGACTGAAGCATAAAATCATGATGGAGGCACACAACACCCCGCTTGTAATCCATCTCGGGAGTACCAAAATGTATCATGATATTCGACATACATTTTGGTGGAACAATATGAAGAGAGAGATTATGAGTTTATCTCAAGATGTTTAACTGTCGTCAACGTGTAAAGGCGAGCATCAAGTACCAAAAGGTCCATTGCAACCACTTGAGATTCCGGAATGGAAATGGAACACATTACTATGGATTTTGTTACAGTCTTCCCAAAGTTTCTCAAGCGTAGATGCAATTTGGGTTATTGTTGATAGATTAACCAAGTCCGCCCATTTTTTACCGACACGCTTGAGACTTATTCCTTGAACGCCTTGCTTTCGTATATACGTGAATGAGATTGTACGATTGCATGGCATGCCAAGATCCATAGTTTGGATCGTGACCCGAGATTCACTTTAAGATTTTGGGTTAGCTTGCAGAAAGCTATGGGCACGGATTTATTTATCTGGCTTCAAAGATACCATCCTCAAAACAGACGGACAATCGAGAGAGGACTATTCAAACCCTCAAGATCTATTAAGACTGTGGTCCTAGATTTCAAAGGAAGTTGGGATAAGTACCTACCATCGGTGGAATTCTCTTATAACAATAGTTATCAAACAAGTATAGGCATGGCTCCATTCGAGGCGTTGTATGGATCGAAAATGTCGTTTCTCCAAAGATCTTTGGGACGAGGTGGGAGAAGCAACATTGTTGGGACCGTAATTAGTACGCATGACTACGTAAAAGATCCAAATGATTCGACAACGATTCAAACTTCACAAGATCGACAAAAAAAGAGTTATACCGATCTTCATAGAAAGGACGTGGAGTTTAATATTGGAGATCATGTATTGTTACGTATTGCTCCATGGAAAGGAGTTACAAGATTTGGAAAAGAGGAAAGCTCAATCCAAGGTTTGTTGGTCCATTTGAGATTCTTGACCGAATAGGAAACGAGCCTATAGACTCGCGTTACTCTCCAAGTATGTCTCGTGTTCACAATGTATTCCACATATCTATGCTTCGTAAATATGTGAAAGACCGAACCACATTATTGCATTAGAACCAGACGAGATAGTCAAGATTTAACCTACGAGGAGTTACTGTTGAGATTTTGGATAGGAAAGAGCATGTCTTACATTTAACGAAGGTTATACCACAAGTTAAGGTTTTGTGGAGAAACCATGCAATTGAGGAAATGACATGGGAGTTGAATCGGAGATGAAAGCGAGGTACCCTCACCTTTTCGATATACCACCGTGCACGACGTCAATTTTGAGGATGAAATTTCATAAGGAGGGAGGTTGTAAGACCCCAACTTATTATAAATAAAATTGAATTTTCCTTTATTCATTATTCTAAATTAATAAGGGTTAATTTGATATAATTCTTTGATTATGGGTGAAATGTGCAAATTTTACAAAATAAGCAAGTGGTTATAAAATATTCATTATTGTTTCGGGAATATTCGTTGGTCGTGGAATATTCTTTTTGTTCGGAATCTCCGTGATCTGACGGCCATGATCATTAATTGTGGGCCCCATAACGGAAAAACGGTTGGATGAAGGAAAATGACAAAGATTGAGTTTTATAAATAACAACGTAAATTGTTACCAATTAACATCGTTGGGTTACCCGGTGGTTAAAATCTGAGAATACGCGATGGTGGTTGCCATAAAGAGCAGACACCAGTATTGCGATGCTTTGTTGAATTATTGATCCTTACGTAAGAAGGCACTACTCAATAATTGTTACAAGGTGAGTTCTTTGCTCAATATTATATTTTATTGATTCAATAATTGCCGTGTTGATATTTTGTATTATTGTTGTTTCAATAATTGTCATTACATAGTATTTTCCATTATCAAATCAATAATTCATATTATTTGAATAATATTATCGATAACATTATTGGCAATGTCTAGAAAGTTACATTCAAGGAGAGGTTTGGTCACCTAATCATGCGCCAAGAAGGAGAAATCCTTATTGAAAAGCCCCCTCTTTCCCGGAACTACCGGTTATCAAGATTGTGATTCTCGTAATATTATTTTAAATAAGTAATTATTGATTATTATGATAAAGAAAATATTTATTTTATGTGGATATAGATGGAGAAATTTTTAATGTGACAATTGTTGAAAATTAATATTTTATTTTTTTCTGATAAAATAATTCATTTAAATATATTATTTTAATAATATATTAAAGGTGATATTTTTACAATGAATGTGGGATATATGAGTATATGAGGAGAAAGAGTATTTTGTGGCATTAAATGTTTAAACATATGTTTTGTGTGTAGGTGGACACAATTCTCGAATAGAAAATTGATTATGATCGTAAAATCGCCTTCATTTATGGATTTTGGATAATTTTGCATTTGGAATTTGGAAAAACTTCCTTCTGCAAAGTTGTAGAGAATGGAATTTCCCATGGAAATTCGCGAGTTTTGAATTTTTCTGATAACCGAGCTATTTTCTACGAATTATTGAAGTTTCGGAAAATAAAATAATTTTTATTAAATTAATGGGTGGGACCCACTTTTTTTGGTAGGTGTTGAATGCATGAATGGGTCTTTGAAAATTTTCAGAAATTGGTGGCTAGCTTGTTGCGTAGAAGTAAGAATCTGAATAATAATATTTTATTATTTAGTCTCCTTTCATGCTCTAATATTTTCCTATAAATAGAGGCTAAGTTAGAATTGAAAATCACACCGTAAACTAAGTTTTTCTCTTTCTCTCTCTAAATTATCGAGCGTATTCTTGTGAGTATACTTTGAGTGTTGCTATACTGGTGCGGGTTTCACAAGACTATATCTTTGAAATTCAAATGTAATACGGTTATTTTGAGGTAAGTGGGTATTATTTTCTTCTTAAATGATATTTTTTCTTCAATATCATTATGTCAAGTATTGGTGAACTTTTTATCAAATTTGGAACTTGTTGTGTGGGGTTATTATTCACGATACTAAGACTATTCACGTATCGACACTATTCACGAATACTAAGACTATTCATTTAAAAATAAAATTTTTCTTTTTATCCAAAATATCTATTCGGATACTAGCTTTGATTGTATCCATGTTTTGATCATTCTTGAATTTTACACCAATATGATTATTTTCAAGTATTTTTTGGACTTGGGTAAAACAAAGTCACGAATCCTTAATCCTTAATCCTTGTCATTTTGTTTCAATTGGATTCGCTTTACGTTAAAAATGTTTTTCATCATCCTCATCCTAAATGGTGATATAAATGAATATCTTTGGCCCGTAGTGCAAAGATGAATGATTAACTAATGAATATCTTTGGCCCGTAGTGCAAAAGATGAACATGTGTTGAGATGAACATGACCAATTGGTGATATAAATGAATATCTTCGCTCAGTAGTGCAAAAGATGATTAAAGATGTATATTGATTGTTATTACAGGATAAACTATTGATGATGGACTTTTAAACCTTAGAAGACGGTAGAATTCTTTCTACGTGACTCTTCTAATGGATTCTTTATTTCACCGCATTTGTTGATCTAAAACTTATTGTCTATTATATTCTATTAGATTTTTTTTCCTGTTGAAGACTAATGATAATTTGTTGTATATATCTTAGTCATAATATTCTTTTATGGGCTAGTTGAGCTCACCCTTTTCCTTTTTGTTCCATTTTTCTTCTCGGGAGGTGAGAACATAAGCAGAGATCGAGTCGGGGTATGGAGTGATGGTTCTAGGAAGATGTTTTAATTTGTCCTCACTATTTCGTAAAAAATAGTGTATGAATAATTAATGAGGACTTATTTGGGTGTGTATATTGTCTAGAAGATAATATTTGTATTCAAACTCACAGTTGTATTGTCGTATCCTACACGACATCTGTATTATTGAAGTTGTAATTTGCTTTCTATACCATGTATTTTGGCGACTCAGAATGGGTGTTGTATACCTATTTTGGGGGCGTCACAAAAGTGATTGAACACACTAGCATACATGATTGAAAGATTAGACTATTTCAAAGATAAGTAACTTAAGGCTTTTCAAAGAGAACTTGACCAAGACTTTATCTTATAAGATCTGACCATTTGCGCATGCGTATGTGGCTTGAATATATGTTATAAATGCATAAGAGTTACATGTTAAGATGCCTTGTATATGCTAAGTTAACTTAGTGTAAAATTTAAAGAAAGTTAGGATGAGGAAGCTAATGTCATCAAGTAATGAGCATAATATGTTACGACCATTCAAGTATGTGTATTAGGATTCATTATGCCTATAGACATATTGACATGAGCATCATTTGGTTAAGGTATGGTTTTCACTTATGCACACACAGTCATAAAGAAAAATAAATTTCTAGAACATGAACTATGTGAGTAAAGTATACATATGTTGTCTATATACAAGCATGACTACTGAGTATTGTGTGACCAAGTTACAAGCATGATGATTACATGACTTTTTATGTTTAATGACATACAAGTTGTAAGTTAAACTTGTGATAGTGAAGTCAAGTATGGTCATGTCTTATATGTGAAAATCTAGCATGTATGTATGTTAAAATATATGTGTGTATAGGTGTATGTTAGAGTTGAACTGAAGTCAGGAAGTGCAGAAGCTCAACCTTGGTCTGGCCAAGGGATAACGTAGTTTCGCCGTCCCTAAGCCTAGACCAGGCGCAGCTGCGCCATCCTGCAGTCTTTCCAAGATGATCTGTTTTTGGTCTGAGGCATTAAGGCATGCTTATATGATTACTTACTTTGTAATGTGTGACTAATATGTCATATAATGTGCTGAGAAGCTTGCTATGTGATGACTTGATTCTTTTAAGTGTAGACTCGTATTAGTTTACACATACTAATTGAAAGACCGACTTGTTAATGTTAGGTCATTTCAACGTAAGTTAGTTAAAGCTAGTATTATACTGTAGCTGAGCAAACATGCAAGTTTTCTTTGAACTTCACTCTTTGATTGTGCAAGTTCCTTGAACCCTACTTTTGTTAAGCAAGTTCCTTGAACCCTATTTTTGTTAAGCAAGTTTCCCTAAATTATATTGAGCAAGTATTCGAATTTATTGTGTTGCAAGTTTCCTAACTTACACAACTTTGAGTTTGTGAAAGTTTTCCTATCCTTCTCATATTGCATTAAGCAGGATACTGTTGAATTGAAAGTTATTCATTTAAGCTTGAAATCTTATTTCCACGCATGCTATTAAGTGGTTTAATTACTTTAAAGTTATTCCACATCGATATTATTGACATTCACATTTAGTGCACTTAAGCTCGTATAGTCTTGCACTTGTACGTCATTTAAAGTTCAATAATTCTTGAACTGTGGTAAATAGAGTCTGAACCTTTGTCTGGTCAGACAAGCCTATGAAGTTTTATAAAATCTATCCAAACCAATTGATGGTAAGGATTCTTAGACTAAAAGAACACCCCTCTTATGATAGGGGAGTACCCTAGGTATCTAATATAAGATACATGGGAATGATTTAAATGTTATGCATATATATATAGAGCACGTGAGGTTGATCCCCTCAAGTACTTATTCTGTAGCCAATAACCAAAGGGTCAATTAGCTATTGATTCCATTGGAGTGTTATAGTTCAAAGTCTATTTGACTAGCAGTTATTCTAAAAGCAATCATTATCTTTGCTTGCGATATTCATATTGTTGAATCCTTCAGATATTGATATTGTTAAATCCATTGCCAGATATTTTTCCATTCATCATGATATATCCTTATTGTTGTATTTAAACTTGTTAAGCAAACTTGTTGCTCATCCTTGCTATATCATGAATATATTGCAGCTAAGCCCGAGACCTCAGGGAAGGACAAGGGTAAAGGAAAGATGTAGACTAGTTGCAAGGAGCAGATTTTACCTTGCGCTTAGTTTAAATTACTATTATGTAATATGAACCCTAATGATTATTTTAGGGTATGTTTGTAAGATGATATTAAGGTTATCGTATCATGGGACTAGTAACACCTTTTGAATAAATGACGTACGTTTATTATATTCTGCATTTTAGTTATCGTATGTTGTTTAGAGGTGGATGTTAGTATTTTATCGTGATGACCGAACCGGAGTCAGAGGACCCGGATTCGGGGGCGTCACAACTACTCAGATACATCTCGGGATAATCATCATGATCACTTCCCAAATTCACCATGGGTTCATCTTTTCCCACTTCTTCATCGACTCGCTCTTACGCCGGCACCTCACCATCGACACTAGTCTGCGACAAACTCTTGGCATCTCCGTACTCATCTTATCTTCTCCCGACATCCTACAATCAGTTTAAATAACTTGATTAATACTTCACTAGTACAAAATTCTCACACTATGTGTCCACTTATCTCACTATCGATACGCTTCGGCAATCCCTTAGGCTTTAACCCTTAGGTTTTAAAACTTTAAATTTCTAGGATTTTCTATTTAGGGTTTTAAAATAGAAAATTAAAATTTTAAAACTATAATTAGGGTTTCCTAATTAAATTAGGTTTTCCTAATCATATTAATATTTAATAAACACATTAAGCTTGCCAATTAGGATTAGGGTTTAGGATTCCTGGATTTAAAATTAGGGTTTCTTGTCATTCAATTAGGGTTTCTAACTATGCGTTAGGGTTTCTAATCCTGAGATTAGGATTTCTAATCTCTTATTAGGGTTTATTAATTTTAAACCTTATCCGATTAATCATTTGATCAAATTCTCTATACAGTACAAATACGTACCCATCAGTATAATTATTTTAATTATATTTTCTATCGAATCCCTTTCTAGAGATTAGGGTTAGGGTTTCTAAAGCTGTTAAACACAACTCTACTCTATTTTCTTAGTCAATACCCAAGTTGACCAATTCTCGAGACTCGTATCACAGATACACAGTACAATATTAATAGTCAAAGTCAATATTAAATAAAAAAAAATTTATTTGTAAAATTTGGATTATTTGAAATCCCGGCTTATCACAAAACCTCTTGTTCTTGCCCCGTACTGATAAGTAGATTTTATACCTACTTATCCGGTATGTTTTACTTGAATTAGTTGCTTAATCTCATGTTTCTTAGTTATTTTTCATGCATTTTGTGTTCATTTTGTAGATTATATGCTTGGGAGCTGAAATCACAAAGAATTTGTATGAAATCGCAAAGAATTGGTATGAAATCGCAAAGAAAAACAATCTAGACATAGTTTGGGCTTTCATGTTTATTTCATGTTCTTGGCTTGGTACTTGGATTACATTGTAGAGCTTCTTCTCAGCTTTCCGGAACATCTTGAATCATTCCAATTGAAGTTCGGATGCAAGAGTTATGACATTTGTACCAACGGACGTCGAACGTCACTATTTTGGGTGGCCATTTGCATACCAGTCACTTCCAGCCCAATTTTAACCTTAATATGTTTGTTATTTCTCAATTCTCAAAGAATAAAAGTCATAGAGCTCGTCGATATCTTCGATTTGATAGGTGACAGGCTCTGTAACTCCTCCCGGATCAAAAGTTATGGCCGTATTACCAGAGGACGTTGTGACAGAAAATGGACCCCCGCCGGGGTGGGTTTTTCCTTAACAAAATGCCCACCGAGGCGGGCATACCAGCTGCAAAACAGTAGCATAGCCCGTCGGGGCGGGCCCTTTACAAGGCTAGACCCCCTCCGGGGCGGGGGTATGCGCAGAAAACTCGATTTTGGTCCAAACTTGAGTTCGGGAAGGATTGTTTCAATCCGATTGACTCAAGGACTTCCAAGAGGACTTAAAGACATATAAAGAGACTTATAAAAGGAGGAGAAACACATGGATTAGAGGGGAGATTAGAGAGAAAGATGATTCCATTAGATTAGATTAGATAGATTAGATCAAAACACTAGTTCTAATTAGATTTGGAGATTGAAGCAACTTGGAGACTATTGAAGATTCAAAGTAGGAGCAAGGTGGGAGCTTCAAATCTACAGACAATAGATTATATCTTCTCATCTTCTTCTATCTTTGTCTTGTATTGTTTATTCAATTGTGGATTCTTAGTTTTAATTCAATGAACTAATTCTTTGTTTGAGATTACAATGGATCTTATTGTGTAGTTTATTTTAATATTCTTTGTTATCAATTATTATATTATATTGTGAGGATTGTCTATTGTGATTTGGACTTAATTTCTTAATTGCCTAGCTAACAATTACCGTGATAATCTATATGAACTCGAGAGATGAAGTATTAATTTAGATCTTATCATGATAGAATGTGTTTGTGATTTCTGCATAGATGGAATTCATGATTCTTGTTTAGGATAGAGATATGCCTTTACGCCATATGTAATCTTATAGAAAACTTGTGCTTTAAATCCTTTTTAATTGTAATTCACATAGAGATATAGTGGATTAGTTAATTAGGCTGTCTTGCTTAATTCTATCATCTGTGAATTTAAGTGAGTAAGGGTATTATACATCGAGAGGTGGTTTTATCTACTTTAATGTTCTTGATTAACAATTCAGGATATAAAATAATTGATGAGGAGTGTGTTAACTTAAATGAAACAATAAATGAAGTTGTGATCTTAAATCTCCGTAATCTTAATTTAACTAGTGGAATTTAATAGTAGTTTAATTTATATAATTTGAAATTCATTTGTTTAAATAAGATTGAGTTGGTTACGGGTTAGTACTTGGTGATTTTGTATTAATAATTCCTCGTGGGAACGATACTCTACTTTCACTTTATTACTTGTTGACCACGTATACTTGTGTGTTGTGCGTAATTAGATTGTACCCAATAAGTTTTTGGCGCCGCTGCCGGGGAATTAGTTTAATATAATTTTTGCCAATATTAGCTTCATTCAAATTAGTCTTAATTTAAACATTTTTTTTCTTTTTATTTAATTCTCTTCCTATTTTTCTTTCTTTTCAGGTACCATGGATGAATTCAATTATCAAAGGCCATATTCGAATATGACTCAACCAAGGGGAGCGGGGATTGATGGTCTCAATGCATTTTCTGCATTATCAGCGCAACTTGAGACACTTTTGAGGAGGTTGGACATTGTTTCAGCCCAACATAATCGAAGGATAGCAGTTAATTGTAATTATTGTGCTGGTAATCATCCGAGTCATCAATGCACCGTTAGTTTTGGGCCGGGACAACATGGTGGTGAATATCTCAACGATTATACATGTGCTAATTATCATCAAGTTTGGGGGTATCACCCGGATTCGTCGTGGAACTATACTTATGAAGACCAATACTACGCTCCAAATCTAACATACACGCTAGAATTTTCATGTCCACCTTCATTGCCACAAGAAGAAAAGCCAAATCCGAGGGATGTAATATTGAAGGGCATATCAAACCTAGAGGAGATGAGGATTAGCCAAGAGCTGTCAACCCAAAATTTTAATAATCGGATGGAACAACTCGTTATTACCTCAACCAATGGTCATCAATACACGACTTCCGAGACTGAGACATATAATTCAAAGTTGGAGGAATTGTGGTCCAAGTTCGTAGCATTAAATGAGGAGAGGAGGATTAATCAAGAGATATCAATTCAAAATCTGCAGAACTAGATGGATCAAATGCTCAAAGCCCTGAACAACTGTCCTCAAAATAATTGGTGTTATGACGAGGATTCCGAGATTGATGAAGTGCCCGAGCTAAATCTACAACTGGATGAGACACGAGATGTTGAAAAAGAGGACACAAGTGGGGATAATGAAAATAAGGTCGGTGAAGAACTAACTATGAGTACCAACGAGGATGAGCCGATGTTATTAGTGCCCCAAGTTCCTTCTCCGCCAAAGATCAAGGGTCCAGTTAGATTTGCAAAACTGTTCCCGCTTGGTAGTTATGTCGTTGGCAAGGCTCTTTATGACATGAGAGCTAGTACAAATGTGAAGCCATGGTGGGATGAGGAGGAAAAGATAGAAGAAGAGCCCGTTGTTCTTGCCAAGCCTCAAAGCCCCAATCGAATCATAGGCTCAACGGACGAAAAAACACCTAGTTATTCAACATTCTCAATTGGGCACATATTTAAACAAAGCATGCTAGGTGACTTTAACTCAATAGCCATCACAAATGGGAACCTACCAAAAGCTACATTATTTTCAATGGATGGAGGGTTCCTCAACCTTCAAAGAGGAATTGGATAGCGTTGACCAGACAACGTCAGGCTGAAAGACTATAAATCAAGCGCTGACTGGGAGGCAACCCAGAAATTTTTATATTTATATGCTTTACTAGTTTATTTAGTAGATAAGAATTAATTTGCTTATTAAGCTCTCTTACCAATCCAAGTGCTATTCTAATCCATGTTATCTCTCTTCATTGCAGGTATTGGAGGTTCAATGGATAGGAAAATGATCATCGCCGCCATCGCCACCATCACTTCATACTTAGCTGATTACAGGGAAGTTCTCTTCTACTTATCGCTATATTCTTACAATGAGGACATTGTAATTGCTAAGTTTGGGGGAGTTTAGTTTAGTTCTTTATTGCATGTTTAGTTTCATGTTTATGTTATGTTATTTTACATATGTTGTTAATTTAGTTTAGGTTCATTATAAAAAAAAATCAAATCAAAAATTCAAAAATAGGTATAGAACTGTTGATTATTGGTACAATTGTGATAGAAAATGGACCCCCGCCGGGGCGGGCTTTTCCTTAACAAAATGCCTACCGGAGCGGGCATACCAGCTTCAAAAGAGTAGCATATCCAAATGGAACCTTTATAAAGCTAGACCCCACTGCAAGTGGGTATGCTTATAAACTCGATTTTTGTCCAAATTTGAGTTCGAGAAGGATTGTTTCGATCCGATTGACTCAAGGACTTCCAAGAGGACTTAAAGACATATAAAGAGACTTATAAAAGGATGAGAAACACAAGGATTAGAGGGGAGATTAGAGAGAAAGATGATTCCATTAGATTAGATAGATTAGATTAGATATATTAGATCAAAACACTAGTTCTAATTAGATTTGGAGATTGAAGCAACTTGGAGACTATTGAAGATTCAAAGTAGGAGCAAGGAGGGAGCTTCAAATCTATAGACAATAGATTATATCTTCTCATCTTCTTCTATCTTTGTCTTGTATTGTTTATTCAATTGTGGATTCTTAGTTTTAATTCAATGAACTAATTCTTTGTTTGAGATTACAATGGATCTTATTGTGTAGTTTATTTTAATATTCTTCATTATCAATTATTATGTTCTATTGTGAGGATTGTCTATTGTGATTTGGACTTAATTGCTTAATTGCCTAGCTAACAATTACCGTGATAATCTATATGAACTCGAGAGATGAAGTATTGATTTAGATCTTATCATGATAGCATTTGTTTGTGATTTCTGCATAGATGGAATTCATGATTCGTGTTTAGGATAGAGATATGCCTTTACGCCATATGTAATCTTATAGAGAACTTGTGCTTTAAATCCTTTTTAATTGTAACTCACATAGAGATATAGTGGATTAGTTAATTAGGGTGTCTTGCTTAATTCTATCATCTGTGGATTTAAGTGAGTATGGGTATTATACATCGAGAGGTGGTTTTATCTGCTTTAGTGTTCTTGATTAACAATTCAGGATAGAAAATAATTGATGATGAGTTTGTTAACTTAAATGAAGCAATAAGTGAAGTTGTGATCTTAAATCTCCGTAATCTTAATTTAACTAGTGGAATTTAATAGTAGTTTAATTTATATAATTTGAAATTCATTCGTTTAAATAAGATTGAGTTGGTTACGGGTTAGTACTTGGTGATTTTGTATTAATAATTCCTCGTGGAAACGATACTCAACTTTCACTTTATTACTTGTTGACCACGTATACTTGCGTGTTGTGCGTAATTAGATTTTACCCAACACGTACCCCGCCCCGGGGGGGGGGGGGGGTGTAGTTCTGCTCATTTTGTTGTCACTTCCTGTTTCAACGCCACCTTTTATGCCACGAATGTTACGCCATGCCACCTAAACATAAAATAAACATAAACAAGTAAAAACGAACATAAATATATAGGATCAACACAATTTCAGCTCGAATTTGAGGCCGATTCGTAGGTATAAAACCCACTCATCACAAAGCACAATTTTTTTAAAATTAAGAATTTATTTTGTTTTATTTTTACTTATAAATTAATAATTTGTTTGTGTACTAGTGATTATGTAACAAAATAATTATTGTGTAAAATTGTGAAATGTAAAGTACAATTAAACGATAAAATGAACAAGATTAACTAATAAATGATATCTTCATTAATCGTTACAAACTTAAAGTACAGTACAACAATATCCTATACTATTAGAATTCCGTCATGATTTAGTTCGTTGATTACTCAGGTGAGAGGAGGATTTCATAAAGACATGCGAGATTGAGAGGAGTATTGGACAGGGGGAGAGATGGTAGGCAGACTCTTCAAGGCAATGTGGACAAAACATTTGGTCTTAGGGTCATGTGCGTGTGTAAGTGGGTTTTTGGTGTGCTGCGAGACTTAACTCTATAGAGGCTAAGTCCTTGGAAAGATTGCTTGGGCTTGTTAAGACTAGGTATAGAACCTAACCACCACAACCAACAAGGAATGCCTCTTAGTGTTAGCAACTTGGTGCTTGTGATTTCTAGAGAGAAAAAGTGAGTTCTAGAGAGAGAAGCTTCAAGTTCTCCAAGTTTCTCAAGTTTCCAACATTACTTCCAAAAGAAAAAGACACGTGGGGTGCCCCGTCATGCACATGTCTTGTGTCACTTATAAACTATGATTATAATATCAATTATAAGTGTGGAAATTTTCTTTTTAGAGTCTATTTTGCCCAACTCCACATTCCTGGCTACAGTATGTGCCAATAAAGACCCAAACAATTCTACAGAGGCTCGCTGCTCTACCTTTTCCTCCTCTAACTCATAGATCTTAGCCTCCAATTCCTAAGTTTGATTGGATAGCTCCATAACCACATCTACTTCTTCCATGTAGGGTCCGTCAGAAAACCCCCCCAGTTGTTCTTCAAGATCCTCTTTAGGATCAGTTTCCATCTCAACTTTCTCATTCCCTATGGAAGCTGCCTGAACTAGCTCATTAACTACCATCTCTTTCGTATCTTCAACTAGTTCTTGGTTTACTTCTTTCTTCTCCCTACTGATAGTTCCCATCTCAAGAATCTACAAAACCACATTAACAAACTTAATAAGTTCTTATATAACATTTCTATATGATCACATTTCACATATGATAAAATTTTATTTGTTATTATCTTCTTTTAGAATGAATTTCCAGAATTCATCACTTATACTCGAAATGAGTTTTACTACTTTTCTTAAGGTCATAATCCTAAGGGTTTTCTCCATTATTAAGGTTTATAACCTATCAACTTTGATATCAACCTGTGATGACCCCAAATCCGGGTTTTCTTAACCTCGGGCTTGGTGCTCATTGTACCATTGTGACACCCCCAAATTCGGGTTTTCTAACCTCGAATTCGGTGTTCACGATACTCAATAATAAACATACTTTCTAACTAATGCGAAAGAATAAACATACATTGTTTATCATAATAATTATAAAGTCTTACAATCATAACCCCAAGGTTCTTTAACCTTAACTTAAAACGTACTCTTAATACTATAAAGAGTTTACATAACCAAATAGCATTTAAAATAAAATAGTACATAAGCCTTCTCAAACATCTACTCTTGAACCTTCCCTTTTCCTTTATCCCTTTTGGACGTTTCTGCCTTAGCTGAAATAAATGTCATGACATAGCAAGGGTAAACAACTAATTTGCTTATCAAGTTTATACACAAGGGAGATATATCATGATTAAAAAGAAGTTTCACTTTTAATGTTCAACAACAGTATAAAATTGTGAAGGAATATGGATTAATATTCAACAGTTGAATATTCGAATAATTGAATAACAAGTACTGTGTAAAAATTGAGAAAATTGGATTATAATGTAAAATAATTTTATTTGAATATATAATGAATAAAATTATATTATGTGTTATTTATAACGAGTAAGCAAGATGAATGTTATTCTATAATTTAAAAGAGAAATAAGATAGTAGCATTCTGGTTAAGTGCTAGAATTATGGTGTTTGAATTTCTAAGTCGAAAATAAAAGCTTTCCGAGAAATTCTCTGAAAAACACTATTCATCCATTTTTGCTCGGGAATTATTTTTGAACTTCCAGGAAATACTTAATGATAAAATGATAAGGAAGAATGGATTATCTAATAATAATTCAGTTATGACAAACGCAGTTTTTTGCCCACGTACTAAGTTCGAGAATGTTAAGGAAAGTGAAGATTTGAATAAATGATGGTCGTATATGTAAATACTTGAAATTTTGTATTCCTGTTACTAACATTGTAGGAAGGCAGAATTGTCTTTCAGAGATAACCCTGGAGGATAATGTAGGTCCAATTCCAGAGATAACCCTGAAATTTCTAGTTTTTCCATCTCGGAGATAACCCCGAGATACCCAGTTCCAATCCCGGAGTCAACCCCCAGGAGTTTCAGTTTCAACCTTGGAGACAACCCCGAGGAATGCAGTTTCAGTTCCGAAGATAACCCCAGAATCCTCAGTTTCATCTCGGAGACAACCCCGAGATACTTATTCCAATCCTGGAGATAACCCGGGAGTTTCAGTTCACCAACCTCAGAGACAACACCGAGGAATGCAGTTGCAGTTCTGGAGATAACCCTAGAAAAGCTCATTTTAACCCCTTGTAGTCAGCTTCAACCTCGGAGATAACCCCGAGGCACTCAGTTTTAGTCCCAGAGATAACCTCGAGAGGTCAGGCACACCTTAGGGACAACCCTGAGGATGTTCAACACTTACAGAAACCCAATCTCAGAGATAACCCTGAGCAACAACTGCTAAATCAGCCCAAATCGGAGATAACTCTAGTGAGGGGTAAAATTGTCTTTTTGCCACCTCTATCCCACATTGCGCCATTTCAGCTACATTTCAACATACATACTACACAGAACTGTCCTACAAGAACCATTGCTCAAATCCCGAGTGACTACTACATATGCTAGCACACCAGATGGAATTTAAAGAGCTGAAGATCTAGGCATGGCCCTATCTTCCCGACTTTGTACAACCTCTAATCCCATGTCATTGTGTAGCTCTCGACAAAAGCATTCTGAAAAGGTATTACACACCTCAATCGGATGCCCAGATTGAAAGTTATGAAGGTTCGAGCAGATAACGCGTTGTATGCGTGCACGTACTTCGAGATGGTTCTATAAATAGAGGGCTTGGGGTGGCCATTTTGGAAGAAGAAAAGGCGAGGAAGCCCTGTCCATTTTGCTCTGTACACACTATAAACTGAATGTTTTCTCATTTTAAACACTTGTGAGCTTATATTTTGCTATATTTTATCGGTGCAAATCGAGTGTTCATTCAATTAAAGCCATTCGAAGTCTTCTCGACAGCCCACTGTAAGACTTCTTATATTTCTTAAAGCCTTTTCTCCACATTCTGCACACACAGTTATTCATGTTGAGAGTCGTGTTGTGTGCGTGGCTTTTTATTTCTTTTGTATATATATACTTATATATATTTGTACTAACATCATCGAGTTATGCCTTGATAGAGCCTGGATTCTCATCTGGAGAGTTTATTGCTTATATATATATATATATTATTACCATCAAACTCTGTTTGATTGAGCTTGGATTTATATCTGGTGCGTTTACTTCTTCTACATATATAAATACTTATATATATATATATATATTATTACCATTAAACTTTGTTTGATTGAGGCTGGATATAATATCCGGTGCGTTTACTGCTTTTATATATATATATATATATTATTACCATCAAACTCGGTTTGATTGAGCCTGGATTTATATCTGGTGCGTTTACTTCTTTTACATATATAAATACTTATATATATATATATATATATATATATATATATATTTACATTTCAGTCAGGCCTGGAGTTTACTTTGTGGCCATTTACCGCTTTACTTACATTTAGTCCCACCTGGAGTTTACTTTGTGGCGGTTGACCATTTATATATATATATATATATATATATATATATTTACAGCTTTTATATATTTACATTTCCTATCCCCCATGGAGTTTACTTCGTGGTGGTTGATCGTTTATATATATATTTACAGCTTTTATATATATAACTTCTTACAACTTTCATATAAACTGCAACATCATGTGAGCCTAGGAATCATGTGATCGCAGATTCAGTCTTCTGAATCTAGATTCGGTTCTTGTGATGGACATTTTCGGCTATAACTAGCTTGTAAATTATTCACGGTGTTTGAATTTCCTTAAGTGGCTCTCATGCCCACAAGGAATTCGACACTGTTATGTATATTATTTTCTCGAAGATGCTTCGCATCTCGAAAATAAAAGCAATTAAGCCGAACACATAATAAAATGAAAGTATCAAAGGCCTAAATTACTATTGAGCATAAGGGTTTGAAAAACCTCTTTTACAAAACATCATTGCTATATCTTGTTAAAACTGAACTTTTATACAAAATTCAAACCCTTTGTATATGGGTGCAAACGAGGCATAACACTACTTTCAGATAATTGCACATTGACCCACACACATACACACACATTCATATAATAGTTTAATTGAAAAGTGGAGGTCACCGTGGTAACACGGATGTTGGGGGGTGCCTAACACCTTTCCTCCGCATAATCAAGCCCCCAGACCCTAACGACTCTCGGTTTCACAGACTAGTTAAGCAGTGTTACATCACTAGGTCAATGTGCAAACCTTTTCTCGGTTGAGTTGGTGCAACCATTTAAAAATACCAATTTAGCGACTTTACAAATTCAATCGGGCCGACATATACATGTCGGACCTTTTCACAACTTGTTTTTTCAAAAAAATCTCACTTAATATGAGAACACCAAAAGATAAGAACAGAAAAGGGACAATAAAAATCCCGACGTTGACATGTGGGGACTCTGCTGGGGACAGTCAGTAAGAGGGCTTAGCCTCTACTACAAACTTTTCTAACTGTTATCTGCTTGTGTGTGGATGTTTCATTTACATTTAAAATGTGTACGTATGCATTTATTTACTGCATTTAGTGCTTCACACTGTATCTGCTTGTGATATTAAAGTGCTTTACACATGTCATCATTTCCATACGGTGAGACACGTTGTATGTGAATGTATGCTGTGTGGTCCCTCCAACAGGAGGCTATCTTGTCGGTGTTTGATTACTGGACTCGTAGGAAGACTAATTCCAACGAGGCTCAGGAAAGGCACCACCCAAATTCGATCCAGTTGAAAGACCGGATTAACTTTCCATCGAGTAAATTGTAATAATCTAGGAACCTGCATGCCAAAAAACCGCAAGAGTAACCTAAGATAGGTCAGCCTCTTATAAACCAAACGCGGAGGGAAGACTCTTCATACTTTCCCATTTCAATTACTTGTAAATTCAATTACTTTTAATTACATTCAATGTCAATCTCAATGTAATAGAAAATATGAAGGAATATGTGTACATGCATTCTCTTTTATATAAAAACTTGACATGCTATCATACAAACAGCTAACATCCGTTTTGCAGGATAATACTCCTAAAACGGACACATCATATAACATGCAACATTTGTACATTCCCTAAGACTAAATTACATAAGTTTTTTGTAGGAAAACAATTGGGCTTGTTACCCTCTCAAAGTCCAAAAAGACAACAAGCCTACAGCCAATCATGGCTTCATTTGACCAGTTTAATCCTACTCCTGTCTCTCGTGAGGAGTTTGAAGGATTAAGCAGACAAATTATAGATTTGGTTGTTCTACTCAAAGAACTACACCAGTCTACTCAAGGTCCACGAATACCCATACATACAGAATCCTCTGCACATGGAGGAGCCCAAGGCCCGGACAAAGAAACTCCAGTCCCTAAGTCTCAGTTGGACAAAACCAACAAAGCCCTGAAATTACCCATCTCAAGGAAGATCTAGACACCGGTGATATCAGGAAGAAAGTCCTTCAAATAGAAGAGACCATTCGGTCTATTAAAGGGATTGGAGCACATGTGAGTGTTTCATATGTTGACCTTTGTATATTCCCTGGTGTTCATTATCCAGAGAAGTTCAAAAATCCTGACTTTGAAAAATATGATGGGTTGGGGGATCCTTACACACATCTAAAGGTGTTCATTGGAGAACTCGGATCTTATGCCGAGGATGAGAAGCTCAGAATGCAACTATTCCATAAAAGTCTGACTGGAGAATCCCAATCATGGTACGCCAGATTAGACAATTCCAAGATTTATAGTTGGGAAGAGCTGGCCCATGCCTTCCTCAGTCAATACAGTTTCCAGTCTCAGATGGCTCCAGACCGGTACCAAATTACCAAGGTCAAGAAATAAGCCAATGAGTCTTTCTGAGAGTATGCTCAAAGGTGGAGGCACCTTGCTTCTCAAGTTATTCCCTCTATGATTGAGTCTGAAATGGTGATGACCTTCACAGACATACAAGAAGCTCCCTTCTATGAGAGAGTTTTAGCTGGCATAAGCAAGCCATTCTCTGAAATGATCAAACATGAAGAGATGGCTGAGATGGGATTGAAGTCAGGAAAGATTCAAGACCTTGCCACTCTGAAAGCTGTTGTTGAGCACATCCAGTCTGGAAGTTATGGAAACAACCCCAGGAGGGTCCATAAGAAGAAAGATGAGGATGTTTCCTTGATACTATAAGGACAGAAAGGCAGTTAGAACATGCCTATCTAGAGGAGAAGCTACTCCCCCTTTCAAGCACAGTCTTCAAACCCTCCATTGCCAAAAAGTGGAGAAGTCTAATGCAATCGAGTGTTTACACCCTTAGGAGACTCACTTGAGAATATTCTCAACCTTCTGACAACTCAAAAGAAAATTACCCATCTTCTTCCACCAGCCAACCCGAATGGGAAGGGTTTCAATGCGAACCTGAAGTGTGCTTATCATGCTGGAGCTCCAGGACATGATACTCAAGATTGCTGGGCCTTGAAACATAAGATCCGGGATTTGATTGATAATGGTGAGATTGTGGTGACTAAACCCGACCAACCTCTTGTGCAAGACAACCCTCTTCCTCAACATAAAGAAGATGAGATTAATATGATTAATTGGAGTAGTGGAAAGAGTTCCAATTACGGTGGTGAATCCTCCCAAACCAGCAAGGATGATGCTGACAAATGGGATTATGCACAGTTCCAGTTTATGATGGAACAAAAAATGAAGGCTCTGTTTGAGCAAGTTAACCAATTGGCAGAACTGGTGATCCATCAACACCAAGTCACATGCCAATTAGTCAGCCAGGAGCATGCTAGTCTCCTTCATCTTGTTACGAATACTCTACCATTGACTCCAAAAAGTGAAATGTTGGAGGATAAAATTACAAAAAGAGCAAGTGCCAAAGCCCGTCGGGATTTTTCCAACAAGAGGGAATTTACCTATCTGGGCCAACCGATGGAAGAGATATTTTAGATGCTGATCAATGAAGGAAGAATCACAGTTCTGCTACCTCCAATCAATCCCCGTTCAAGATGGTTCAATTCTAATGGAGTATGTCAAGATTACCCCACTCTCATGGACACAAAGATCAAGAATCTTTGGGCACTCCGCCATCTCATTCAGAACCTAATTGACAGTGGTGTCCTGCAGTTGGTAGATAATGACATTGTATTACTTGAGAGTGGGGACACATTTCCTACAAAATGGAAGGAAGTCGTAGCAGTTATATCCGTTGAGGATGATTTGGCTGCCAGACCACTCACAATACAAATAATTCAACTCAAAGGTGTTGACAATCCTTTGAAACTGGCCTCACCAAAGTCAATTATCTTGCCATATAAACCAAATTACCCTGTTGTCAACCTACAAAAAGTGCCATAGAATTATGGAGAGGCTAAAGGATCCACATCCCACATAACTGCTGCAGTGTTGAAGGAGAATCCACTTTATCTTCCCCAACGGGTGATGAAGCCCACCATCAGATCAAAGGGGAAAGTTCCCATGGAGAAGATCGAAGAGTTCCTCCGTACTATGGGCCATAATGAAGCCAAGGTGGTTTTAAGCTTGAGAGAAGCTCCACAACAAATTTCTATACTGGACTTGGTTTTCTCTTTCGAAGATCACATGAAGGTTTTGTTAAGAGTTCTGGAAGAAGCCCACTTGCCGAAATCAGTGGATGTTGAAAAATTCCAGCATCTGGTTGATCACATTTTTAACAATAATGTGATATCTTTCACTGATGACGACATACCTCCCGAGGGGACTGGTCATTGCAAACTGTTGCACATAGCGGTTCTGTCTTCCGGATATATGGTGGGAGGAGTTTTGATAGATGGAAGATCATCTTTAAATATATGCCCTTATGCCACTCTGGAGAAGATGAACATCAATCTCAATAGGATCAGAAGTAGCCATATGGTTATCAAAGCTTTTGATGGATCCCGACGAAATGTTGTCGGAAAGATTGAACTGCCTATAGAGATTGGTCCACATACCTTCTGTGTATCCTTTCACGTGCTCAAAATAGCTACAAGATACAACCTGCTCTTGGGTAGATCGTGGATCCATATGGCTGGAGCCGTCCCTTCCACCCTTCACCAGTAACTCAAATACATCATTAACAATAGCCTAGTCACTGTTAATGCTGAGCCAGAATGTCCTGAACAAGGTGACATACCACTCATCAGCTTCAATTCAGAAGTTGAGCCGGTCAGTTTCCATGCCCTAGAGGTGAGCAACACTCACTATCATCCTATTGGGGCGCCACCTCTAATACCCAAGATTTTTGTCGAGGTAATGTCGGTAACTCAGGAGATGATATCATTGGGTTATCAACCTGGACAAGGGTTGTGCAAAGATCATCAGGGCATTAAGTGCCCAATTCAAATTCCCAGTCAAACCAGGACAGCCTGACTAGGCTATTCTGCTAGTTCCAGTCATAGGAATCCTGACAAGCACAAACAGATTCCTTCATCTTTAGCCACACGACGATTATCTCAACCTACAGATCCTAAGCCTGTACGTGCTCCGGTAAAGGTGTCTGCCCATGTAATGGCTATGTTGTGACGCCCCCAAAATAGGTATACATCACCCATCTTGAGTCGCCAAATACATGGTACAAAATTCAAATACAACTTAATATTACAGCTGTCGTGTAAAATACGACAAAACGTAAACTGAGAGTTTTAATAAGAATATTGTCAACTAGACAATATCCACACTCAAAAGAGTCCTCATTACATTTATTTTCACACTATTTAACAGAATATTGAGGACTACTAATACTATCTTCTGGACCATCACTCTGTTCCCCGACTAGTCCCGGCTACATTCTCATATCCTGAAGAGAACAGTGAAAGAAAGGGTGAGCTCAACTAGCCCAGTAAGAAATATTATGACTAAGATAATGCAGAATAAATTATCATTAGCCTTCAATAATGTTAAACTGATAAAATATAACAAATATCAAGTTTAACTGCGGCGGAACAAGCAATCCATTAAAAGAGTCAAGTAGAGAATAAAATCTACTATCTTTTATGATTTAAAAGGTTTTTCATCACTTTTATCCGCTGAGACTCAGCTTAATAAATAATCCACATCATCCCTGCACTACGGCCAATGATATTCATTAGTATCACAACCACAAATTATCCATGCACTACGGGCCAAGGATATTCGTGTATTCATCAATGGTCATGATCATGCCAACAACTATCCATCAATGCACTGCGGGCCAATGAGGACATTTTCCACATTATTTGTAACATTACGGTCATGATTACATCGAATAATCCCTGGTCATAATCATACCAAGTCCATCTATGCACTACAGGCCACAGATGACTTTCAACATAATATAAACATGAGGATGATGACAATGATATAAGAATTCAATAAAACAAGTTCAAGAATTAATTTATCCAGGAACTAATAACGTCCAAATTGTCAACATGATACTTCTTTGTAGAGTAAAACTCAAGAATGCTCAGAAGAATATTTCCATGAAAAGATACTGGATGAAGCGCAAATATCAAAGATATTCCACTAATTTCATGGAGTATAGAAGTCAAAACTTTAACCAATTGAGTATAATAAAGAATGGAATAACAAAAGAAATCACCAGGCATGCGATAGACCGCACATATAGGTTATTTCAACTGAATAATAAATAACGGAACCAGGTCATGCGTAGACGCACAAACATGATATTTCAACAGAATAATAAATAATGGAACTAGGTCATGCGTAAATGCACAGACAGGATGTTACAACAGAATAATAAATAACGGAACCAGGTCATGCGTAACGCACAGATAGGATGTTCCAATAGAATAATAAAAATAGAATAATAGAAGAATTTCACCATGTATGCGATTACAGCATAGGCAAAGTTATTCAACATAATGATAAAGAATGGAATAATAGAAGAATTTCACCATGTATGCGGTACTTCGCATAGACAGGTTATTCCAACATAATAATAAAGAATGGAATAACATAAGAATTTCACCAAGTATGCGGTACTTCGCATAGACATGTTATTCCAACATAATAACAAAGAATGGAATAACAGAAGTTCTCTTCATGAAGACGAAATAAAGAAATATAACCCCTTACCTTAAAAAGAAGAGTATTCCGAAGGGTAGGGCAGGAATATACTTGAAGAAAACTTGCACTATCTTCTACGCTCAAAGCTTTCTTAAACTCTAAAGAAATACGCTCGAGATAATAGAAGAAGAACTCTCTCTATAGTTTCAGTGAATTCGTAAGAAATAATGAAGGAATGAGCTTCTATTTATAGAAGAATGGACTGCATAGTAACTAATTCATGAACGGTCCAGATCGATTTACTTTTAAACGGACGGTCCAGATTGATTTAATAAAATATTCTAATAAAACAAAATCTTTTAAATAAAATATAATATATTCTATTTATAATCTAATAAAACGAATAACTTTATAAAAGTAGTTTGTTTTATATAAAAGATTTTACTATGCAAAATATTATGCGGTGCACTATGATAATAAAATATAATATATTCTAAATATTGTCTAATAAAACAAATAACTTTATAAAAGTATTACATTTTATATAAAAAGATTTTACTATGTAAAACACTATGCATAATAGAATATTATATATTCTATTTATAGTCTAATAAAACGAATAACTTTATAAAAGTATTCTGTTTTATATAAAAAGCTTTTCTATTTTATTACATTAATAATACTAATAAAACAAAACTCATCATCATTATTATTATTCACACTATTAATCGACTGTGTCGCTCCTGTGAAAGAGGGGCTTTCCAATAAAGATTTCTCCTTATTGGCATGCAATTAGGTGACCAAACCTCTCCTTGGCAGAACTTCTAGACATCGTTAATATTGCAAATAATAATATTAACAACTCTGTCATCACAATATATAAAATATCGACAATAATTGAATACAACTGAGTGACTTCTCACGTAAGCATCAATAATCAATATTGCGTGTGCTACTATGCAACCACGCCAGACATCAGCACTTTTAACACCGTGTGTTTCAACGATTAACAGTAGAAACTTCCGCCGTTATTTTCATAAAATATTTTTGTCGTTTTCTCAATCCGACAATAATAATTTCATAGGATCCACCAATGATTGTGCCGTTATTTAATATTTCTGTTAAAATGAATATTCCCCGACCAATCGAATATTATATAACAACTTGCGTACTTTACAAAATTTATAAATATTGCCCACAACTATAACATTATATCAAATTCATTCCATAATATTTTAAAATGATATTTATAGAAAAATCATCTTTATTAAAAAGTTGGGGTCTTACATATGTTGTTTCCTAAGCCGATACCGGTTAAAGGAAAGGAGGTCCTGATTCCAGATCCCGAAGTGGAAGAAAGAGAACGGAGATGTAAACAAAACATTGACAGGAGGTTGTCAAATATACGCATCATTATCCATATTGAGGGTATGAATAGAGACATCCCAGACAATGATTGTCCAGATATCATGGTCATCATTCGGGAGAAGGAGGACGATGACAGCCCCTTCATCACTGTTGTCCAACCAGACTTCACCCTTGGCAATTGGAGTAGGAATCCATGCATTTGCCGACAAGGGTAAAAAGGGCAGAAACTCCCTCTGCCCTGTAGATAGCGATAACTGCTTACTTCTTCTGTCCAGAATTAGCAATTATTTTGTCATTACATGCTAACACTTTGTATGATTGAACAGTTTCATATATTAAGTGAAAGCATTTTTATTTCAGGACTCTGAATTTAGATGTGCCTAAACTTGCTGATGAGGTGCCTATTGTCCACAAGGACTGTAACTTGGATGTAAAGTTGGACTCAGACTTGATGGAAATACAAGAGGACTATGAGATACCTCAGGAGATCAAAGAATGGGTCGAAGAAGAACCCAAACCAAATCTTGATCAAACCTCCTCTTTCACCGTCGGAACCTTAGAAAACCCCAAACTAATCCAGATTGGTACGGACCTTAATCCAAACCAAAGGAATGACATGGTTACTCTATTGAACTAATTACAGGATGTGTTTGCATGGTCTTATGAAGACGTGGTCGGCTTGTCCACTGACATTGTCATTCATCGCCTCCCCATTAAAGAGGGATTCAAACCAGTTAGACAGAAGCTCAGGCGATTAAAACCTGAGTGGAGTTTAAAAGTTAAAGAAGAAATTGTGAAACAATTTCAAGCTGGCATCATCATGGTGTCAACATACCCTGAATGTCTATCCAACATAGTCCCCATGCCTAAACCGGGAGGAAAGATGCGAGTTTGCATGGATTACAGGGATCTGAATAAAGCTTTCCTTAAAGATAGCTTTCCCGTTCCATTTATCCACATTCTCATTGACAATACTGCTCAATACGACATGTACTCCTTTGTTAATTGTTTTGCTGGGTACCATCAAATTATGGTTGCTGAAGAAGATCGTGAGAAAAATGCATTCATTACGCCTTGGGAAACCTTTTGCTATAGACGGTTGTTATTCGGCCTCATCAATGCCAGAGCTACCTATCAATGGGCCATGATGGCTCTTTTTCACAATTTAATGCACAAAGAGATAGAGATCTATGTGGATGACATCATTGTCAAGTCTCGAAGGGAAGAAGACCCCCTAGACCATCTTAGAAAGCTCTTCAACAGGTTGCATAAGTACAACTTGAAGTTGAATCCAGCCAAGTGCACCTTTGGTGTTACATCAGGCAAGTTGCTAGGGTTCCTAGTCAGCCACAAAGGGATTGAGCTGGATCCCACCAAAATCCAGGCCATAACGGAAATGCCCATTCCTCAAATAGAGAAGGAAATATGGGGGTTTTTGGGAAGAATCAACTTCATCAGCCGATTCATCTCCCAACTCACAGCAACTTGTGAGCCTATCTTCAAGTTGTTAAGGAAGAACTCCTCCACGAAATAGAATGATGAGTGTCAGAAAGCCTTCCTTACAATCAAAGAACAGCTAGTCAAAGCTCCTATTTTGGTACCTCCCAGGGATGGTGTTCCCCTATTCATGTACCTATCCATTAATGACAATGCCATGGGCTGCATGCTGGGACAAAAAGATGATAGAGGCCAAGAGCGAGCTATCTACTACCTCAGCAAAAGATTCAGCAGCAGTGAACACAAGTACACTCTGATTGAGAAGACTTGTTGTGCTTTAGCATGGGCTTCCATGAGGTTACATCATTACCTCAATGGTCACACAAACCATCTCATATCCCGCGTGGATCCTCTTAAGTACGTGTTCAGCAAACCCTTGTTGAATTATCGATTGTCCAGATGGCAGTTGATCCTACAGCAATTTGACATCGTCTACGTGATGCAAAAGTCTATCAAAGGTCAAGGAATTGCGGATCAACTAGCCGCCGCACCTTCAGGGGATTTCAAACCTTTGGAAACCTACTTCCCCGATGAAGAGGTAATGACAGTTCAACAACACCATCATTACGATGCACACCAGACATGGAAGATGTATTTTGATAGAGCTGTTAACATGGAAGGTTCTGGTGCTGGAGAAGTTCTAGTAGCCATTACAGGGGAGCAGTATCCCATCGCCGTCAAATTGCAGTTTATCAGCACCAACAACACATCTGAGTATGAAGGCTGTATCATGGGGTTGAAAGTTGCCCAATCAATAGGTATCAGACGGTTAACTGTCTTTGGAGATTCTGAATTGGTAATCAAATAAACTACTGGGATCTATCACACTAAAGAGCTATATTTGCTTCCTTACCATTGGTAAGTTATCCAGATGGCTTTAGAGTTTGAAGAAATAACCTTCCTCCATATTCCTCGGAACAGGAATGATTTTGCAGATGCGCTAACAACTTTGGCTTCCTTGATTAACATACCTGACAAGGAAAACATGCCAAGCATCAAATTTGCCCTGCAAAAGGCTCCAGCCTATGGGAACTATATTGGAGAAGTATCGGATGAGCTACCTCCCGTCCAACACCCTTGGTATCAGCACATTAAGGAGTATCTACGAGATGGATATACACCCGTTGAGGCGAGTCCTGCTGAGAAAAAGTGGATCCATTGAATGGTTATGAAATTCTACTTGAGCAGAGATACACTCTACAAATGAGATACAGGACTAGGTCTCCTCAGATGTCTGGACAAGGACCAAGCTCAGAGGCTCATGGATAAAATCCATGGTGGAGTATGTGGCCCACACATAAGCGGCCCTCTACTTATCAAAAAGATCCTTAGAACAGGACATTACTGGCTCTCTCTCAAGGTTGATTGTGATGATCACGTCAAGAGATGCTACCAATGCCAAATTCATGGGAATGCTATCCACGCCCCTCCAAGGGAGCTCCACAATATGAGTTCACCCTGGCCCTTCTTAATGTGGGGAATGGACGTGATCGGGCCCATCGAGCCCAAACCCAATAATGGGCATCGATTTATTTTCACCATGATCGACTACATCACCAAGTGGGTAGAAGCAATCTCCTTCCCCAGGGTTACCAAAGAAGTCATCATTAGTTTCATCAGAAACAATGTCATTTATCGATATGGACAACCAGAGGTAATTGTGTCAGACAATGCTAAGAACCTCAACAACAAAATGATGGAGGAGTTATGCAAACAATTCCACATCAAACATCTTAACTCTGTCATCTATCATCTAAAGATGAATCGTGCTATTGAAGCGGCTAATAAGAATATCAAAAAGATCATGCAAAAGATGTCCGCCAATCATAAGGGATAGCCTGACCTCTTGCCTCTGACTCTATTAGCCTACAGAACCTCAATGCGCACTTCCACTGGGGCAACCCCCTACTCATTGACCTATGGGATGGAAGTAGTGCTCTTCATAGAATTGGAAATGGAATCCCTCAGAGTGTTGATAGACGCTCAGCTGGATGAAGACCAATGGATACAAGATAGGTATGGCCAGTGCTGTCTTCCATGGTCAGTTATATAAACAAAGGATATCCAGATCCTACAATTGAAAAGTCCAGCTACGGCAGTTTAAACAACATGACTTGGTTTTGAAGAAAATCATTGACAACCAAGATCAATCAAAGGGAAAATTCACCCCAAACTGGGAAGGCCCGTTTGTTGTCAAGGAGGTATTGACAAGAGGTGCTCTCAGATGACAGGAAATGGATGGCGATGAATTTCCACAGCTCAACAACTCGAACACCGTGAAACGGTACTATGTCTGAAGTTACCGTCAAACAAACATCCTGGTTTTGGATCACTAGATCCCCAATCACTTTAGGTTTTCTAACCCTTCATTACATACAACCCTTCTTCATACACATTTGCCCTATTAGGGACAAACACAATTTTCAAACTAGCAGCCTGGTTCCGGATCAACAGATCCTTCACTACACTTCATTTCAAACCTTTCACTTAATTCAGGTTATCCCACCAGGGATTAAACCTTCACACCTGCAGTTTTATCCCACCAGGGATAAAACTTTTCACACCTGCAGTTTGTCCTGTACATGGGATCAAACTTTTCACCTGCAGTTTTTCTTGAACATGGGATCAAACTTTTTGGTTGTAATTCGTCCTGCACAAGGGGTGAACTACGTCGACTTGATCTCCCCAATACACGGGAGTACGTAGAAAACCATTTTTATGGCCCGGTCACACCATATAAAAAAAAATAAACATCTCTACACCCTTCTACACCCTTTCACATACAGTGTTGAACCTCTTACACCAGGTTCGAACTATGTAGACCTGATCTCCTCTTCAATAGGAGTACGTAGGCAGCCATTTATGGTTCGGTCTTACCCCCTACCAAAACACAAAAACTTATCACATGGTACTGGGATCAACCTTCAATTCATCACACTTCATCGGCTTTAGACCAAAGGGATGGCACTAACTGATCTCCCCACACTAATGGGAGAATCGGTGACCATCTAAGCTGCAGTTGAGTCCTCAAAGAGAAACACCAATCCATAAGAGATGGAACTACCTGGGCTCCCCCATACAAAGTAGTACTGGCGACCATCTGTGGTGCGGTCAACCTCAGAGAGGAAAGCCACAATCCTCTCCATTATTATATATAGAAACTAGTCCCAAGACACCAAAGGCTAGGGATACACACAGATCAATGATCCATTCTGAAAGATCTTGAGACATTTCAATGTCCACCCATCAAGGATGAGTTCAAAATACATCAAGATCACAAGCCCTGAAGAAATAGGAAAATATCAAGCAAGTAACAAAGCACAACTAAAAGGGAAGTGAATCAAAATATATTTCCCTACCATATATAATGCTGTTTGATATATACAATATATACTATACATGACAAAATGGATAAGCTAGTCTGTGCAGGAAAATATAAGTCCATCTACAAATCAGTGTATATGCGAGCTATCAAGTCCAACATGACATCTCTCTCCGAAGAAATAGGTAACACTGTAAGCTCCTGCCCAAGGGTATCTACTCGAGCCAACAAATCCACAGCTAACTGCATGGCAACATTGTGCTCATCAATATATGTGCTCATCTCTATAACGATTGCAGTAGTATGGGACCTCACTGTAGTACTATCTGTAATGGCTACATCCCGGGCAGATATAGCGCCATTCCGCTCAACAATCAAAGCATCTCTAGATGATTTAGCCTCATCCCGCTCAGCAATAGCGGTGTCTCTATGAGCCAAAGCATCATCTTTCTCCAATAGAGTGACATCTCTCCCAGCAAGAGCTGTCAACATCAAGACCCTAGCCTGATCTCTCTCAAATGTCATCAGATGAAGACTCTGCTCTAAATACTTTGCTGAATGAGGGGTCACAGTAGCAGTTATACTGGGAGAATCAACAAGAGCTGCTGTCAAACCAGTAAACAACTCCTCCTCGGCAGGAGAATCAATGTCCTCTATGGGCTCTCCACCATCAGAATCAATCCCCGACATTGTGGACACAACCGCAGCCGATGCATTCTTTGTCTCTATCCATGCAGCCCGGATGGCTAACAGAAAACTCAGCTAGCTCACGCTGATCCTAACAGGCATACACCCTAGATATGTCCTCTGCTGACAAATGGCGAGAAGCCAAATGCTGACCTAATGCCCCCTCAAAAGGATGCACATCTTAAAACTAATCAAACTGTGACATCATAGCCAGTGGGTGATACGTGGTCATGCCCTTCAAACTAGCCAGAGGGAGATAATCCATTCCAGGTGCGTGAGTAATGAAGCTGTAGGGTGAACTGAGCCCTATACACGACAAAACGTTAAACAGATCTCCGATCCCTACCAAAAACACCGACCATGATGTAGCGTCTGTACACTTTGCTAGCTGAAAGGAGAAAGACATGGCTATCTCATGGGAAAAATAGTACCCATGCCATCGGAAGGTGCCAATGGGTCTCAAGTTTGACATGAACCACACATATAGCAAGACCGAGCTACCTATGATTAAACCTGCAAGATAGGTGTAACAATGTGTGGTCGATCTAAATGTCTCTGTCACAATCATCGACACATTGGTATGTCCTTCCCTGAGAGCTCTCACCGCCATGACAACCTCGATGTCCAACTCATCCATATACAGTGGCATGTACACATAAGCCACTACGCACATCATGAGTACGTCTACTCTAGCCATACGCCATTGATCCTCCGACGTGGTAAAATCCCCGGAGTGTCGTGCATAACTATCCACTGAGCAAAATCTGTCTATCAGAAAATGCTGGGACACCACATGGTCGGATATAATCTTATCCTGTACTACTCTACGCCTCAGCCCGGTGAGGGGCATGAACTACCGGCTCATGTTACTGATAACCATTCGAGCGCAAGGCCTGTCCAGGGGCAATGCTAGATTTGCGCTTCATCCAGTATCTTTTCATGGAAATATTCTTCTGAGAATTCTTGAATTTTACTCCACAAAGCAGTATCATGTTGATAATTTGGACGTTTTTGATTTCTGGATAAATTAAATTATAAATCTTTAAAATTTATCCTTGAACTTGTTTTATTGAATTATTATGTCATTGTCATCATCCTCATGCTTATATTGTGATGAAAGTCATCTTTGGCTTACGTGCATAGATGGACTTGGTATGATTATAACAAGGGATTATTCAGTATAATCATTACCATAATATAACGAATGATGTAGTAAAAGTCCTCATTGGCCTGTAGTTCATTGATGGACAGTTGTTGGTATGATTATGACTAGGGATTATTTGGTATAATCATGACCATTGATGATTACATGAATATCCTTGACCGTGGTGCAGGGATGATTCGATTTTATTTATTAAGCTGAGTCTCAGCGATAAAATTGTTAAAAAACTTTTTAAATCATAGAAGATAGTAGATTTTATGCTCTACTTGACTCTTCTAATGAATTGCTTATTTCGCTGCAGTTGTTGATCTAAAACTTATTGTCTTTTATATTCTATCAGTTGTTATACTGTTGAAGGCTAAGGATAATTTATTCTGCATTATCTTAGTCATAATATTTCTTACTGGGCTAGTTGAGCACACCCTTTCTTTCACTGTTCTCTTCAAGAAATGAGAATATAGCTGGGACGAGTCGGGGAACGGATTGACGGTCCAGATGGTTGTTTTAGTAGTCCTCACTATTCTATAAAATAGTGTGACAATAAATGTAATGAGGACTCCATTGAGTGTGGATATTGTCTAGATGACAATATTCTTATTAAAACTCTTAGATTATGTTTTGTCGTATTTTACATTTAATCGTTGTAAAATTAAGTTGTATTTGAATTTTGTACCATGTATTTGGCGACTCAAGATGGGTTATGTATACCTATTTTGGGGGGCCACAGCTTAGTATCAAAGCTTAGGATATGATCCCCGATCGAGATATGAGACAAGAACTAGAGGGAGAGATTTGGGAATTCCTTCGCTAGTATAACCTAGCTAAGTTTATTTTTTTATTTAATTGGTCGGTAAGAGTATAGGAATAATATGTGATATGTTAATTAACACTTGTTTTATGGTAGTATTTGAAAATGGTATTCGAAAATGTTGAGATAAGCAATGAAGCACATGAGACCGTTGAGTCACCAACGATCAATACCCAGGATAATGTGCAGCAGGAAGACAATAATCCTCAGGTAAACAATAACACCGATGAAATGGTGAACGATGGGATGTTCAGAGGCTTTATACAATTCATGCAACATCAGGCAAGAGCGGCTCCTGTTCAAAATGCAGGTGGAAACACTGGCAACTCTCGGACGGTCACCACTAAATAGTTCAAGGAGCTAAGACCACCGGAGTTTTTTGGAGAGCCAAAACCACTTAAGGCGGAGACATGGATAAAGCAGATCACCAAGATATTTGATGTCTTGGGATGCTCTGAGGAGCAAAAGGTTCCCTTTGCCACCTTCATGTTGCGAGAAGAGGCAGATTACTGGTGGGAATCTGTAAAGCATACTCAACCTACCGCACTAAAGATGTCTTGAGATAAGTTCCAAGAGCTGTTCAACGACAAGTACTTTCCCGAAAGTATTCATCATATGAAGGAGGTAGAGTTTATCAAGCTAGAGCACAACAATATGACCGTGTCATAGTACGAAGCTAAGTTTGCCGAGTTGTCCTGGTTTGCGTCCCACTTGGTTGATAATGAGGAGAGAATGACGCGGATGTTTCTAAGAGGTTTGAAACCCGAGATACGTCAATACCTAATTTCTCACAAACTGTGTTTGTATTTAGATGTTGTAAATAGGGCTCAGTTATTGGAGCGTGATAATGAGTCAAACCAACCAAGAGAGAGCAGCTGACAAGTCGATAATACCAGTGGTAGTAGTCATCGAAGCGGTGAAAACAAGCGTGGAGGGAATCAACATGCTAGAAATGGTAATCACTTCGGTGGTAATCATGGCCATGACAATAAGAGTGGACATTTCAAGAAGAGGAGATTCAATAATGATGGAAAGACGTCAGCACCAACACCTGTTGTTAAGGAAGGAGAACGACCGTCAGTCGTATGTTATAAATGCGGAGGGGAGGGACATATCAGTCCAAACTACGTGATGCAGTCCAAAGCATGTTACAATTGTGGAAGAGAAGGTCACCTAGCCCAATTTTGTCGTGCACCAAAGTTAAGTCCAGCTGGGATGGAGGCATCAAAGGCCGTCCCAAATAAGACAAAATCGGTAGTTCAAGGGAGAGCGTTTGTCGTAACCTCCCAAAAGTGAGGAATCCAAACGAGGTGATCACAGGTAAGCTAATCATAAACTCTAGCGAAGTATATACCTTATTTGATACCGGTTCTACCCATTCTTTTATTTTTCCTACTTGCGCTCAACGTTTAAATTTGACTCCAGAGAAATTAGACGAGAAACCTTCATTACATCCACTGTTTATAAGTCTTGTTTGATTCAAATCGGTAACCGTACGTTACCTGTCGATCTTATTTCTTTGAAAATACTTGCATTTGATGTGATTTTGGGGATTGATTGGTTAACTACTCATCATGCTAAAATCAATTATTTTCGTAAGGTTGTTACCTTTCATATTCCTAATCAACCTATTATGTAAATTCAAGCAACCAAACCACTAAAATCAGTCATTGTCATATCAAGCCATAAAGCTATTCGTTTATTGAAAAACGGATGTCAAGCTTTCTTAGCCCATGTCATGGATTTAAATACAAATACGTCAGATTTGAATGATATTTCTATTGTTAATAAATTTCCTGATGTATTCCCTGAAGAACTTCCTGGCCTACCCCCAGAGCGTGAAATTGAATTTTGTATCGACCTTGAATTCGGTACAAAACCCATTTCCAAAGCCCCATATCGAATGGCTCTTACTGAACTTCAGGAGTTAAAAATCCAACTACAGGAATTGTTAGACATTGGTTTCATTCATCCTAGTACATCTCCTTGGGGTGCTCCTGTTCTATTCATGAAGAAGAAAGATGGAAGTATGCGACTTTGTATTGATTATTGGGAGTTGAATCATGTCACCATAAAAAATAGGTACCCGTTACCTCATATTGATGACCTGTTTGACCAGTTGCAAGGAGCCAAATTCTTTTCAAAGATTGATCTTCGTTCCGGATATCATCAGTTGAAGATTAAAACTAATAACATTCCAAAGACTGCTTTCAGAACTTGGTACGGGCATTATGAATTCCTAGTCATGTCTTTTGGATTGACTAATGCTCCTGTTGCCTTCATGGACATGATGAACCGAGTATTCAAGGAATATTTGGATCACTTTGTGGTCGTCTTTATTGATGACATCCTCCTATACTCCAAAAGCCGTGAAGACCATGAGCAACACTTGAGGCTGATACTTAAAATGCTTCGTGGAAATAAGCTTTATGCCAAGTTAAAGAAATCTGAGTTCTGGCTTGAGGAAATTGCATTCCTTGGGCACGTGATATCAAATCAGGGAATATCTGTTGACCCAATGAAGATTGAAGCAATTCAAAGCTGGGAGCAACCAAAGTCAGTGACCGAAGTACGTATCTTTCTCGGCTTAGCTGGTTATTATCGGAGATTCGTGGAAGGATTTTCTCGAATCGCTACTCCATTAACTCAGCTGACTCGAAAAGATACAAAGTTTGATTAGAGCGAGGAATGTGAGAAGAGTTTTCAAGAACTCAAGAGAAGACTCATTTCAGCACATATTCTGACAATACCATCTGGCTCGGAGGGATTTGTCATCTACAGTGATGCTTCAGGTAAAGGGTTAGGATGTGTTCTCATGCAACATGGAAAAGTCATAGTCTATGCCTCACGACATCTCAAAGAATATGAGAGGAATTATCCTACTCATGATCTAGAGTTGGTAGCAGTCATTTTTGCGCTTAAGATTTGGAGGCATTACCTGTATGGAGAGAAGGTGGAGATCTATACGGATCATAAAAGCCTCAAATATTTCTTCACTCAAAAGGAACTCAACATGCTACAACGACGATGGCTTGAGCTATTGAAAGATTATGATTATACCATCAAATACCATCTTGGAAAAGCGAACGTAGTAGCTGACGCATTGAATAGAAGATCATATGCGGGTACGAGTGCAATATTGTCAACGCAAAGACCCATTTTGTATGACTTACAAAGGATGGAGATAGAGTTAAATACTCCAGGGACCCATGTGATGATGGTGAATATACGAGTAGAACCGACATTAATCAATAAAGTTAAAGCTGCTCAAGCTACAGACCTGGATCTGATGCGTATGAGGAAGAAAGTGCAAGAAGGTGCTATTCCAGAAGCAAGAATCGATGAAGAAGGAATACTTCGAGTCAACTCCAGACTTTGTGCTCCTAACGATTCTAACTTGAAGTATAAAATCATGATGGAGGCGCACAACACACCATTTGTAATCCATCTTGGGAGTACCAAAATGTATCGTGATCTTCGACATACATTTTGGTGGAGTAATATGAAGAGAGAGATAGCGAGGTTTATCTCAAGGTGTATAACTTGTCAACGAGTCAAGGCGCAGCATCAAGTGCCAAAAGGTCCATTGCAACCACTTGAAATTCCAGAATGGAAGTGGGAGCACATTACCATGGATTTCGTTACTGGTCTTCCCAAGGTTTCTCAAGGCATAAATGCGATTTGGGTCATTGTTGATAGATTGACCAAGTCTGCTCATTTTTTATTGATACGAGAAACTTATACACTTGAACGTCTTGCTAGTATATACATAAATGAGATTGTAAGATTGCATGGTATGCCAGTATCCATAGTTTCTTATCGAGACCCAAGATTCACTTCAAGATTTTGGGTTAGTTTGCAAAAAGCTATTGGCACGGATTTATGATTTAGTTCGGCATATCATCCTCAAATGGACGGGCAGTCAGAAAGGACTATTCAAACTCTTGAAGATTTATTAAGACTCTGTGTCCTTGACTTCAAGGGAAGTTGGGACAAGTTCTTACCATTGGTGGAGTTTTCCTACAACAATAGTTATCAAGCAAGTATTGGCATGGCTCCATTTGAGGGGTTATATGGAAGAAAGTGTCGTTCTCCAGTATGCTTGGATGAGGTGGGTGAAGCAACGTTGTTGGGACCGGATTTGGTACGTATGACTACAAAAAATATTTGAATGATCCGACAACGTATAAAAACCTCACAAGATCGACAAAAGAGTTATGATGATCTTCATCGAAAGGACGTGGAATTCAATATTGGAGATCATGTGTTGTTACGTGTTGCTTCATGGAAAGGAGTTACGATATTTGGAAAAAGAGGAAAGCTCAATCCTCGATTCATTGGCCCTTTTATAATCCTCGATCGAGTAGGAACTGTGGCCTATAGACTCGCCTTACCGCTAAGTATGTCTCGTGTTCATAACGTTTTTCACATATCTATGTTACGTAAATATGTGAAAGACCCGAACCACATTATTGAATTAGAATCAGACGAGGTAGAGGAAGATTTAACGTATGAAGAGTTATCTGTTAAAATCTTGGATAAGAAGGATCATATTCTACGCTCCAAGGTTATACCTCAAGTCAAAGTTTTGTGGAGAAACCACGATGTGGAAGAAATGACCTGGGAGTTAGAATTTGAGATGAAGTCAAGATATCCTCACCTCTTCGATATATACCAGTATCGCACCCTAATTTCGAGGACGAAATTTCATAAGAAGGGAGGTTGTAAGACCCCAACTTTTATGAATAAAGAATAATTTTTCTAAATATATTTTTGAATATTATGGTGTGGATTTGATATAATGTTATAGTTGTGGGTAATATTTACAAATTTTTAAAGTAAGCAAGTGGTTATATAATATTCGATTGGTAGGGAATATTCTTTTTAACAGGAAATATTTATCTGACGACACAATCATCAAAGGGACCCCATAACTAAGTATTATTGTCGTAGTTAGAAAACCATGTAATTATTTTTTATAAAAATAATCTACGAAAAGTGTTACCGTTAAAAGCTGTTAAACTACCCAGTAGTAAAAGTACAAGAATACTGGCTGTGGTTGCGTAGTAGCACACGGTATTGATTATTGATGCTTACGTGATAAGTCACTTAGTTATACTCCATTATTACTCATGATAGGTTCACGCATCATCTCTCTCATATTATTGATTCAATTATTGTCACAAAGATTATCTCGCATAATATTTTATATTATTAAATCAATAATTGAGACGACAAAGTTATTCATATTATTATTTGCAATATTGACAATGTCTAGAAGTTCATTAAGGAGAGGTTTGGTCACCTAATTGCGCCAATAAGGAGAAATCCTTATCTGAAAGCCCCTCTTCCGGGAACGACACGGTTGTTAAATATTGTGAGTTATAATATTAATGATGAATAAGTTCGTGTTGATTAAAGATGAAATTGATAGTTCCATTGTGTGAGAATTATTAGTGTTAGTGGAAATCAACATTTATTTTGATAATAATTAATGTTTGGAGGTTATATTGACCAATCGGGTAATTCACTGAATAAATGAGCAATTAATTGCTATTAATTCACATGCTTATAACTATGTGTTCACATGTGTGTATTATTGATTCACATGATTTACTATTAGGGGAGTTGGTGCAAGATTGATAATACTTGCATGACTAAATTAAAAATGGAGGTATAGATGAAGGTACTATACTGTAATTAGTTTTTTTTACATGATTATACTATTAAGTCATATGAATGAACTATTAATTCACATTATTTACTATTAGGGGAGGTGTTGCAAGTTTGATAATACTTGCAGGACTAAATTAAAAATGAAGAAAAAGAGGAAGGTATTATATTGTAATATTTTGAGCCCAAAAACGTGCAATTATCGAAACTATGTTTTCCTATAAATAGAAGCTCATTCTTCTTTCATTCTCACCAATTCACTAAGTCTCACAAGAGCAATTATTATAGAGAAAAATTATAGAGAGAAAGAAGAAGAGAAATCTGCTACCTCACTATTCTAGTATCCAATTTCTTCTAAGGTAAGGGGTATTATTTCTTTCGTATTCTTGAAGAGAGTTATTTTCTTTTAATACTCGTAAGGGTTGTTATTCCATTCTTGTCTGTGCGGACTACCGCATGCCTGGTGAATTCTTCTGTTATTCCATTCTTTATTATTCTATTGGAATAACCTGTCTGTGCGAACTACCGCATGCCTGGTGAATTCTTCTGTTATTCCATTCTTTATTATTCTGTTGGAATAACCTGTCTGTGTGGACTACGGCATGCCTGGTGAATTCTTTTGTTATTTCATTCTTTATTATTCTGTTGGAATAACTTATCTGTGTGGACTACTGCATGCATGGTGAATTCTTTTGTTATTCCATTCTTTATTATTCTGTTGGAATAACCTGTCTACGCGGATTACCACATGCATGGTGAATTCTTCTGTTATTCCATTCTTTATTATTCTGTTAGAATAACCTGCCTATGTGGACTACCGCATGCATGGTGAATCATCCTTCGTATTCATTCCTTATTAAATTGTGGAAATGATCTGTCTACGTGGATTACCGCATGGCGGGAGAAAATCCATTTGTAGTTTCATATATTCTATTATACTCAGTTGATTAAAGTTTTGGCTTCTATACTCCATGAAATTAGTGGAATATCCTTGATATTTGCGCTTCATCCAATATCTTTTCATGGAAATATTCTTCTAGGCATTATTGAATTTTACTCCAAAAAGCAGTATGATGTTGACAATTTGGACGTTATTGATTTCTGGATAAAATAAATTATAAATCTTTAAAATTTATCCTTGAACTTGTTTTATTAAATTATTATGTCATTGTCATCATCCTCAGGCTTATATTGTGATGAAAGTCATCTTTGGCTTACGTGCATAGATGGACTTGATATGATTATGACCAGGGATTATTCGGTATAATCATGACCGTAATATAACGAATGATGTAGTAAAAGTCCTCATTGGCCTGTAGTTCATTGATGGACAGTTGTTGGTATGATTATGACCATGGATTATTCGGTATAATCATGACCATTTATGATCACATGAATATCCTTGACCGTGGTGCAGGGATGATTCGATTTTATTTATTAAGCTGAGTCTCAGCGATAAAATTGTTGAAAAACTTTTTAAATCATAGAAGATAGTAGATTTTATGCTCTACTTGACTCTTCTAATGGATTTCTTATTCCGCTGCAGTTGTTGATCTAAAACTTGTTATCTTTTATATTCTATCAGTTGTTACACTGTTGAAGGCTAAGGATAATTTATTCTGCATTATCTTAGTCATAATATTTCTTACTGGGCTAGTTGAGCTCACCCTTTCTTTCACTGTTCTCTTCAAGAAATGAGAATATATTTGGGATGAGTGGGAAGCTGGATTGATTCATCCGGATGGTTGTTTTAGTAGTCCTCACTATTCTATAAAATAGTGTGACAATAAATGTAATGAGGACTCCATTGAGTGTGGAAATTGTCTAGATGACAATATTCTTATTAAAACTCTTAGATTATGTTTTGTCATATTTTACATGACTGTTGTATAATTAAGTTGTATTTGAATTCTGAAGGCAGTCTTTGGAATATCCTCAGTTCTAATCTTCAGCTGATGATATCCAGAACGAAGATCGATCTTTTAGAAGAATTGTGCTCCTTGCAACTGGTCAAACATGTCATCAATTTGAGGTAGCGGATACCTATTCTTGATGATGACATGGTTTAATTCCCGGTAGTCAATACAAAGTCGCATACTCCGCTCTTTCTTCTTCTGAATAAAATAGGAGCACCCCAAGGAGATGTACTAGGGCTAATGAAGCCGATGTCCAACAACTCCCGTAGTTGGACCTTTAACTCCAAGTTCAATAGGAGCCATTCGATATGGGGTTTTAGAAATGGGCTTTGTACCGGTGTTCAAGATCAATAAAGAATTCAACTTCACGTTCGGGGTAGACCGAAGTTCTTCGTGAAAATACGCCAGAAAGTCACTAACAACAGGAATATTATTCAAATCTGACGTGTCTTTTTTCAAATCCATAACATGGGCTAAGAAAGCTTGACATCTGTTTTTTAATAAACGAATGGCTTTATGGCTTGATATAACAGTGATTGATTTTAGTGGTTTAGTTGCTTGAATTCGCACAACAGGTTGGTTAGGAATATGAAAACTAACAACCTTACGAAAATAATCAATTTTGGCATGATGAGTAGTTAACCAATCAATCCCTAAAATCACGTCAAATGCAAGTATCTTTAAAGAGATAAGGTCAACATGTAATATGATGGTGTCAACTTGGATCAAACAAGATTTATAAACAGTGGATGTAATGAAAGTTTCTCCTAACAGAGTCTCCACAGATAAGTCAAAGTCTAATTTCTCCGGAGTCAAGTTTAAACGTTGAGCACAAGTAGGAGAGATAAATGAATGGATAGCACTGGTATCTAGTAATGTATAAACTTCGCAAGAATTTATGAATAGCTTACCCGTGATCACCTTGTTTGGGTTCCTTATATTTTGACCAGTCACAACAAACGCTCTTCCAGGAACCGTTGACTTTGACTTTTCTGGGATAGCCTTTTGAGTCACCATCCCCACTGGACTTGGTTTTGCTACAGTACAATCTCGAGCGATATGTCCTTCCTTTCCACAATTATAACATACCTTGAACTGTTGTGGGCGGTTTGGATGATATGTCCTCTTTCCGCATTTATAGCAGTATACGATCGCTATCACCGGTATGACTCGTGTGGTCCCTCGGTTGAACGTACTCGTTATCTCGCTCTAATAATTGAGCCCTGTTGACAACATCTGAATATAGAGAAAACTTATGAGAAATGAGATATTGACGTATGTCGGGTTTCAAACCTCTCAGAAACATCCACGTCATACGTTCCTCATTCTCCACCAAATGAGGTGCAAACCTGGATAACTCCGCGAACTTCGCCTCGTACTGGGACACCGTCATGTTGTTTTGCTCCAGTCTAATAAACTCCACCTCCTTTATATGACTAATACTTTCAGGAAAGTACTTGTCATTGAACATTTTCTGAAATGTCTTCCAAGACATGCTGAGTGCGGCTAGATGGGTACGCTTCACAGATTCCCACCAGTAATCTGCCTCATTACAGAACATAAAGGTGGTGAATGGAACCTTCTGTTCCTCCGTGCATCCCAAGACGTCGAATATCTTGGTAATTTGCTTGACCCACATCTCTGCCTTAATCGGATCTAGCTTTCCCCAGAATTCTGGTGGTCCCAACTCTTTGAACTGCTTGGCTGTGACAAACCGTGCGTTGCTATCATTTCCACCCATATTTTGTATACGAGTATCCCTTGTCTGATTTTGCATGAACTGCAAAAAGCTTCTAAACATCCCGTCGTTCATCGTCTAATCAGTGGTGTTGTTTACAGGAGGAACATTGCCGGCCTGTTGCACGTTCTCCTCATTAGTGAATAAAGGTGTCTCCACGGTTTCAGTTACTCCACTGTTAACATTCTCAGTTGCCATTTTCAAATACTACCATAAAACAAGGGTTAATTAAAGAAATTAACATATCACATAATATCCCTATATTCTGACCAACCAACAAATAAGCTTAGGTAGGACACACTAGCGAAGGATTTACTCGTCTCTCCCCTCCTAGTTCTATTCCACGATCTCCGCCAGAGATCATATCCCTAAGCTCTGATACCAACTATGACACCCCCAAAATAGGTATACAACACCCATTCTGAGTCATCAAATACATGGTACAGAAACAACTACAACTTTATTAATACAATTGTCGTGCAAAATACGACAATACATAAACTGTGAGTTATAGACAATATCCACACCCAAATAAGTCCTCATCACAATTATTGAAACACTATTTTACAAAAGAGTGAGGACTACTATAACAACTGCCTTGGAACATCACTCCACACCCCGACTACTCCCCGCTATATTCTCGCTTCCTAAGAAGAAAAATGGAACAAAAAGGAAAAGGGTGAGCTCAACTAGCCCAGTAAAGAATATTATGACTAAGATAATATAGAACAAATTATCGTTAATCTTCAACAGGGAAAAATCTGGGAGAATATAATAGACAACAAGTTTCAAATCAATATTCGCAGCGGAAATAATAATTCATAGAAAAGTTACGTAGAGAATGAAATCTACTATTATCTATGAATTTAAAAGTCCATCATCAATATTTTATCTCTGTAACATCAATCAATATACATCTTGAATCAAATATTAATCTTTCCATTACAGGCCAAAGATATTCATCAGTTGGTCATGTTCATCTCAACACCTGTACATCTTTGCACTACGGGCCGAAGATATTTAACAGAAAATCATTAATCTTTGCTCTGCAGGCCAAAGATATTCAGTAATAGCATCATTTAGGACTGAGGATGATGAAAAATATTTTAAAGAAAATGAATCCAGTGAAACAAAAGAATAAATATTAAGGATTCGTATTTCAGTTTATCCATGTCCAAAAATACCTCATAAATAACCATAGTGGAGTAAAATTCAAGAACGATGAAAACATGGATACAATCAAAGCTAGTATCCATAATAGATATTTTGGACAAAAAATGAAAATTTAATTTTTTTGTGAATAGTGCCGTATACGTGAATAGTGCCGTATACGTGAATAGTAACCCCGACACTAAAAGTCAAGAATTTCACAAGAAAAATCTTACCAATATTTTCAAGATAATGATATTGAAAGAAATAATATCATTTATAAAAAAATAACATCCCTTACCTCGAAAAAGACAAAGATTTCATTTGGAATATCGGATATAGTGTTGAAGGAACTTGCAAATCAGTATAGAACACTCAAAGTATCAAAATACTCACAAGAATACGCTCGATAATATAGAAAGAGAAGATTTCAGTTTCTGGTGTGATTTTCAATTCTAACCTATGCACCCTATTTATAGGAAATTGCTTAGAACACAAAAGCAGAAAATTTAATAAAATATTAATATAATTATATAAATTTCCTACGCACACCAAGAAAACTGAATTCAACATGTTTACCACTCATGTGGTGTGACGCCCCCAAAATAGGTATACATCATCTATTCCGAGTCGCCAAATACATGGTACAGAAATTCGCTCAAGATTATAGAAGAATTCTCTAAACTTCTGGTGTGGTTTTGAATTCTAACTAAGCATCCTATTTATAGGAAAATAGAAAGGACACTATGCTGCACTATGCAATAAAATATAATATATTCTATATATATATATATATATATTTTTATATTTTATTTAAAATCTAATAAAACAAATAACTTTATAAAAGTATTCATTTTATAAAAAAGATTTTACTATGCAAAACACTACGCACCTTTATGAAATACTATGCATAATAAAATATAATATATTCTAATTATTGTCTAATAAAACAAATAACTTTATAAAAGTATTCTGCTTTTATATAAAAAGATTTTACTATGCAAAACACTATACATAATAGAATATTATATATTCTATTTATAGTCTAATAAAACGAATAACTTTATAAAAGTATTCTGTTTTATATAAAAGGCTTTTCTGTTTTATTACATTAATAATACTAATAAAACAAAACTCATCATCATTATTATAATTCACACTATTAATTGAGCATGTCGTTCCTAGGAAAGAGGGGGCTTTCCAATAAGGATTTCTCCCTATTGGCGCGCAATCAGGTGACCAAACATCTCCTTGGCAGAACTTCTAGACATCGTTAATATTGCAAATAATAATATTAATAACTCTGTCATCTCAATCCAAAGCGTGTTTCAATTGCGGAAGAGAAGGTCACCTAGCTCAATTTTGTCGTGTAGTGAAGTCAAGTCCAAATTTGGGATAATGATGCCAAAGGATGTCTCGAACAAGTCAAAGCCAGTAGTTTAAGTGAGGCGTTTGTCGAGAAACCCGAACGGGTTATGCAAGGTAAGTTAATTATAAACTCTTGCGAAGTCTATGCCTTATTAGATACCGGTTCTACCCATTATTTTATCTCTCTTGCTTGTGTTCAATGTTTAAATTTGAACCCAGCGAAGTTAGACTTTGACTTATTGGTTGAAACTTTGTTAGTAGAAACCTTCGTTACCTCCACTGTTTATAAATCTTGTTGATTCAAATCGACACTTTTACGTTACCTGTCGATCTTATCTCTTTGAAAATACTTGCCTTTGATGTGATTTCAGAAATTGATTGGTTAACTACTCATCATGCTTTTCGTAAGGTTGTTAGCTTTCATATTCTTAACCAACCTGTTATGCGAATTCAAGCAACCAAACCACTAAATTCAATCATTGTCATATCAATCCATAGGTAAAGAGCCCCGATCCTTTCGTTGTTGACATCCTTGTGCGGAATACACTGAAGCCAGACTTTCTGTAGGCGACGTCGTGAATGACGATGATAAGTTGATAGGTATCAATGTGGCGTGCTATCCAAGTCTTGGATGAGAGTCACAGTTTGAATGATATTTCTATGTTAATAAATTTCCTGGCATATTCTTGAAGACTTCCTAGCCTACCCCTAGAGCGTGAAATCGAATTTTGTATTGACCCCAGTACAAAACCCATTTCTATAACCCTTAAATATTTCTTCAACCAAAATGAACGTATAATGCGCCAAAGACGTTGGCTCAAGCTGTTGAAGATTACGATCGTACCATTCAATATCATCGTGGGAAAAACGAACGTGGTAGCTGACGCATTAAGTAGAAGATCGTATGCGTTTATGAGTGCAGTGTTGTTAACGTAAAAACTCATTTCGTATAACTTACAAATGATGAAGATAGAGTTAAAGACTCTAGGGACCCACGTGAAGATAACGAATATACGAGTAGAATCGACTTTAATTGATAAAGTTAAAGTCGCTCAAGCTACACACCCGAATCTGATGAATATGAAGAAAAAGGTTCAAGAAGGCGTTATCTTAACCATCGATTAAATTGGCCCATTTGAAATCCTCGATCGAGTAGGAACTGTGGCCTATAGACTCGTTTTATCGCCAAGTATGTCGCGCATTCATAACGTTTTTCACACCCCGTTGTTAGTAAAAACTTAGTCTTGGGGGACTTTGGAGCCAAATTTCGGAATAATTAATGAATCTAAAAAATTATGAAATCATGGGGGTTTTATAGAGCATGTTACAAGCTTTCCATAGCCTCGAAAATGGACTAATTCCGATAACGGATGAAAAAGTTATGAAGATTTGAAGTATGTGCATCAAAAGTTACAAAATCTGGAAAATTGGAGCTAAGTGTCAAGGGTCGAGCGCCTAGGCGCTAGGCTCGGCGCTTAGATTCTGCTCTTGGGCGCCTAGGCGCTTTCCCAAGGCCAAATCTGGGCTCCTAGGCGCTGGTCAAGTGTTAATCCAAAATCTGTCCGGACGTCCTTTAGTAAATTGGGCATAACATTTTCATACAAACTCCGATTGAGGTGATTCAGGATGATTCGGAAAGATAACGAGTAGACCTATAACTTTTATTCTTTATATTTTGAGATTTGAGGTCGGTATCAAGGCCTAAAATGGCTATTTTAGGGACTGATGTGCATTCAGAGGCAATCGGAGGACATCGGGCATGTACGTATGCAACGTGTAATATTTTTGACAATAAAGGTATTCAAGGTTATACCTCAAGAGTTGGAATATGAAATCAAGTCAAGGTATCCACACCTCTTTGGCATACTAGGTACGTACATAAATTTCGAGGGTGAAATTTCATAAGGAGGGGAGATTGTGAGACCCCAAAGTTTATGAATAAAGATTTAAATTTCTCAAAATATTTTTTTGAATATTATGGTGTGGATTTGATATGATGTTATAGTTGTGGGTAATATTTATAAATTTTGCAAAGTACGCAAGTTGTTATATAATATTCGATTGGTCTGGGAATATTCATTTTAACGGTGGAATATTTGTATGACAAGACAATCATTGGGTGGATCCCACAATGGAATTATTATCGGATTGAGAAAACGAGAAAAATATTTTATGAAAATAATCGGCGGAAGTTTTACAGTTAACTCGCTGAAACACCGGTGTTAAAAGTACATGAATACGTGTGGTTGCATAGTAGCAGCACCTGTGATTGATTATTGATGCTTATGTGAGAAGTTACTCAGTTTTATTCAATTATTACTTCAGTAATTATTGCGTAGTATCTCACATTATTTGATTCAATTATTGACGATATTTTATATATTATTAAATCAATAATTGAGATAACAAAGTAATTAATGTTATTATTTGCAATATTAACGATGTCTAGAAGTTCTGCCAAGAAGAGGTTTGGTCACCTAATTGCGTGCCAATAGGGAGAAATCCTTATTGGAAAGTCCCCTCTTTCTTAGGAACGACCTGGTCGATTAATAATGTGAATTATAATAATGATGATGAAGTTTTGTTTTATTAGTATTATTAATGTAATAAAACAGAAAAGCTTTTTATATAAAACAGAATACTTTTATAAAGTTATTCATTTTATTAGACTATAAATAGAATATATTATATTCTATTATGCATAGTGTTTTGCATAGTAAATTTTTTTATATAAAAGCAGAATACTTTTATAAAGTTATTTGTTTTATTAGACAATAATTAGAATATTTGATATTTTATTATGCATAGTGTTTGCATAGTGCCTGCATAGTATTTGCATAGTAAAATCTTTTATATAAAACAGAATACTTTTATAAAGTTATTCATTTTATTAGATTATAAATAGAATATATTATATTTTATTTAAAAAATTTTGTTTTATTAGAATATTTTATAGTAAACCAATCTGGACTGTTCATGAATTAGTTACTATTCAGTTCATTTTTCTATAAATAGAAGCTCATTCCTTCATTATTTCTTACGAATTCACTAAAACTCTAGAGAGAGAAACTGTAGAGAGAATTCATCTTCTATAATCTTGAGCGTATTTCTTTAGAGTTTAAGAAAGCTTTGAGGGTAGTGCAAGTTTTCTTCAAGTATATCCCCGCCCTATCCGTCGGAGTACTTTTCTTTATAAGGTAAGGGATATTATTTGTTGTACCCATAAGGGGTATTATTCTTTCGTATTCATGAAGAGAACTTCTGTTATTCTATTCCTTATTATTCTATTTGAATAACCTGTCTATGCGAAGTACCGCATACATGGTGAAATTCTTCTGTTATTCCATTCCTTATTATTATGTTGGAATAACCTGTCTATGCAAAGTACCGCATACATGGTGAAATTCTTCTGTTATTCCATTCCTTATTATTATGTTGGAATAACCTGTCTATGTGAAGTACTGCATACATGGTGAAATTCTTCTATTATTCCATTCTTTATTATTACATTGGAACATCCCCATGCGTAGGCGTTTACGCATGACTGTTCCGTTATTTATTATTACGTTGAATATCACCGTCAAGGCGTATTATACCTCGAATTCGGTTCTATTAATTATTATTCTATTGAATAACTCCGTCTGCATGGGTCTATCGCATGCATGGTGATTTCTGTTGTTATTCCATTCTTTATTGTTCTGTTGGAATATCCTGTCAGTGCGAATTTTACTTGACCTGGTTCCGTTATTTATTATTCTATTAGAATAACCTATCTGTGCGGTCTATTGCATGCCTGGTGATTTCTTTTATTATTCCATTCTTTATTATACTCGGTTGGTAAAAGTTTTGACTTCTATACTCCATGAAATTAGTGGAACATCCTTGATATTTGCGCTTCATCCAGTATCTTTTCATGGAAATATTCTTCTGAGCATTCTTGAATTTTACTCTACAAAGAAGTATCATGTTGACAATTTGGACGTTATTAGTTCCTGGATAAATTAATTCTTGAACTTGTTTTATTGGATTCTTATATCATTGTCATCATCCTCATGCTTATATTATGTTGAAAGTCATCTGTGGCTTGTTGTGCATAGATGGACTTGGTATGATTATGACCAGGGATTATTCGGTATAATCATGACCGTAATGTTACAAATGATGTGGTAAAAGTCCTCATTGGCCCGTAGTGCATTGATGGATAGTTGTTGGCATGATCATGACCATTGATGAATACATGAATATCCTCGCCCGTAGTGCATGGATAATTTATGGTTGTGATACTAATGAATATCCTTGGTCGAGTCTGGTGGATGATGTGGATTATTTATTGTCGAGTCCCAATGATAAAAGTGATGAAAAACCTTTTAAATCATAAATAATAGTAGATTTTATTCTCTACTTGACTCTTTTAATGGATTGCTTGTTCCGCTGCAGTTAAAGTTGATGTTTGTTATATTGTATCAGTTTAACATTGTTGAAGGCTAACGATAATTTATTCTGCATTATCTTAGTCATAATATTTCTTACTGGGCTAGTTGAGCTCACCCTTTTACTTTCATTATTCTCTTCAGGAAATGAGAACGTAGCAGGGACTAGTTGGGGAACGGAGTGATGGTCCAGATAATAACATTAGTAGTCCTCACTATTCTGTTAAATAGTGTGATAATAAATGTAATGAGGACTCAATTGAGTGTGGATATTGTCTAGATGACAATATTTGTATTAAAACTCTCAATTTATATTTTGTCGTATTTTACACGACAGCTGTATTATTAAGTTGTATTTGTATTCTGTACCATGTATTTGGCGACTCAAGATAGGTGATGTATACCTATTTTGGCAGTGTCATAAACCTCTTCATACGTCAAATCTTTCGCTATTTCATCCGGTTCTAACTCAATAATGTGGTTTGGGTCTTCCACATATTTACGTAACATGGATATGTGAAAAACGTTATGAACACGAGACATACTTGGTGGTAAAGCGAGTCAATAGGCCACAGTTCCTACTCGATTGAGGATCAAAAATGGGTCAATGAATCGAGGATTGAACTTTCCTCTCTTTCCAAATCTCGTAACTCCTTTCCATGGAGCAACACGTAACAACACATGATCTCCAATATCGAATTCCACGTCCTTTCGATGAAGATCAACATAACTCTTTTGTCGATCTTATGAGGTTTTTATACGTTTTCGTATCGTTTGAATCTTTTTCGTAGTCATATGTACCAACTTCAGTCCCAACAACGTTGCTTCACCCACCTCATCCCAGCATACTGGAGAACGACACTTTCTTCCATACAACGCTTCGAATGGAGCCATGGCAATACTTGCTTGGTAGTTGTTATTGTAGGAAAACTCTACCAATGGTAAGAACTTGTCCCAACTTCCCTTGAAGTAAAGGACACAGAGTCTTAATAAATCTTCAAGAGTTTGAATAGTCCTCTCTGATTGTACATCCGTCTGAGGATGATAGGCCGAACTAAATCGTAAGTCCGTGCCCATAGCTTTTTGCAAACTAACCCAAAATCGTGAAGTGAATCTTGGGTCTCGATACTGGCATACCATGTAGTCTTCCAATCTTGTTTATGTACATACGAGCAAGACGTTCAAGTGTATAAGTTTCTTGTATTGGTAAGAAATGAGCAGACTTGGTCAATTTATCAACAATGACCCAAATTACATCTATGCCTTGAGAAACCTTGGGAAGACCAGTAACGAAATCCATGGTAATGTGCTCCCACTTCCATTCTAGAATTTCAAGTCGTTGCAATGGACCTTTTGGTACTTGATGCTCCGCCTTAACTCGTTGACAAGTTAGACACCTTGAGATAAATAGCGCTATCTCTCTCTTAATATTTCTCCACCTAAATGTATGACGAAGATCACGATACATTTTGGTACTCCCAGGATGGATTGCGAACGATGTGTTGTGCGCCTCCATCATGATTTAATACTTTAAAGCAGGGTCGTTAGGAACACAAAGTATGGAGTTGACTCGAAGTATTCCTTCTTCATCAATTCTTGCTTCCGGCATAGCACCTTCTTGCATTTTCTTCCTCATACGCATTAGCTCCAGATCTATAGCTTGAGCAGCTTTAACTTTATCAATTAAAGTCGGTTCTACTCATATATTCACCATCATCACATGGGTCCCTGGATTCTTTAACTCCATCTCTATCCTTTTCTAGTCACACAAAATGGGCCTTTGCGTTGTCAATATCGCACTCGTAACCGCATATGATCTTCTACTCAATGCGTCAGCTACCACGTTCACTTTTCCAGGATGGTATTGGATGGTATCATCATAATCTTTCAACAGTTCAAGCCAACGTCATTGTCGCATATTAAGTTCCTTTTGAGTGAAGAAATATTTGAGGCTTTTATGATCCGTAAAGATCTCTACTTTCTCCCCATACAAGTAATGTCTCCAAATTTTAAGTGCGAAAACAACAGCTACCAACTCTAGATCATAAGTAAGATAATTCCTCTCATATTCTTTGAGTTGTCGAGAGGCATAGGCTATGACTTTCTCATGTTGCATGAGAACACATCCTAACCCTTTGCCCGAAGCATCACTGTAGATGACAAATCCCTCCGATCCAGATGGTATTGTCGTAGCAGTCTTTGAAATGAGTCTCCTCTTGAGTTCTTGAAAACTCTTCTCACATTCCTCATTCCAACCGAATTTTGTATCTTTCTGAGTCAGTTGAGTTAATGGAGTAGCGATTTGAGAAAACCCTTCTACGAATCTTCGATAATAACCAAATTAAGTTTTAGAAAGCTACGTGATTTTGATCCATCGATTTAGGTTTCTCCCAGCTTTGAATAGCTTCAATCTTTGCTGGGTCAACAGATATTCTATGACATGATACTATGTACCCAAGGAATTGTCGACGTCGGGATTTTTGAGTGTCCCTTTTTGTTACTTGTTCTTTGGTGTTCTCGTGTTAATGTGAGATTTGTTTGAAAAAACAAGTGAAAAAGGTCCGACATGTATAATGTCGACGATTTAACTTTAAGAGTCGCCAGTTGGTGTATTTTACTGGTTGCACCAACGCAACCGAAAAGGTTTTCACATTGACCCAGTGATTTGACATTTCTAGACGGGTCGGTGAAACCGAGATTCATTTTGGGTCCGGGGGCTTGATTATGCGGAGGGAAGGTGTTAGGCACTCCCCGACATCCGTGTTACCACGGTGACCGCCACTTTTCAAAGAAATTATTATATGAATGTGTGTGTTTGTGTGTGTGTGTGGATCAATGTGCAGTTATTTGAAAGTAGTGTGAGGCCTCGTTCGCACCTATATACACAAGGTTTAAATTTTATGGAAAAATTCAGTTTTAACCAAGATATAGCAATGACGTTTTGTAAAAAGAGGTTTTTCAAACACTTCGTGCTCAATAGGAATTGAGACCTTTTATACTTCCATTTTATTATTAAATGTTAGAAACTTGTTTGCTTTTATTTGCAAGATGCGAAGCATTCTAGAAAATAATATACAAGCAGTCTAGAAAGCTCCTCATGGGCATGATGTACCCATCCAAGGAAATTGAGACCTTTAGTAAAATAATGTACTGCATCGCTATGACTAAAAATGTCCATCATGGGAACCGAATCTAGATTGAAGAGATGAACTCGTGATCACATGATTCCTAAGCTAACATGATATCGCAATTTGTATGGAAAGCGATGGCGTTATATATATATAAGCTTTATATATATATATATATATATATATATATATATATATATATATAAACATGATCAATATACTAAGTAAACTCTCCAGTGGACAAAATGCAAATAAAGTCGTAAAAGCGATCAAAGCGCCATTTAAGTAAACTCGAGGCGGAGACGGAATGTAAATAAAGTTGTAAAAGGCCACGAAGTGAACTCGAACTGTATAAATGTAAATATATATATATATATATATATATATATATATATATATATATATATATATATATATATATATAAAAGCACTAACGCATTTGGATGTGAATCTAGGCTCATCGGATATGTCCGAGCAGTAATTATATATATATATATATATATATATATATATATATATATATATATATATATATATATATATATATATATATATATAAAAGCGATTAAACGACTGGATGTAAATCCGGGCACATCGAATATCTCGATAAGCAGTATATATATATATATATATATATATATATAAAATTAGACGCACTAGATAGATATAAAATCCGGGCTCATCGAGATGAGAATCCGACCACGGTTTATATATATATATATATATATATATATATATATATATATATATATATATATATATATATAAGCAATTAAATGCTCGAGGCATCAAGTTCAAGCTCAATCGAGGCATAACTCGATAATGTTAGTCCATATATGAAATATATACATATATAAGTATATATATATACAGTATGAAATGAAAACCATGGACTGAGGTTTCGCAAACGCACAACACGACTCTCAATGTGTATAACGGTGTGTGCTAATATGAGAAGAAGGCTTTATAGAATATAAGAAGGCTTACGATTGGGTTGCCAAAGTAGACTTCTATGACTTTAAATAGATAAACACTCGGCTCATAGAATAAAAGATAGCTATATGTGAGCTAACTAGTGTTTAAAGATGAGGAAACACTCAAAAGATGTGTATGCGAGTAAAATGGGCGGGGCTTCCTCACTTTTTTCCCTCCCTCTTCTTCTCAAATGGTGACCCCAAGGCTTGTATATATGAGCGGATGGCGCAGGTACACCTCTGGCAAACCCTTGATTTGTACTACTGCTGATTGGTCATGATGCATCCGAACCTCTCGGGTCCCGTTGTCTCATAGTACATGCAGTCATGCACTGTAATGTCCGCTCGAACTTGCAGAACTTCAATCCGAGCATCCGAACGAGGTATATCTGACCTTCTTCAGACCGCTTGTGTCGAGAGTTACGTAATGACATGGATTAGAGGTTGTACGAAGTTAGGAAGAGGGGTCTATGCCCATGGTCTTCAAGCTTCAAATTATATCCAAAGTACTATCACACGTAATAGTCACTCGGGATTGTCAATCCTCGGTTCTTGTGGGACATTGTTGGATGTATGTATGTATGAAGTGTTGAGACGACGTGCCATTGTCAAAGGAACAAGATGACATTGTGACTCCTCACCGGGGTTATCGCCGGTTTAAGCAGAAAGCAGACGTTGCTCAGGGTTACAGCTGATATTGGACTACTTATTGGTATGCCGCGATATTATCTTGTTGAGATGGTAAGATGACGTTGTGACTCCTCACCGGGGTTATCGCCGATTTAAGCGAAGCGAGACGTTGCTTCAGTTACATCCGAGATTGGACCGCTTCTTTGTTGTATATCTCTCACATGCATCTATGGGTGTTCTATTCGCTGCGTTGTTATGTAAAGTGTCCGAGGTGTGTGTGCCTCGGCAGATTTACGTGGTTGAAGCCGATTGCATATGTTTGAAACAAGCATTTCCTGGGTTATCGCTAGAACTGCAATGGCATCTCTTGGGGCTATCACCAAGGATGGGGTTGCTACTCCCGATGTTGTCTCTGGACCGGGCGTCGTCGCGGTGTTATTCTTGAGACAGAATCGTCCTCTCCGGTGTTTATGTTGGGTCTTTTGATCTGCATATCTCGGGGTTATCTCCGAGATTGGAAATGACATTCCCGGTGTGTGTTCCGGGTTTGAGATGATGTTCCCAGTTTGTGTTTCGGGTTGGAGCTGAACTTCCGGTAGTATCTGGAATGGATGTAAGCTGTCTTTCAGGGTTATCTCCAAGAGACGAATCTACCCTCCTGCTATGTTATTAATAGAAGCGCAGAAAATTTCGAGTGTCTACAGATGCTCCTCTTTATCATATTCATGCAAGGCAAGACATGGATAGGATAAAGAATACTAGACACTTGAAATGCAAGCAAGATAAAAATGATGCTATATGCAGCAACATGATGCAAATGCATGTAGAATGCATGAATGATTGTCAGGTAATCCTATTGGGATGACAATTAGTGATGGCTTGGACATGCGATCCAAGTCTCCAAGGATGTTGACGTTGGGGCTATCACCAAAGTCTTGAATCCTAGACACTGGCTTATATTCCATAGAGGTACCTCTTGTGTGTAAGAGATCTGTGGGGATAAAGCTTTATTTATTTGAGGATGTGTATAACATATTCCCTCATTACGTCGAGATTCTTCGCTGACAGTTTGTTGTTATCGGGTTGCACGATCTTTGGCGATGTGTGTATCCTTTGGATAAATCCTTCTTTGGATGCATTGTCGGTACGCTTGACCTTCATTGATGTATGTGTCAATGGTAGGATTATGTTGTGACCCCTGCCGGGGAAGGTTGCTTCGATGGGTTTACTTGCCATCGGCTAACATGACGTCAAGGCTGCTTGACCTTCATTGATGTGTGTATCAATGGTTGTATTGCGTTGTAACCCCCGCCGGGGATACGTAGTAGTTTGAAGGATGTGCGTTGTGACCCCCATCTGGGATACGTAGATGTTGATAACTTCGACGTTGTAACCCCCGCCGGGGAGGTTTGATATGTCTTGGTTTTGCGTTGTAACCCCCGCTGGGGACTCATGGTATGATAGTATATCACCATCAGATATGGTGATCATAGATGATTTGCTGCAGCATACTATGACCCTTTTGATGTTTCAGGTTCCCACAGGATTTGTAGAGGGCATGCTAGAGCACTGGGTATCGGAGAGGCAAGTTTTCCGATTGGGGACCTAGGAGTTGACTCCTACTTTGGAGGAGTATGCACGGTTGATGATGCTGCCGCTGGACAGGCCTTGCGTGTAGGAGAAGTACCCATTTGGTGAAGTAGTCGATCATGGTGAATATGAATCGATGTCCATTACTGGCTTTGGGCTCAATGGGCCCGATCACGTCTATTCCCCACATTGAGAAGGACCATGGCGAACTCATATTATGGAGTTCCCCTTGGAGGCGTGGATAGCATTCCCATGAATCGGCATCGTGACACCTCTTGATGTGATCATCACGGTCGACTTTGAGTGTAAACCCGATAATGTCATGTATTACGAAATTTTCTTGACAAGTAGGGGTCCATTCATGTGAGGGTCAGATACTCCACCATGGATCTCATCCATGAGTCTCTAAGCTTGGTCTTTGTCCAGACATCAAAGGAGACCTAATCCTGCATTTCTTTGTAGAGTGCATCTCCGCTCAGGTAGAATTTCATAGCAAGTCGATGAATCCGCCACTTCTTAGTTAGGCTCGCCTCAGTGGGTGTAGATCCATCTCATAGATACTCCTTGATGTGCTGATACCAAGGGTTGTGGATGAGAGGTAGCTCATCCGATACTTCTCCAACGTTATTCCAATAGACTGGGGCTCTTTGCAGAGTAAACGTGATGCTTGGCATGTTTTCCTTATCAGGTATGTAAACCAAGGAGGCCAACGTTGCTAATGCATCTGCAAAATCATTCCTATTACGAGGAATGTATAGAAAGGAGATTTCTTCGAACTCCAAAGCCATCTGTAGAACTTGCCAATGGTAAGGCAACAAATGTAATTCTTTGGTATGATAGATTCCCGTGGATTGCTTGATTACCAATTCAGAATCCCCAAAGACAGTTAACCGCCTTATGCCCATTGAACGGGCAAGTTTTAGCCCCATGATACAACCTTCATACTAATTTTGTGTTGTTGGTGTGACAAACAACAATTTGACTGGCGATGGGATATTACTCCCGTCTGGGATATTAAAAGCTGCTCGACTCAGAGCCTTACGTGTTAATGACTCCATCAAAATACATTCTCCACGTACGGGATGTATCGTACTGATGTTGTAGCTGAATTGTCATTACTCCTTCGTCAGGAAAGTATGTTTCTAAGGGTTTGTAATCCCCTGCAGGTGTAGCGGCCAGCTGATCCGCAATTCCTTGACCTTTGACAGACTTTTGAGTCACATAGACGATGTCAAATTGTTATAGGATCAACTGCCATCTGGACTGTCGACAATTCAATATGGGCTTACTGAACACATACTTGAGAGGATCCATTCGGGATATGAGATGGGTTGTGTGACCATGGAGGTAATGTTGCAACCTCATGGAAGCCCATGCTAAAGCATAACACGTCTTCTCGATCAGAGTGTACTTGTGTTCATTGATGTTGAATCTTTTGCTGAGGTAATAGATAGCTCGTTCTTGGCCTCTATGGTCTTTCTGCCCCAGCATGCAGCCCATGGCATTGTCATTTATGGACAGGTACATAAACAGGGGGACACCATCCCTGGGAGGTACCAAAATAGGAGCGTTAATCAGTTGCTCTTTAATGGCAAGGAAGGCTTTCTGACACCCATCGTTCCATTCCATGGAGGAGTTCTTCCTTAACATCTTGAAGATAAGCTCACATGTTGCTGTGAGTTGAGAAATGAATCTGCCAATGAAATTGATCCTTCCAAAAAATCCCCGTATTTCCTTCTCTGTCTGAGGAATGGGCATTTCCTTGATGGCCTAGATTTTGGTAGGATCCGATTCAACTTTGCATTTGTGGTGACTAGGAAACCTAGCAACTTGCGACTTAACACCAAAAGCGCGCTTGGCGGGATTCAACTTCAAGTTATACTTACATGACCTCTTTGAAAAGCTTTTTGAGATGGTCTAAATGGTCATCCTCCTTCCGAGGATTTGACAATGATGTCATCCACGTAGATCTCTATCTCCTTGTGCATTAAATCGTGGAAAGAGCATCATAGCTTACCGATAGGTTGCCTTGCGTTGATGAGGCGAATGACAACCATCTCAGCGAAAAGGTTCCCCAAGGCGTGATGAAAACAGTTTTCTCATGATCTTCCTCGTGACCATAATTTGATGGTACCCCACAAAGCAATCAATCAAAAGGAGTATATGCGAAGTATTGAAGCAAAGATTGTCAATAAGAATGTGGATAAAGGGCACGGTAAAGCTATCTTTAAGGCAAGCTTTGTTCAAATCTCGGTAATCCACGCAGACTCGCACCTTTCCCCCTAGTTTAGGCACGGGAACAATGTTAGATATCCACTCCGGATATGTAGACACCATGATGATGCCAGCTTGAAATTGTTTCCTAATTTATTCTTTGACCTTTAAACTCCACTCAGGTTTCAATCGCCTGAGCTTTTGCCTAACTGGCTTGAATCCTTCTTTAATGGGAAGGCGATGAAGAACAATGTTCGTGGACAAACCCACCATGTCTTCATGAGACCATGCAAACACATCCTGGAATTGGCTTAACAGTGCAACCATGTCATTCCGTTGATTTGTGGTAAGGTCTGAACCAATCTGGATTAGCTTAGGGTTGTCTAAGGTTCTGAGATTGAAAGGAGTTGTTTGATCAAGATTGGGTTTGGGTTTATCTGCGACCCATTCCTTAATCTCCTGAGGTGTCTCAATGTCCTCTTCGATGTCCATCAAGTCTGAGTCCAACTTTGCATCAAAGTTACAGCCCTTGTGGAGAGAAGGCATGTAATCAACAAGGACAAGAACATCTAAATTCAGAGTCCCTCGTCAACCAATGAGTGGAGTGCTGCTCCAATTGTCGAGGGTAAAGTCCTGATGGACTGTAGTGATGGAAGGATCGTCATTGTCCTCCTTCTCCCAAATGATAACCATGACATCTGGGAAATCATCGTCTGGGGTGTATCTGTTTGTATGTTCATCATGAACAATGACGCGAATACCTGCCATCATCAAGGCAAGGTCATGTTTACATTTCTGTTCCCTTTCTTCCGCCTCGGGATCAGAAATCAGCACTACTTTTGCTTTGATTGACACTGGTTTTGGAAACAGCATAGCCACAACATGGGCTGGAACCTTTATTGGAGATTGCATCAACTCATGGGGTAAAGGTATAGAAAATCATGTCTTGGCGGGAAGTTTGAGGAACACGGCTTGTGCTTATGAGGATTCTGTGGTTGGGAATGGTAGAATAGCCTAGTCCATTTGTTCAATTTGTTGGATATTTGGATAGGGTGCTTAATATCTGGTGCTTATCTTTACCAAGCCCTTGTCCAGGTTGATGACCCAATGACATCATTTCTTGAGTGACTGACATAACCTCGACAGAGATCTTGGGTATGGGAAGTGGCACTCCAATAGAATGGTATTGCGTGTTACTCACTTCCAAAGTATGGAAACTGGTAGGTTCAACTTACGAATTGAAGGCGATAATTGGTAGAGTTCCTTGTTCAGACAATCCATTTCGGCGTTGGTGATGACTAGATTATTGTTGATAATGTATTTGAGTTGTTGATGTAGCGTGGAGGAGCACTCCGACCCATGTGTATCCATGGTCTCCCCAAGTTGGCTCTGGTGCGGCCACTTTCAAAGGATTGTCAACTCCTTTGAGTTGAATTAGTTGTATGGGAAATACTATGATAGTCTCATCATCCACTTTGGATATAACTGCTATTGATCCCTTCCATTTGGTAGGATATGCATTCCCACCCTTGAGTTGCATAGTGTAATCATCTGCTTTATTTGCGGGACAATTGCTTATCAATAAGATTACGAATGAGATGGCGAGTGCCCATCATTCTTCCGTGTTGTGTGACCATGAGAATGTGAATGATATTGACATATTTCATCGAGATTGAACCCGTCACGAGCGAGGATTGATTGGAGGGAGAAGGAAGGTAATTCTTCCTTCGTTGATCAACATTGAAAGTATCTCCTCCATAGATTGGCCCAAATAGGTGAATTCCTACGATTGGCAAAAAATCGACGGGCTTTAGCATTTGCTAACTTTGCAACCTTATCCTCCATAGCTTCGCTTTCTGAAGGTGTTGATGGATCATTTACAACAAATGGAAGGAGATAGGCATGCTCCTGCCTGATTAATTGGCGTGTGACTTGATGCTAGTGGGTCACCAGTTCTGCCAATTGCTCAATTTGTTTGGAAAGAGCTTTCATCTTTCGTTCCATGGTAAAATGGAACTTTGCATAATCCCATTTGTCAACACCGTCTATGATGGATTGGGATGATTCGCCATTAGAATTGGAACCTTGTACAGTGCTCCAACTGATCATGTTGACCTCTTCTTCTTTGTGTTGAGGAAGAGGGTTATCTTGTACATAAGGTTGATCTGGTTTAGTGACCACGATCTCACCGTTGTCTATTAGATCTTGAATCTTATGTTTCAAGGCCCAACAATCTTGAGTATCATGTCCATGTGCCCCGGCATGATAAACACACTTTCGAGTAGCATTAAAACCCCTCCCATTAGGGTTGGCTGGTGGAAGAAGATGTGTAATTTTCTTCTAAGCAGTCAGAAGAGCAAGAATATTCTCGAGTGAGTCCCTTAAGGGTGTGAATGTTTGAGGTCGCTTTACTTCTCCACTTTTAGGTAATGGAGGGTTTGAAGATTGTGCTGGAAAAGGGGAGTAGTTTCTCCTCTACATAGGCATGCTTGGATTGCCTTTTTGTCCTTATAGTGTTAAGGAAGCATCCTCCTCTTTCTTTTTATGGACCCTCCGGGGGTTGTTTCCATAAGATCCGGACTGGATGTGCCCAGCAACAGCTTTAAAAGCGGCTAGGTCTTGAATTTTACCGGACTTCAATCCCATTTCAGCCATCTCTTCGTGCTTGATTATTTCAGAGAATGGTTTGCCAATACCAGCTAGAACTCTTTCATAGAAAGGAGCTCTCAGTACATCTATGAAGGTCATGACCATTTTCGATTACATGTCATGGAAGGAATAACTTGAGCAGCAAGGCGCCTCCACCTTTGAGCATACTCTCTAAATGACTCATTAGACTGTTTCTTGACCTTGGTAATTTGGTACCGGTCAGGAGCCATCTGAGATTGAAAATTGTATTGAGTGAGGAAGGCATGAGCCAGCTCTTCCCAGCTATGGATCTTAGAGTTGTCTAATCTGGTATACCATGAATGGGCTTCTCCAGTTAGACTTTTCTGAAACAGCTGCATTTGGAGCTTTTCATTTTCTGCGTAAGACCCAAGTTCTCCGATGAACACTTTTATATGTGTATAAGGATCCTCTAATCCGTCATATTTCTCAAAATCACCGGTGCCTGGATCTCCTTTGAGATGGGTGTTTTCAGGGTCTTTGTTGGTTGTATCCAACTGATGTTCTGGAATTGTTTTTTCCAGACCTTGAACTCCTCCTTGTGTAGAGGATTACGTATGTGTAGGTATCTTCGTACCTCAGAGTAGTAATGGTGTAATTCTTTTAGTAGAACAACCAAGTCTGTGATTTGTTTACTCAATCCGTCAAATTCTTCTCGGGAGACAGTATTAGACTGGTCAGAAGAAGACATGATTGGCTGTAGGCTCGCGGTCTTTTTGGACTTTGAGTGGGTAACAGGCCCAATTGCTTCCCTACAAAAGACTTACGTAGTTTAGTCTTAGCGTAATGTAAATGTTATCATCATATGTCAGTTTAGGAATTTTGTCCTGCAAAACCGGTTGTTAATTGATAACATGTCATGCATGCACAGATATTCTTCATATTTTCCATTACATATGAATGAACATGGAATAGAATTACAAGTAAATATTTTTACATGTAATTTAAAATGGAAAGTATGAAGAGACTTCCCTCCGCATTTGGTTTATCAGAGGCTGACCTATCTTAGGGTTACTCTCGCGGCTTTTTGGCATGAAGGTTCCCAGATCATCACAATCTACTTGTGGGAAGTTAATCCAAATTGTTCAACTAAGCGAATCCGAGTGGTGCCTTTCACAGCCCCGGGAATCATTCTTCCCACGAGTCCGAGTAATTAAACGCCAAGCAGGATAGCCTCTGGTGGAGGACCACACAACATACATTCACATACAACGTGTCTCACCATTTATGCAAAATGATGACATGTGCGAAGCCTTAATATCACTGAGATAGATATTTAGCGAGGCGATAATTAAGATGCATTCATACACATTCATCATAAATATAAATGCAACATTCACACACAAGCATATAACAATTTTGAAAAGCTTGAAATAGCGACTTAAGCCCTCTTACTGGATTCCCCAGCAGAGTCACCACCTGTCGACGTCGGGATTTTTGAGTGTCCTTTTTCGTTACTTGTTCTTTGGTGTTCTCATGTTAATGTGAGATTTGTTTGAAAATCAGTGAAAAGGTCCGGCATGTATAATGTCGTGATTTGACTTTAAGAGTCGCCATTGGTGTATTTAATTGGTTGCTTATGAATCGGAAAAGGTTTGCACATTGACAAAGTGATTTGACACGCTGGGCGAATTCGATGAAACCGAGATTCATTTTGGGTCAAGGGGCTTAATTATGTGGAGGAAGGTGTTAGGCACCTTGAGCATCCGTGTTACCACAGTGACCGCCACTTTTCTAAGAAATTGTTATATGAATGTGTGTTTGTGTGTGTGTGTGGATCAATGTACGATTATTTGAAAGTAGTGCGAGGCCTCGTTAAGCACCTATATACACAAGGTTTGAATTTTATGGAAAAATTGATTTTAACCAAGATATAGCAATGACGTTTTGTAAAAGAGGTTTTTCAAACCTCGTGCTCAATAGGAATTGAGACCTTTTCATACTTCTATTTTATTATTAAATGTTAGAAACATTTGCTTTTATTTTCAAGATGTGAAGCATTCTAGAAAGAAAATAATATCTGAAATCTTAGAAACTACTCATGGGCATAATGACCATCAAGGAAATTGAACACTTTGTAAAATAATGTACAAAAGCTACTTACAACTTGAAAATGTCCATCATGGGAACCCGAATCTAGATTGATGAGATCGAACTGTGATCACATGATTCCTGGCTCATATGATCACTGCAATTTGTATGGAAAAGCGAAGCAGTTATATATATATAAAAGTTGTAAATATATATATATATATATATATATATATATATATATATATAAACATGATCAACCGCCACAAGTAAACTCAAAGGGACAATATGTAAATAAAGTCGTAAAAGCGATCAAGCGCCATAAGTAAACTCAGGCAGATGAGAATGTAAATAAAGGCGTAAAAGGCTACGAAAGTGTACTCGAACTGATGAAATGTAAATATATATATATATATATATATATATATATATATATATATATATATATATATAAAAGTAGTAAACTTATTTGGATGTGAATCCGAGGCTCATTGGATATGCCTGAACAACAATTATATATATATATATATATATATATATATATATATATATATATATATATATATATATATATATATATATATATATATATATAAACAATTAAGCATGGATGTAAATCCGGGCTCATTAGATATATGTCGACAACATATATATATATATATATATATATATATATATATATATATATAAGCAATTAAACGCACTGATATAAAATCCAAGCTCATCGTATATGAGTACGACCACGATTTATATATATATATATATATATATATATATATATATATATATATATATATATATATATATATAAAAGCAATTAAACGCTCGGCATCAAAAGTTCAAGCTCAATCGAGGCATAACTCGATAATGTTAGTCCATATATGAAATATATACATATACTGACATGAAATGAAAACCACGGACCGAGGTTAGGGGAAACGCACACAACACGACTCTCAATGTGGATATAAAGTGTGTGCTAATATGAGAAGAAGGCTTTATAGAATATAAGAAGGCTTACTAAAGTGAGTCGCCAAAGTAGACCATGACTTTAAATGGATAAACTTTCGGCTCACTTGAGATAAAATATAGCTATATGTGAGCTAACTAGTGTTTAAAGATGAGGAAACACTCAAAAGATGTGTATGCGAGAGTAAAATGGGCGAGGCTTCCTCGCTTTTTTTTTCCCTTCTTCTCAAAATGCATTTGATCCCAAGGCTTGTATATATATAGACGGATGGTCAGAGGTACACTGCTGGTACCCCTTGATTACCCTACTATTTGAGTCGTGATGCATCTGAGCCTCGCAGTCACCGTCGTCTCGTAATCGTGCACTCAAGCATTTGTAATGTCTGCTTTCGAACTTGCGAGAACTTCAATTCAAGCATCCGAACGAGGTATATCTCGACCTTCTTCGGGCCGCTTGTGTGTCGAGAGTTACGCAATGACATGGATTAGAGGTTGTCTGAAGTCGGGGTAGAAGGGTCTATGCCCATGGTCTTCAAGCTTCAAATTCTATCCAAATTTCTGTCACACATAATAGTCACTCGGGATTGTCAATCCTCGGTTCTTGTGGGACATTGTTGGATGTATGTATGTATTAAGTGTTGAGACGACGTGCCATTATCGAAGGTACAAGATGACGTTGTGACTCCTCACCGGGGTTATCGCCGGTTTAAGCGGAAAACAGACGTTGCTCAGGGTTACAGCTGAGATTGGACTTCTTATTGGTATGTCGTGATATCATCTTGTTGAGATGGTAAGATGACGTTGTGACTCCTCACCGGGGTTATCGCCGGTTTAAGCGGAAAGCAGACGTTGCTCAGGGTTACATCTGAGATTGGACTGCTGCTTGTTTGTATATCTCACTGTCATCCGTGGGTGTTCTGTCGCCCGTTGTTATCTCCGGGTGCGAGGTGTGTGTGTGCCTTGTGACGGGATGTACGTGGTTGAAGTTGATTGCATATGTTTGAAACAAGCATTTTCGGGGTTATCATTTGGGCGCAATGGCATCTCTTCGGGCTATCACCAAGGATGGGGTTGCTACTCCCAGTGTTGTCTCTGGGACTAGAACTAAGCGTTGCGGTGTTATTGCCGAGATAGAACTGTCCTCTCCGGTGTTTGTTGCATGTCTTTTGATCCTATATCTGAGGTTATCTCCGAGATTGGAAATGACATTCATTGTGTGTTCGGGTTTGAGATGATGTTCTGGTTTGTGTTCGAGTTAGAAGTATGTACTTACGGTAGTATCCAGGAATGGATGTAAGTTATCTTTCGTGGTTATCTCCAAGAGACGAATCTACCCTCTTGCTATGTTATTAATAGAAGTCACGAGAAAATTTGAGTGTCTATGAGATGCCCCTCTTTATCATATTCATGTAAGGCAAGACATGGATATGATAAAGAATACTAGACACTTGAAATGCAAGCAAGATAAAAATGATGCTATATGCGGCAACATGATGCAAATTCATGTAGAATGCATGAATGATTGTCGAGGGTAATCTGTTGGGATGACAATCGGTGATGGCTTGGACATGCGATCCAAGTCTCCGAGGATGTTGACGTTGGGGCTATCACGAAAGTCTTGAATCCTGAACAATTGGCTTATATTCCATAGAAAGGTACCTCTTGTGTGTAAGAGATCGTGGGGATAAAGCTTTATCTATTTGAGGATGTGTATAACATATTCCCTCATTACGCTTGAGATTCTTTGTGACGGTTTGTTGTTACTCGAGGTTGCTGATCTTCATTTGATGTGTGTATCTTTGGATAAATCCTGCTTTGTATGCATTATCAAAGGTTGCTTGACCTTCATTGATGTATGTGTCAATGGTAGGATTGTGTTGTGACCCCTAGGGAAGGTTGCTTGATGGGTTTACTTGCCATTTCTAACTAACATGACGTCAAGGCTGCTTGACCTTCATTGATGTGTGTATCAATGGTTGCATTGCGTTGTAACCCCCGCCGGGGATACGTAGTAGTTTGAAGGATGTGCGTTGTGACCCCATCGGGGATACGTAGATGTTGATAACCGACGTTGTAACCCTATGGGGAGGTTTGATATGTCTTGGTTTTGCGTTGTAACCCCCGCTGGGGACTCATGGTATGATAGTATATCACCATCAGATATGGTGATCATAGATGATTTGCTGCAGCATACTATGACCCTGTTGATGTTTCAGGTTCCCACAGGATTTGTAGAGGGCATGCTAGAAACCTTTGGGTATCGGAGAGGGAGTTTTAGATTGGGGACCTAGGAGTTAACTCCTACTTTAGAGGAGTATGCACGGTTGATGATGCTGCCGCTGAACAGACCTTGCGTGTAGGAGAAATAAAAGAATGGGTAGAACCGGTATCAAATAAGGTATATACTTCGCTAGAGTTTATGATAAGCTTACCCGTGATGACCTCGTTCGGGTTCCTTGCTTTCTGGGAGGTCACGACAAACGCTCTCCCTTGAACTACTAGTTTTGTCTTGTCTGGGATGGCCTTTGATGCCTCCATCCCAGCTGGACTTGACTTTGGTGCATGATAAAATCGGGCTAGGCGACCTTCTCTTCCACAATTATAGCATGCTTTGGATAGCATCGTGTAGTTTGGACTGATGTGTCCCTCCCCTCCACATTTGAAGCATATGATAGGTGGTTGTTCTCCTTCCTTAACGACAGGTGCTGATGCTGACGTCTTTCCATCATTGTTGAATCTCCTCTTCTTGAAATGTCCATTCTTATTGTTTTGACCATGATTACAAACCGAAGTGGTTACCATTTACGCATGTTGATTCCTCCATGCTTGTTGTCACCGCTTCGATGGATGTTATCCTTTGGTATTATCATTTCTTACGTACCGCTCTCTCTCTGGTTGGGTTGACTCATTATCGCGCTCCAATAAGCGAGCCCTATTAACAACATCTCGAATACAAACACGGTTTATGAGAGATAAGATATTGACGTATCTCGGGTTTCAAACCTCTTAGAAACATTCGCGTCATTCTCTCCTCATTATCAATCAAATGAGACGCAAATCGGGACAACTCGGCAAACTTGGCTTCGTACTGCGACACGATCATGTTGTTTTGCTCCAGCTTGATGAACTCTACCTCTTTCATGTGACGAATACTTTCGGGAAAGTACTTGTCGTTGAACAGTTCTTGGAACTTCTCCCAAGACATCTTCAAAGGCGAGTTGAGTAGTCGCATTCTGATTCCCACCGATGTAATTTGCCTCTCGTCATAACATGAAGGTGGGAAAGGGAACCTTTTGCTCCTCGGAGCATCCCAAGACATCAAATATCTTGTTGATCTGCTTTATCCACATCTTTGCCTTAAGTGGTTTTGGCTCTCCAAAAAACTCCGGTGGTCCCAGTTCCTTGAACTACTTAGCGTTGCCAGTGTTTCCACTTGTATTTTGGACAGGAGCCGCTTTTGCCTGATGTTGCATGAATTGCATAAAGCCTCTGAACATTCCATTATTCATCATCTGGTCAGTGTTGTTGTTTGCCTGAGGATTGTCGCCTTCCTGATGCACATTATCCTGATTATGGATCTGTGGAGACTCAACGGTCTCCTGTGCTCCATTGATGTTCTCAACATTTTCGGATGTTATTTTCAAATACTACCACAAAACAAGGGTTAATTAACATATCACATATTATTCCTATACTCTGACCGACCAATTAAATACTAAATAAACTTAGGTAGGTCATACTAGCGAAGGAATTCCCCGTCTCTCCCCTCCTAGTTCTTGTCTAACATCTTAGCAGGGATCATATCCCTAAGCTTTGATACCAACTGTGACGCCCCCAAAATAGGTATACATCACCTATTCTAAGTCACCAAATATATGGTACAGAAATATGCTCAAGATTATAGAAGAATTCTCTGAACTTCTGGTGTGGTTTTCAATTCTAACTAAGCATCCTATTTATAGGAAAATAGAAAGGACACTATGCTGCACGATGTAATAAAATATAATATATTCTATATATATATATTTTATTTAAAATCTAATAAAACAAATAACTTTATAAAAGTATTCTGTTTTATAAAAAGATTTTACTATGCAAAACACTATACGAGGCACTATGCAACACTATGCATAATAAAATATAATATATTCTAATTATTGTCTAATAAAACAAATAACTTTATAAAAGTATTACATTTTTTATATAAAAAGATTTTACTATGCAAAATACTATGCATAATAGAATATTATATATTCTATTTATAGTCTAATAAAACAAATAACTTTATAAAGTATTTTGTTTTTATATAAAAAGCTTTTCCATTTTATTACATTAATAATACTAATAAAAAAAACTCATCATCATTATTATAATTCACACTATTAATCGACCTGTGTCGTTCCTAGGAAAGAGGGCTTTCAATAAGAATTTCTCCTATTGGCGCTTAATTAGGTGACCAAACTCTCATTAAGCGGAACTTCTAGACATCGTTAATATTGCAAATAATAATATTAATAACTTTGTCATCTCAATATATAAAATATCGATAATAATTGAATACAATTGAAGTGATTTTTCACGTAAGTATCAATAATCAATACTGGTGTGCTACTTATGAATACGTGTATTCGTACTTTTAACACTTTGGGTGTTTCAACGATTAACGATAAAACTTCCGCCATTATTTTCATAAAATATTTTTGTCATTTTCTCAATCCGACAATAATTTCGTTGTAGGGTCCACCAATGATTGTCTTGGTTATGCGAATATTCCCCGTTAAAATGAATATTCCCCGACCAATCGAATATTATATAACAACTTGCGTACTTTGCAAAATTTATAAATATTACCCACAACTATAACATTATATCAAATTCATTCCATAATATTCAAAAATAATATTTATAAAAAAATCATCTTTATTAAAAAGTTGGGGTCTTACATGTGTGGCCCACCCAAGTGTAAAAAACGTTTTTCTTTTAAAAAGAATTTAAAACTTTAAAAAAATAATTATTCCAGAACTTCGGAACTTCAATAATTCATAATAAATAGCTCTTTTATCATAAAAATTAAAATCTTATATCCATTCCATAGGAAATTTAATTCTCTACAACTTTGCAGAAGAAAATTTTTCCAAATTCCAAACAGAAATTGACCAAAATCCACATACGGACGATTTTGCAGGCTTTAATTAAATTTCAGTCAAGAAATGGGGTCCACCGACATGTTTAACATGTTTTTAACATTTATTGTAATAAAAATACTCTTCCTCCTCATTTATTCATATATCACATATTCATTGTAAAAATATCACCATTATTATATTATTATAATATAATAATATATTAAATGAATTATTTTATCAGAAAAGATAAAATATCAATTTTTCAACAATTGTTACTTTAAAATTTTCTCCATCTATATCCACATAAAATGAATATTTTCCTTATCATATAAATTAATAATTAATTATTCACAAATAATATTATAGAATCACAATATCGACAACCAGGCCGTTCCAAAGAAAGAGGGGGCTTTCCAATAAGGATTTCTCCTTACTAGCGTGTAATTAGGTGACCAAATATCTCCTTAGACATAACTTTCTAGACATTGCCAATAATGCTATCTAATAATATTACTCAAATAATATGAATTATTGATCTGATAATGGAAAATACTGTGTAGTGACAATTATTAAAACAACAATAATATAAAATATCAACGTAGCAATTATTGAATCAATAAAATAAAATATTGAGCGAAGAATTATCGTAACCATTATTGAGTAGTGCCTTCTTACGTAAGAATCAATAATTGGTGCAATATCGGGTAATCTTCTTCGTGTTTTAACCCAAGAGTATTTCAACAAGATTAATTCAGAATAACTACGCTGTTATTTATAAACAACTTATACTTGTCGTTTTCTTCATCCAATCGCTTTCAGTTATGGGGCCTACACAATAAGGTCAAGCAGTCGTGCATTTAATATTCTCCGACAAGTAAGAATATTCCACGACCAAACGAATATTCCCCGAAAACAATGAATATTTTATAACCACTTGCTTATTTGAAATATTTGTGTATTTTACCCATAACTAACCACATTAATCAAATCAACCCTTACTATTTCAAAATAATAAATAGAGGAAATTCAATTTCATTTATAATAAGTTGGGGTCTTACAACCTCCCCTCCTTATGAAATTTTGTCCTCGAAATTGACGTACGTACCAGGTCTTTCGAAAAGGTAAGGATACCTCGCTTTCATTTCCGTTTCCAACTCCCAGGTCATTTCCTCAATAGCATGGTTCCTCCACAAAACTTTGACTTGTGGTATGACCTTTGTGCGTAGGACATGCTCCTTCCTATCCAAGATTTTGACAAGTACCTCTTCATACGTTAAGTCTTTGGCTATCTCATCCGGTTCTAACTCAATAACGTGGTTCGAGTCTTTCACATATTTACGAAGCACAGATATGTGAAAAAAATTATGAACACGAGACATACTTGGAGGTAACGTGAGTATATAGGCCACATTTCCTATTCGGTCAAGAATCTAAAATGGACCAATAAATCATGGATTGAGCTTTCCTCTCTTCCCAAATCTTGTAACTCCCTTCCATGGAGCAACTCGCAATAATACATGATCCCCAATACTAAATTCTACGTCCTTTCGATGAAGATCCAGATAACTCTCTTTTGTCGATCCCGTGTCGCGTTTATATCGTTATCGAATCATTTGGATCTTTTTCAGAGTCATACGAACCAACTCAGGTCCCAACAATGTTGCTTCACCCACCTCATCCCAACATATTGGAAAGCGACACTTTCGTCCATACAATGCTTCGAATGGAGCCACACTTATACTTGCTGATAAGCTTTGTTGTTGTAGGAGAATTCCACCAATGGTAAATACTTATCCCAACTCCTTTGAAGTCTAGGATACTGAGTCTTAATAGATCTTCAAGAGTTTGAATAGTCCTCTCGATTGTCCGTCCGTTTGAGGATGGTATGTCGAATCGAATCAGAATCCGTCCCCCATAGCTTTTTGCAAGCTAACCCAAAATCGTGAAGTGAGTCTTGGGTCACGATCCAAACTATGGATCTTGGCATGCCATGCAATCTCACAATCTCATTCACGTACATCTGAAGCAAGGCGTTCAAGGGAATAAGTCTCCCGTATCGGCAAGAAATGAGCAGACTTGGTTAATTTATCAACAATAACCCAAATAACATTTATGCCTTGAGAAATCATGGGAAGACCCGTAACGAAATCCATTGTAATGTGTTCCCACTTCCATTTTGGAATATCAAGTGGTTGCAATGGACCCTTAGGCACTTGATGCTCCGCCTTTACACGTTGACAAGTTAAACACCTCGAGATAAACTTCGCAATCTCTCTCTTCATATTGTTCCACCAAAATGTATGTCGAAGATCACGATACATTTTGGTACTTCCAAGATGGATTGCAAATGGTGTATTGTGTGCCTCCATCATGATCTTGTATTTCAAATTAGAGTCGTTAGGAACACAAAGTCTGGAGTGGACTCGAAGTATTCCTTCTTCATCAATTCTTGCTTCTAGGATAACACCTTCTTGTACTTTCTTCTTCATACACATCAGCTCTGGGTCTGTGGCTTGAGCAACTTTAACTTCATCGATTAAAGTTGGTTCTATGCTTATACTTGACATCATCGCATGGGTCCCTGGAGTCTTGAATTCTATCTTCAACTTTCGTAAATCACACAAAATAGGCCTTTGTGTTGACAACATCGCACTCGTTCCCGCATATGATCTTCTACTCAACGCGTCAGCTACCATGTTCTCTTTTCCAGGATGGTATTGAATGGTATGGTCGTAGTCTTTCAACAGTTCGAGCCAACGTCGTTACCGTATGTTGAGTTCTTTTTGAGTGAAGAAATATTTGAGGCTTTTATGGTCTGAATATATCTCCACTTTTTCCCCATATAGATAGTGCCTCCAGGATCTTTTAAGCGAAAATGAGCGCATAACTCTAGATCATGAGTAATATAATTCCTCTAATATTCTTTAAGTTGTCGCGAGGCATAGGCTATGACTTTCCCATATTGCATGAGAACACATCCTAACCCTTTTCCTGAAGCATCGCTGTAGATAACAAATCCATCCGAGCTAGACGGTATTGTTAGAACAGGTGCCGAAGTGAGTCTCCTCTTAAGCTCTTGGAAACTCTTCTCGCATTCCTCATTCCATACGAATATTATATCTTTTCGAGTCAGATGAGTTAATGGAGTAGCAATTCGAGAAAATCCTTCCACGAATCTCCGATAATAACCAGCTAAGCCCAGAAAGCTACGTACTTCAGTCACCGACTTTGGTTGCTCCCAACTTTGTATTGCTTCAACTTTCACCGGGTCAACAAATACTCCATGTTTTGAGACCACGTGCCCAAGGAATGCTACTTCCTCAAGCCAGAACTCGCATTTCTTCAACTTGGCATATAACTTGTTTTCACGAAGCCTTTGGAGTACCAGCTTCAAATGGTGCTCATGATCTTCATGACTTTTGGAATATATGAGGATGTCATCAATAAAGACAATAACAAACTGATCCAAATATTCCTTGAATACTTGGTTCAATTCCCGGTAGTCAATACAAAGTCGCATACTCCCGTCTTTCTTCTTTACGAATAAAATAGGAGCACCCTAAGGAGATGTACTGGGACGAATGAAACCGATGTCCAACAACTCCTGTAGTTGGACCTTTAACTCCTGAAGTTCTATTGGAGCCATTCTATATGGGGTTTTAGAAATGGGCTTTGTACCAGGTTCAAAATTAATAAAAAATTCAACTTCACGTTCTGGGGATAGACCGGGAAGTTCTTCAGGAAATACGTTAGGAAAGTCACTAACAACAGGAATATTATTCAAATCTGACGTGTCTTTATTCAAATCCATAACATGAGCTAAGAAAGCTTGACATCCGTTTTTTAATAAACGAATGACTTTATGGCTTGATATAACAGTGATTGATTTTAGTGGTTTAGTTGCTTGAATTCGCACAACAGGTTGGTTATGAATATGAAAACTAACAACCTTACGAAAATAATCAATTTTGGCATGATGAGTAGTTAACCAATCAATCCCTAAAATCACGTCAAATGCAAGTATCTTTAAAGAGATAAGGTCAACAGGTAATGTGATGGTGCCAACTTAGATCAAACAAGATTTATAAACAGTGGATGTAATGAAAGTTTCTCCTAACCCACAGATAAGTCAAAGTCTAATTTCTTCGGAGTCAAGTTTAAACGTTGAGCACAAGTAGGAGAGATAAATGAATGGGTAGCATCGGTATCTAGTAATGTATAAACTTCGGAAGAATTTATGATTAGATTACCTCTGATCACCTCGTTTGGGTTCCTTGTATTTTGACCAGTCACAACAAACGCTCTTCCAGGAACCGTTGACTTTGACTTTTCTGGGACAGCCTTTTGAGTCACCATCCACACTGGACTTGGTTTTGCTACAGTACAATCTCGAGCGATATATCATTCCTTTACATAATTATAACATACCTTGAACTGTTGTGGGCAGTTTGGGCTGATATGTCCCTCTTTCCCGCATTTATAGCATACGACCGGTGGTCGTTCTCCTCCCTTAGAACCAGTTGCTGTTGGTGCTGACGTCTTCGCATTGTCATTGTTGTACTTTCTCATTTTAAAATCCCATCCCGACTCGCTTCTTTTATTATCATGGCCATGATTAACAACAGAGTGGTTACCGCTTTTGTCCGTATTTTTCTTTCCCCGCTGGTTATCGTTGTTAGATAGCTCTTTGCCAATGATATGACCACAGTTTGTGGTCCCTCGGTTGAACGTACTCATTATCTCGCTCTAATAATTGAGCCCTATTGACAACATCTGAATATAGAGAAAACTTATGAGAAATTAGATATTGACGTATGTCGGGTTTCAAACCTCTCAGAAACATCCGCGTCATACGTTCTTCATTCTCCACCAAATGAGGTGCAAACCTGGATAACTTTGCGAACTTCGCCTCATAATGGGACACCGTCATGTTGTTTTGCTCCAGTCTAATAAACTCCACCTCCTTCGTATGACGAATACTTTCAGGAAAGTACTTGTTATTGAACAGTTTCTGAAATGTCTCCCAAGACATGCTGAGTGCGGCTAGATGGGTACGCTTCAAAGATTCCCACCAGTAATCTGCCTCATTACGGAACTTAAAGGTGGCGAATGGAACCTTTTGTTCCTCCGTGCATCCCAAGACGTTGAATATCTTGGTAATTTGCTTGACCCACATCTCCGCCTTAATCATATCCGGCTTTCCCCAGAATTCTGGTGTTCCCAACTCTTTGAACTGCTTGGCTGTGATAAACCGTGCGTTGCTATCATTTCCACCCGTGTTTTGTACACGAGTCTCCCTCGTCTGATTTTGCATGAACTGCAAAAAGCTTCTAAACATCCCGTCGTTCATCGTCTAATCAATGGTGTTGTTTACAGGAGGAACATTGCCGGCCTGTTGCACGTTCTCCTCATTGGTGAATAAAGGTGTCTCCACAGTTTCAGTTACTCCACTATTAACATTCTCAGTTGCTATTCTCAAATAATGCCATAAAACAAGGGTTAATTAAAGAAATTAACATATCACATAATATCCCTATATTCTGACCAACCAACAAATAAGCTTAGGTAGGACACACTAGCGAAGGATTTACTCGTCTCTCCCCTCCTAGTTCTATTCCCCGATCTCCGCCAGAGATCATATCCCTAAGCTCTGATACCAACTGTGATGCCCCCAAAATAGGTATACAACACCCATTCCGAGTCATCAAATACATGGTACAGAAACAACTACAACTTTATTAATACAATTGTCGTGCAAAATACGACAATACATAAACTGTGAGTTAAAGTACAAATATTGTCATATAGATAATATCCATACCCAAATAAGTCCTCATCACAATTATTGAAACACTATTTTACAAAATAGTGAGGACTACTATAACAACTGCCTTGGAACATCACTCCACACCCCGACTACTCCCCGCTATATTCTCGCTTCCTGAGAAGAAAAATGGAACAAAAAGGAAAATGGTGAGCTCAACTAGCCCAGTAAAGAACATTATGACTAAGATAATATAGAACAAATTATCGTTAGTCTTCAACAGGGAAAAATTTGAGAGAATATAATAGACAACAAGTTTCAAATCAATATTCACAGCGGAAATAATAATTCATAGAAAAGTTACGTAGAGAATGAAATCTACTATTATCTATGAATTTAAAAGTCCATCATCAATATTTTATCTCTGTAACATCAATCAATATACATCTTGAATCAAATATTAATCTTTCCATTACAGGCCAAAGATATTCATCAGTTGGTCATGTTCATCTCAACACTTGTACATCTTTGCACTACGGGCCAAAGATATTTAACAGAAAATCATTAATCTTTGCTCTACAGGCCAAAGATATTCAGTAATAGCATCATTTAGGACTGAGGATGATGAAAAATATTTTAAAGAAAATGAATCCAGTGAAACAAAATAATAAATATTAAGGATTCGTATTTCGATTTATCCATGTCCAAAAATACCTCATAAATAACCATAGTGGAGTAAAATTCAAGAACGATCAAAATATGGATACAATCAAAGCTAGTATTCATAATAGATATTTTGGACAAAAAACGAAAATTTAATTTTTCTGTGAGTAGTGTCATATTCGTGAATAGTGCCATATACGTGAATAGTAACTCCGACACTAAAAGACAAGAATTTCACATAAAAAATCTTACCAATATTTTGGCATAATGATATTGAAAGAAATAATATCATTTATAAAAAAAATAACATTTCTTATCTCGAAAAAGACGAAGATTTTGATTTGAAATATTGGATATAGTCTTTGAAGGAAACTTGCAATCAGATAACAACACTCAAAGTATCAAAATACTCACAAGAATACGCTCGATAATATAGAGAGAGAAGATTTCAGTTTTTGGTGTGATTTTCAATTCTAACCTAAGCACCCTATTTATAAGAAATTGCTTAGAACACCAAAGTAGAAAATTTAATAAAATATTAATATAATTATATAAATTTCCTACGCATACCAAGAAAACTGAATTCAACATGTTTACCACTCATGTGGGGCCCACCCAAGTGTAAAAAACATTTTTCTTTTAAAAAGAATTTAAAACTTTAAAAAAATAATTGTTCCAGAACTTTGGAACTTCAATAATTCATAATAAATAGCTCTTTTATCAGAAAAAATCAAATCTTATGTCCATTCCATAGGAAATTTAATTCTCTACAACTTTGCAGAAGAAAGTTTTTCCAAATTCCAAACAGAAATTGACCGAAATCCACATACGTACGATTTTGTAGGCTATAATCAAATTTCAGTCAAGAAATGGGGTCCACCGACATATTTAACATGTTTTTAACATTTATTGTAATAAAAATACTCTTCCTCCTCATTTATTCATATATCACACATTCATTGTAAAAATATCACCATTATTATATTATTATAATATAATAATATATTAAATGAATTATTTTATCAGAAAAGATAAAATATCAATTTTTCAACAATTATCACTTTAAAATTTCACCATCTATATCCACATAAAATGAATAGTTTTCTTATCATATAAATCAATAGTTAATTATTCACAAATAATATTACGGAATCACAATATCGACAACCAGGCCGTTCCAAGGAAAGTGGGGGCTTTCCAATAAGGATTTCCCCTTACTGGCGCGCAATTAGGTGACCAAACCTCTCCTTAGACAGAACTTTCTAGACATTGCCAATAATGCTATCTAATAATATTACTCAAATAATATGAATTATTGAGCTGAGAATGGAAAATACTGTGTAGTGACAATTATTAAAACAACAATAATATAAATTATCAACGTAGCAATTATTGAATCAATAAAATAAAATATTGAGCAATAATTCATCGTAACCATTATTATTGAGTAGTGCCTTCTTACGTAAGAATAAATAATTGGTGCAATATCGGTAAGCTCTTCGTGTTTTAACCCACCGAGTATTTCAACGGTATATTCGCCGATGACAAGAAGAATATTCCACGACCAAACGAATATTCCCCGACAACAATGAATGTTTTATAACAACTTGCTTATTTGAAATATTTGCGCATTTTACCCATAACTAACCACATTAATCAAATCAACCCTTACTATTTCAAAATAATAAATAGAGGAAATTCAATTTTATTTATGATAAGTTGGGGTCTTACAATTATCATTATCTTTAAACAGAATCATTACCCATTTTCATCCATTATCTTTAGTTTAAACATAATAACGCCCATTTTCATCCATTATCTTCACTTTATTCAAAAAGAATAATCCATTATCAATATTTATTCAAAAAGATAAATTCATTATCAAAAAGATTATTCTATTATCATTATATATTCAAAAAGATTAATCCATTATCAAAAAGATTATTCCATTATCCTTATTTTTAATTATATTATTCGTCTTGTACATTATTGACTTAATGTATTAATATCACGGATATTATTATTCTTCAAATAATGAGTCGGCCTAACTAATTAATACCCGTAACTCCTATTTATATAACTTTCCATTATTACCCTTGCTATGATATTAATTATTAGTTCAATAATATGAGATATTGTGGCAATTATTGTACATCCCTAAATCCATGTGCTTTGTGACGCCCCCAAATTCGGACCTCCACTTGGTCACTCAAATTCGGTTCATCACGTTCTCATGGTAAAACCATAATATCTAAAATAACGCATACACAACGGAAAATCTACTTTAGGATAATATAAATGATTTATTATAATTATTCCCCCCAAGTCTCGCAACCTACAGTGCTTAATATATTACATAATAATATCTAATAAAGACTTATTACATGATCTTAATTAAGCTTCAACATAGTCTGAAATAGTCTTAATACAACATAATAGATTTTAAACATAAAAGGGACAAGCTAGTCGGTAGCCTTGCCCTTGCCCTTGCCCTGGCCGGATACACTTCCCTGTTCTGCCTTAACTGAAAGGTTTTTAAAAGAAAGGATGAACACAAATTGCCCAGCAAGTAATATACAACAAGGGTGTAGGATATATATCACAAGGTTTGAAATATTGAAGTGTCATTTCTAGGATAGTTCAAAGTATCAGAATAACATCAGGGATAAGAAAAATCAACAATTCTTTGAATAAGAACGATAATTCAATATAAATCAACAGATATATATATATATATATATATATATATATATATATATATATGAATTCAACTTAATTTGTCCAAGGTATCTAACTGAATAAACAATTTATACTGAGTAGTCATTAAGGACTATTGCACTTCCACTAGAGTTACCAATATTAAACTGATAACCCAAAAATATCAAGTACTATAGATGATCAATCTACAATACTATATGTTATGTATAACACCACGATAATAAATCACTCATGTGTTGGGGTTTCCAACAACATACAATCCCTTTACCATAAGGGTTGTTCAACTCAGTTTTCAAGATTTCCGCACCAATCAATTGGTTTGGACAATTTTTATAAACATGCATATAGTCTAGCCGAATCAAATGGCATCGACTCTTTCACAATATTCAAGGACAATACCAAGTTCAACATGAATAATAGCTTTTACAAGGGTTTAACATACTAGCTCATTTGAACGAGAAAGTAATATAACTTGTATTCAAAGGGATAAGCTTACGGTATTTGTCGAATAAAGTAATGCAAGGGTTTAGGATACTTGCCTTAAGCGTAGTTTATCCACGTTAATAAATTAACACTTTCGAATCCTAGTATAGCGTATTATAAGTATACGATGTTCATTAGCTAACACAGTCTTTAATCAAGCTCGACACGATTCAAGTATACAGATATGGTACAAAATCAGTTCATAAGTCATCATGAATCAAATACTTAGTTATAAGCAAATCAAGAATGCTCAAGGTTAAGACTTCCTTACTTATGGACTTTCCATTACAATGCAACACCAACTTATCAACTAACCATCACACACACACACACACACACACACATATAGGCATCATACAAGATAGCTGTCCAAAATCAGAACTCACTATCTGGGATTCCAGATCAAGAATGCAAGAATGGCTAAGTTTAGGGCCACAATAATCAATGCATCATCCTCCAGCCAAGCCAAGATGCATTCATTGTCTTTGTGATTTATGTCTGTCTTACTCAAAATAATTATACATGATATACTTGACATGTTATGGGTCTTTTCATGCTTCTCAAGTCAATCTAGGTTCCCTTTTATAATATATTTCTAAATTAAACTTTTCAACAAGTTAAGGCCATTTGAGGTCGTAAAACCACAACGTCTATCATGCTTACTCTCTAAACGTACAAGATAGTTATAGCACTTATATTAGGCATGCTTGTGAGTATTCATAACACATATGTGAAACTAACACCGCTTAAGTTGAAAATAGGCTTCGTTCATGCTTTTCTTGAGATGTGTTACACAAACATGGTATATATATATTTATGCTACATGAGCGAGTCTAAGAGTGTCACTAAACATGATCACAATTATCAGATTCTGATCTTCAAGGTATCATGACAATATTCATATTCTAAGCTTACTAGTACATCCAACTTATTCATGTTTCTTTGCTAATCACATAAACGTAAGCTAAAGATTTATTCATGCATTTCTAAGCCATACTAATATGCTTGCAAAGTCAGAATATACATCATGTAGAAATCATGCATGTTAGCTCACTAGGCTAAGTCTTCTCTTGAAAGCATTTCTAACACAAGGCTTAATACGTTTGATCGTGCTCAAAGGAACTATGTACAATACAACATGCTCATCTCTGTGCAAAATCAGTCATGTATAACTTACTAGGTTCACAATTTGTAGAACATGATCTTTAACATAGTTTGTTTTCAAAACTTAGTCCAAATCTCCATGTAAACCATACGCCTTCGTTAATCATGCAAGTCTAGTCTAAACATGCTCAAATTAGGTTAACATATCCATATATACATCATACACATGTTTACATGCTAGCTTGAGTCATAATAATTAACTAACATGGATCAGATTGCAAAATAGAACACTCAACTAAATTAATGGCCAGCAGCAATTTGCTTGGCTCTTGCCTCAAAATACAAATATGGTAGCAGCATTGCCGTGTTTGGTTCGAGCTAAGAACTGTTTGCTTCAACAATTGTTTAGCCCAAACACAAAATTTACCCACGAAATCATTCCTAAACACTCATATATCAATTGCATCATGCTTATATGATCATATAACAACTATATGGACATTACCCAACCTTATTAACATACAATTTCATGAATTCAAGAATTTGAATTTCAAGAACTCAAGACTCCATTTACAGAAACTGAAAATGGCAACAAGGAAAAAGGAGTTATACCTCTGTAATGTGATAAGAACTTGCTCCAATGAACTTCTAAGCTCTAGATTACTTGTATGCTCTCAACCTTATTTCTTAGCAAATCTCAAACAAATCTCAGCAACAAGAATGAAGAAGTATAGCTGACACAAGACCAGATATTTCATTTTCCCATTGAATCAAACCCATAGATTGTAGGATTGCATGAAAGTTATGGAGGAGTTGTTAGATTGGTTGGTAATTTGCATCATGAACACCACTCCCCCATGATCATTAGCTAGAAGCTTGGAAGAAGAAATAGGCTAGCCTTTTTGGTTTATACGTAACTGAGAAATGAGGCAATTGGACACTCATTTTGGGACAAATAAATTAACTCAGTATGCTTGCAACACTTAGCCCATTCACTTGTACACATTTCTAACCTTATGCTATATCAACCATACATTAGCTACAACTTAATGTCACAATTTAATAATTTATGTTCCAAGGTAGTAGATGTTATGCAACATACATATAATCCATGTACATTTTATCACACTGGTACATTTTATTAAAATGATAGTTTACAATATGTTCATGGTATATTATAATATATACCCATATACATATTGCCACATAGATAATATATTTATAACATATAGTTCTAGTATGTTTAATCACATTGCCTTATACAATATAGTTTTATAAGACTTAAGATATAGTCACATAAATGTCACACTGCACTATATAGTATAGTTGTATTATTGCTCACATGCACATAACCATCAATATAATATTATCATATAATTAAATAAATAAATTATTCACTTCCTTGATTAATTAACACCAATATTAATAAATCCAATCATCATGTATTTATGGATTTCCATAATCATTATTTATCTATATAATTCTTATTATATTTTTATAGTTACATTTCAAACAATAATAATTGTGACACCCCCAAAATAGGTCTACATCCCCCATTCTGAGTTGTCAATACACGGTACAGAAACAACTACAACTTTATTATTACAATAGTAAAACTGTGAGTTTAAATACAGATATTGCCATCTAGACAATATCCACATACAAATAAATCCTCATCATAATTATTGATACATTATTTTACAACAATAGTGAGGACTACTAAACAACTCTCCCTAGAACTTTCATTCCATACCCCGACTCGTACTTGCTATATTCTCGCCTCCACGAGAAGAAAAAATGGAACAAAAAGGAAAAGGGTGAGCTCGACTAGCCCAATAAAGAATATTATGACTAAGATAATATACAACAAAATTATCGTTAGTCTTCAACAGGAAAATATAATAGAATACAATAGACAACAAGTTTTAAATCAATATTCGCAATGAAATAATAATTCATTAGAAGAGTTAAGTAGAGAATGCAAACTACTATCTTCTATGTATGAATTTTAAAGTTCACCGTCTATTTTATCCTGTAACATCAATCAATATATCGGGATCAAATATTCATCCTTGCACTCTGTGCCAAGGACATTCACCAGTTGGTCATGTTCATCTAAACACCTGTTCATCTTTGCACTACGGGCCAAAGATATTCATCAAAAATCATTCATCTTTACACTACGGGCCAAAGATATTCATCAGAAATCATTTAAGACTGAGGATGATGAAAAATATTTTTTAAAAAAAACGAATCCAGTGAATCAAAATGACAAGGATTAAGGATTCGTACTTTGTTTTATCCATGTCCAAAAATACCTCAAAAATAATCATAGTGGCGTAAAATTCAAGAATGATCAAAACATGGATACAATCAAAGCTAGTATCCACAATAGATATTTTGGACGAAAAGAAAAATTTTCATTTTTCGATGAATAGTGCCGTATTCGTGAATAGTGCCGTATACGTGAATAGTGCCGTATACGTGAATAGTAACTTCGACACCAAAAGTTCCAAATTTGATAAAAACTTCAGACCAATATTTCAGCATAATGATATTGAAGAAATAATATCATTACGAAAAAAAATAATATCCCTTACCTCGAAAGATCAGTACTTCTAACTGGAATACTGGATATAGACTATATCTTGAACTTTCACCGTATAGCAATACTCAAAGTATACTCAAAATACTCACAAGAATACGCTCGATAATATAGAGAGAAAACTTGGTTTACGGTGTGATTTTCAATTCTAACCTAAGCACTTTATTTATAGGAAATTGCTAGAACACCAAAGCAGTAAAATTTAATAAAATATTAATATTTATAAAAATATTATACGTATTCTTTGAAATCTGATCTCAGCAATTCACACATGCCAACCTTCTAGAAGAAAATAAAAAAACGTTTTTCTAATTTAAAATAATTTAAACTTCCAAAATTAATTATTTGAACTTGAACTTCAATAATTCACAATAAATAGCCCTTTTATCAGAAAATTCGAATCTCACGAGTTTTTATAGGAAATCCAATTCTCTACAACTTTGCAGAAGAAAGTTTTTCTAAATTCCCAACAGAAATTGACCGAAATCCATAAACGGGTGATTTTAGAGGCTATAATCAAATTTGATCAATAAATGGGGTCCAATGACATGTTTAACATGTTTTAAACATTTATTGCAACAAAAATACTCTTCCTCCTCGTATACTCATATATCCCACATTCGTTGTAAAAATATCACCATTAATATATTATTAAAATATAATAATATATATTTAAATGAATTATTTTATCAGAAAAAGATAAAATTTCAATTTTCAACAATTGTCACATTAAAAATTTTCTCCATCTATCCACATAAAATCAATATTTTCCTCATCATATGAATCAATAATTAATTATTCACAAATAATATTACGAGAATCACAATATTGACAACCAGCAGGTTCCAGAAAGAGGGGCTTTCCAATAAGAATTTCTCTTCTTTGTTGCCAAGCAATTAGGTGACCAAACCTCTCCTTAGACAGAACTTTCTAGACATTGCCAATAATGTTATCTAATAATATTATTAGGATAATATGAATTATTGTTTCGACAATGAAAAATCTTTGTGTAATGACAATTATTAAAAAACAAAGAATATAAAATATCAACGCAGCAATTATTGAATCAATAAAATAAAACACCAATGAAGAATTATCGTGTAACCATTATTGAGTAGTGCCTTCTTACGTAAGAGTCAATAATTGGTGCAATACTGCGTGCTACCGCTCAACAACGCAGACATCGTGTTTTAACCACCGGGTATTCCAACAGTGTAAACGGTAACAACTACGCCGTTATTTTTAAACAACTTATATTTGTCATTTTCTTCCTCCCATCGCTTTTCGTTATGGGGGGCCCACACATGGGCTGTGGCATGCATACGAATATTCCCCGACAAAGATTTAATATTCCACGACCAAACGAATATTCCCCGACAACAATGAATATTTTATAACCACTTGCTTATTTTGAAATATTTGCATATTTTACCCGTAACTATCCACATTAATCACATCAACCCTTACTATTTCAAAATAATAATTAGAGGAAATTAAATTTCATTTATTAATTATTTGGGATCTTACAACCTCCCCTCCTTATGAAATTTCGTCCTCGAAATTGACGTACGTACCTGGTGTTTCGAAAAGATGAGGATACCTCGCTTTCATTTCCGTTTCCAACTCCCAGGTCATTTCCTCTATAGCATGGTTTCTCCACAAGACTTTAACTTGTGGTATGACCTTCGTGCGTAGGACATGCTCCTTCCTATCGAAGATCTTGACAGGTACTTCCTCATACGTTAAGTCTTGCTATCTCGTCCCGGTTCTAACTCAATAACGTGATTCGGTCTTTCACATATTTACTGAGTATGAGATATGTGAAACACATTATGAACACGAGACATACTTGGAGGTAACGCGAGTCTATAGGCTACATTTCCTACTCGGTCAAGAATTTGAAATGGACCAATAAATCGTGGATTGAGCTTTCCTCTCTTCCCGAATCTTGTAACTCCCTTCCATGGGGCAACACGCAACAATACATGATCCCTCATACTAAATTCCACATCCTTTCGATGAAGATCCGCATAACTCTTTTGTCGATCTTGTGCTTGGTTTGTATACGTTGTCGAATCATTTTAGATCTTTCGGTGAGTCATACGTACTTCTCTTCGGGTCCCAATAATGTTGCTTCACCCACCTCATCCCAACATATTGGAGAGCGACACTTTCGTCCATATAATGCTTGAATGGGGCCACACCTATACTTGCTCGATAAGCATTGTTGTTGTAGGAGAATTCCACCAATGGTAAATACTTATCCCAAGCGCCCTTGAAGTCTAGGACACGAGTCTTAATAAATCTTCAAGAGTTTGAATAGTCCTCTGATTATCCGTCTGTTTGAGGATGGCGTCGAATCGAATCTTAAATCCGTACCCATAGCTTTTTGCAAGCTAACCCAAAATCTTGAAGTGAATCTTGGGTCACGATCCAAACTATGGATACCGGCATGCCATGCAATCTCACAATCTCATTTACGTACATTTGAGCAAGACGTTCAAGGGAATAAGTCTCCCAGATCGGCAAGAAATGAAGCGGGACTTGGTTAATCTATCAACAATAACCCAAATAGCATTTATGCCTTGAGAAACCGTGGGAAGTCCCGTGAACGAAATCCATGGTAATGTGTTCCACTTCCATTTCGGAATCTCAAGTAGTTGTAATGGTCCTTAGGCACTTGATGCTCTCGCCTTTACACGTTGACAAGTTAAACATGTTGAGATAAACTTTGCAATCTCTCTCTTCATATTGTTCCACCAAAATGTATGTCAAGATCACGATACATTTTAGTACTTCCGGATGGATTGCAAATGGTGTATTGTGTGCCTCCATCATAATCTTGTACTTCAAATCAAAATCGTTAGGAACACAAAGTCTGGAGTGGACTCGAAGTATTCCTCCTTCATCAATTCTCGCTTAGGAATAGCTCCTTCTTGTACTTTCTTCTTCTTCATATGCATCGCCTCGGTCGGTGGCTTGAAGCAACCTTAACTTTTTCTATTAAAGTTGGCTCTGCGTATATTTGACATCATTGCACTCGTTCCGTGATATGATCTTCTACTCAACGCGTCCTACCACGTTAAGCTTTTCCGGGATGGTATTGAATAGTGTGGTCGTAGTCTTTCAATAGCTCGAGCCAACGTCACCGCCGCAAGATGTTAAGTTTCTTTTGAGTGAAGAAATATTTAAGGCTTTTATGGTTTGAATATATCTCCACTTTCTCTCCATATAGATAGTGCCTCCAGATCTTTAGCGCGAAAACGACTGCTGCCAACTCTAGATCATGAGTAGGATAATTCCTCTCATATTCTTTAAGTTGTCGCGAGGCATAGGCTATGACTTTCCCACGTTGCATGAGAACACATCCTAACCCCTTTGCAGGAAGCATCATCGCCATGAGATAACAAATCCATCCAACCGGATGGTATTGTTAGAACAGTGCCGAAATAAGTCTCCTTTTAAGCTCTTGGAAACTCTTCTCGCACTCTTCGCTCCAAACGAATTTTGTATCCTTCCGAGTTAGATGAGTTAACGGAGTAGCGATTCGAGAAAACCCTTCCACGAATCTCCGATAATAACCAGCTAAGCCCAAAAAGCTACGTACTTCAGTCACCGACTTTGTATTGCTTCAATCTTCGCCGGGTCAACAGATACTCCATGTTTTGACACCACATGCCCAAGAAATGCTACTTCCTCAAGCCAGAACTCGCATTTCTTTAACTTGGCATAAAGCTTGTTTTCACGAAGCCTTTGGAGTACCAGCTTCAAATGGTGCTCATGATCTTCACGGCTTTTGGAATATATGAGGATGTCATCAATAAAGACAACAACGAACTGATCCAAATACTCTTTGAATACTCGGTTCATCATATCCATGAAAGCCGCAGGAGCATTAGTCAATCCGAAAGACATAACTAAGAATTCATAATGCCTGTACCGAGTTCTAAAGGCAGTCTTTGGAATATCCTCAGTTCTAATCTTCAACTTGATGATATCCGAACGAAGATCGATTTTTGAAAAGAATTGTGCTCCTTGCAACTGGTCAAACAAGTCATCAATACGAGGTAGAGGATACCTATTCTTGATAGTGACATGGTTCAATTCCCGATAGTCAATACAAAAGTCGCATACTCCCCGTCTCTTCTTCTTTACAAATAAAGCAGAGCACCCCAAGGAGATGTACTAGGGCGAATGAAACCAATGTCCAACAACTCCCCGTAGTTGGACCTTTAACTCCTGAAGTTCAATAGAGCCATTCGATATGGGGTTTTAGAAATGGGCTTTTGTACCGGGTTCAAGGTCAATAAAGAATTCAACTTCACGTTCGGGGTAGACGGGAAGTTCTTCAGAAATCGTCGGGAAAGTTAATAACAACAGAATATTATTCAATTTTGACGTGTCTTTATTCAAATCCATAACATGGGCTAAGAAAGCTTGACATCCGCTTTTTAATAAACGAATAGCTTTATGATTAGATATGACGTTGATTGATTTTAATGGTTTAGTTGCTTGAATTGAACAACAAAGTTGTTTAGGAATATGAAAGCTAACAACCTTATTTAAAACAATCAATTTTGGCATGATGAGTAGTTAACCAATCAATCCCTAAAATCACATCAAAAGCAAGTATCTTTAAAGAGATAAGGTCAACATGGTAAGATAAGGGTGCCAACATGGATCGGATAAGATTTATAAACGGTGGATGTGATGAAAGTTTCTCTAACGGAGTTTCCATGAGATAGATCAAAGTCTAATTTCTCCCGAGTCAAGTTTAAACGTTGAGCACAAGGAGGAGAGATAAATGAATGGGTAGCACTTACCAGATCTCAGTAAAGTATAAACTTCACAAGAATTTATAAATAGCTTACCCGTGATCACCTCGTTTGGGTTCTCGCATTTTGACCCGGTCACAACAAACGCTTCTTCCAGAACTGATTGACTTTGACTTTTTTCAGGGACGATCTTTTGAGTCACCGTCCCCATTGAACTAGGGTTTCGCCACTGCGTGCAATCTCGAAAGCGATATGTCCTTCCTTTCCACAATTATAGCATATACAGGAATTGTTGTGGGGGTTTGGACCGATATGTCCTCTTTTCCGCATTTATAGCATATGATGGGTGGTCGCTTCTCCTCCCTTGGAACGATTCTTTCGCACGGTTATCTGTGTCTTCACATGGTCGTTGTTGAATCTCCTCTTTTAAAATCTCCTCCCGACTCGCTTCTTCTATTTTCATGGCCATGATTACCACCGGAGTGGTTACCATTTTGTCCGCCTTTTTCTTTCTCCTTTGATTATTGTTGTTTTGTTGATCGCTATCTCCGGTATGATCCTCGATTGTGGTACCTCGGTTGACCGTACTCGTTATCTCGCTTCTAACAATTGAGCCCCATTAACAACATCCGAATATAGAGAAAATTTATGAGAGATGAGATCTTGACGATGCCGGGTTTCAAACCTCTCGTAAACATCCGCGTCATCGTTCCTCATTCTCCACCAAATGAGGTGCAAACACCGATAACTCGCAAATTTCGCCTCGTCTTTGAGACACCTTATGTTGTTACGCTTCCGGTCTAATAAACACCACTTCCTTCATATGACGAACACTTTCGTGAAAGTATTTGTCATTAAATAGTTCTCAAACGTCTCCCAAGACATCTTGGCCTTGTTTGGATGGGTACGCTTCACAGACTCCCACCAAGTGGTACGCCTGCCATAACGGAACATAAAAGGTGGCGAATGGAACCTTCGTTCTCTGTGCATCCCAAGACATCGAATATCTTGGTAATTTGCTTGACCCATATTTCGCCATGATCGGATCTCGCTTTTCCTTAAATTCGGTGGTCCCGACTCTTTGAATCGCTTGGTTTGTGACAACCCGTGAATTGCTATCATTTCCTCCTATGTTTTGGACACGAGTCTCCCTCGTCGATTTTGCATGAACCGCAAAAAGCTTCTAAATATCCCTCGTTCATCATCGCTTTCGGTGGTGTTGTTCACGGGAGGAACATTGCCACTGTGTAACGTTCTCCTCGTTGGTGAGTACAAAGCGTCTCCACGGTCTCATTTCCATTGTTAATATTCTCGATTCGACATTCTCAATTCATCGCCATAAAACAAGGGTTAATTAAGGAAATCAATATATCACATAATATCCTATATATTGACCAACTATCAAATAAGCTTAGGTAGGACACACTAGCGAAGGATTTACTCGTCTCTCCCTCCTAGTTCTATTCCCCGATCTCCGCCAGAGATCATATCCCTAAGCTCGATACCAACCTGTGACACCCCAAAATAGGTCTACATCCCCCATTCCGAGTTGTCAATACAGTGCATGTAAAACAACTACAACTTTATTATTACAATAGTAAAGCGTGAGTTTAAATACGAGATATTGCCATCTGTACAATATCCACATACAAATAAATCCTCATCATAATTATTGATACATTATTTTACAACAATGGTGAGGACTACTAAACAACTCTCCCTAGAACTTTCATTCCATACCCCGACTTGCATTACTTGCTATATTCTCGCCTCCACGAGAAGAAAAATGGAACAAAAAGGAAAAAGGGTGAGCTCGACTAGCCCGATAAAGAATATTATGACTAAGATAATATACAACAAAATTATCGTTAGTCTTCAACAGGAAAAATATAATAGAATACAATAGACAACAAGTTTTAAATCAATATTCGCAATGAAATAATAATTCATTAGAAGAGTTAAGTAGAGAATGCAAACTACTATCTTCTATGTATGAATTTTAAAGTTCACCGTCTATTTTATATCCTGTAACATCAATCAATATATCGGGATCAAATATTCATCCTTGTGACTACGGGCCGAGGACATTCACCGATTGGTCATGTTCATCTAAACACTGTTCATCTTTGCACTACTGGCCAAAGATATTCATCAAAAATCATTCATCTTTGCACTACGGGCCAAAGATATTCATCGAAATCATTTAAGGTCGAGGATGATGAAAAATATTTTTAAAAAAAAGCGAATCCATTGAATCGAAAAATGACAAGGATTAAGGATTCAGTATTTTGTTTTATCCATGTCCAAAAATACCTCAAAAATAATCATAGTGGCGTAAAATTCAAGAATGATCAAAACATGGATACAATCAAAGCTAGTATCCACAATAGATATTTTGAATGAAAAGAAAAATTTTCATTTTTCGATGAATAAGTCTGCCGTGATTCGTGAATAGTCTTAGTATACGTGAATAGTGCCGTATCACGTGAATAGTAACTTCGACACCAAAAGTTCCAAATTTGATAAAAACTTCAAACCAATATTTGACATAATGATATTGAAGAAATAATATCATACGAAAAAAAATAATATCCCTTACCTCGAAAGATCAAGATTTAAGCTGGAATCTTTGGATATAGACTATATCTTGAACTTTCACCGTATAGCAATACTCAAAGTATACTCAAAATACTCACAAGAATCGCTCAATAATATAGAGAGAGAAAACTTCAGGTTTACGGTGTGATTTTCAATTCTAACCTAAGCACCTATTTTTATAGGAAATTGCTTAGAACACCAAAATAGAAAATTTAATAAAATATTAATATTTATAAAAATATATTATCGTATTCTTTGAAATCTGAATCTCAGCAATTCACACATGCCAACCTTCTAGAAGAAAATAAAAAAAACGTTTTTCTAATTTAAAATAATTTAAACTTCCTAAAATTAATTATTTCGAAGCTTCGGAACTTCAATAATTCACAATAAATAGCCCTTTTATCAGAAAATTCAAATCTCGCGAGTTTTTATAGGAAATCCAATTCTCTACAACTTTGCAGAAGAAAGTTTTCTAAATTCCCAACAGAAATTGGATGAAATCCATAAGCGGGTGATTTTAGAGGCTATAATCAAATTTCAAATTCAATAAATGGGGTCCACAAACATGTTTAACATGTTTTAAACATTTATTGCAACAAAAATACTCTTCCTCCTCGTATACTCATATATCCCACATTCGTTGTAAAAATATCACCATTAATATATTATTAAAATATAATAATATATATTTAAATGAATTATTTTATCGAAAAAGATAAAATTTCAATTTTCAACAATTGTCACATTAAAATTTTCTCCATCTATATCCACATAAAATCAATATTTTCCCCATCATATGAATCAATAATTAATTATTCACAAATAATATTACAGAATCACAATATTGACAACTGAGGTAGCCTTCTGAGAAGAGGGGCTTTCAATAAGAATTTCTCTTCTTTGGCGTGCAATTAGGTGACCAAACCTCTCCTTGAGATGAACTTTCTAGACATTGCCAATAATGTTATCTAATAATATTATTAGGATAATATGAATTATTGTTTCGACGATGAAAAATTGTGTAATGACAATTATTAAAACAACAAACAATATAAAATATCAATATGACAATTATTGAATCAATAAAATAAAACACTTTGACAAGTAATTATTGTAACCATTATTGAGTAGTGCCTTCTTCACGTAAGAGTCAATAATTGGTGCAATACTGTGTGCTTCCGTTCAACAACGCGTAGACGTGTTTTAACCACCGGTATTCCAACGAAGGTAAAGCAGAATAACTAACTACTGTGAATTATTTTTAAACAACTTATATTTGTCATTTTCTTCCTCCCATCGCTTTTTCGTTATGGGGCCCACATACATCGGTTAATGGCAGGTAAATGTCACGAATATTCCCCAAGCGACGAATATTCCACGACCAAACTAATATTCCCTACAACAATGAATATTTTATAACCACTTGCTTATTTTGAAATATTTGCGTATTTTACCCGTGATATTATCCACATTAATCACATCAACCCTTACTATTTCAAAATAATAATTAGAGGAAATTAAATTTCATTTATTAATTATTTGGGATCTTACAATAATCACCTATTATTAATTAATTACCAAGTAATCAATATTCTCCCACAACCATTATCAATTTAATAACAATTAATATTGGTCATTTGCGCACTTTATTTCATAGTTTATTAATGTCACACACATCACATAATTGTTTCATTTAATTTTCAAAGGTAGAAGAATTAATTTTTTCTCCATCGACCACTTTGGCAATTGCGCTTGATTTTATCTTCTGACTCAAGATACGTCATTGCTTGCATCTACAACAGCCTTAAGACTGGTTTAGCTTCAGCCCGTGTCAATTTTCAATGCTAAATTCATTTAATACAACATGAATTGATGTCCACAAAGGTGTTGCTAGACGTCTACGAGCGTATTGATTACTTATATGAAATCACATGATCATTCCCGATTAATCTTTCTAATTCTCGTTTCAACTCGCTTAGTGAATTCTCTCGTTTCATATTATGCCACACAAGGAATTTCACAATTCTCATTGTCACTTCACACATCTTAATACGCATTGGTCTAATACGAATCAATTGGATTAACCAACTCACAAAATAATAACACTTTTATTCACAGAAATTTTATTTCCATTAATATATTCATTTAATAATACGTGGAAATTCTCGGGTATTACATCCTCCCCCCTTATAAAAATTCCATCCCAGAATTGCTACAAGGTTACACAAATAGATGGGGATAATCCCACATCATCATATCTTCTAACTCCCACGTTGCCTCCTCGACATCGTGGTTACGCCAACGTACTTTTACAAAAGAAATAACTTTATTCCTTAAGGTTTGCTCTTTCCTATCAAGAATTTGGACAGGAATTTCTTCGTATGCTAAATTCTTCTCCAAGTGAATGGGTTCGTAAGAAATCACGTGTTTGTAGTAGGGCTTGTACGGACGCAACACGGATATGTGAAACACATTATGGATGTGCTCCAACTCAGGTGGTAGTGCCACTTTGTATGCTACTTTTCCCACTCGCTTAAGTATCTCAAATGGTCCTATGAATCTTGGACTCAGTTTTCCTTTCTTGCCGAAATGGTTTTTTCCCTTCCACGGAGATACTTTTAAAAATACGAAATTGCCGACTTCAAAATCTCGGTCTTGCCAATGCAAGTCTGCGTACTTCTTCTGGAGATCTTGAGCTGCTACTAGTCTGGCTCTTATTACTGCAACCACGTCTGTGATTTGTTATACTAACTCTGGTTCGAATATTCGTCATTCGCCGACTTCGTCCCAACATAATGGCGTTCCGCACTTCCTTCAGTAAAGAGCTTCATACGGTGGCATGCCGATACTCGCATGATAACTATTATTATATGCAAATTCGACTAAGGGTAGGTGGTCATCCCAATTTCCCTTGAAGTCCATCACGCAAGTCCTAAGCATGTCCTCTAGCGTTTGTATAGTTCGCTCACTTTGTCCATCTGTTTGAGGATGATAAGCAGTACTTAACCGTAACTGTGTTCCCATCCTTTCTTGCAAGCTTTTTCAGAATTTTAACGTGAAACGCGGGTCTCGGTCAGAGACAATCGATACCGGCACTTCATGTCATGAAAGAATTTCCTTTACGTACAGACTCGCTAATTGATTTAAACTATAACAGATCTTGATAGGTAGAAAATGTGCGGTTTTGGTAAGTCAATCCACGATAACCCAAATGGCGTCCAAAGCTTTCTGCGTGACTGGAAGTCCTACCACGAAATCCATCGTGATATGCTCCCATTTCCACTCTGGTATTTCCAATGGTTGTAATAACCCACTCGATCGCTGATGCTCTGCTTTTACGCATTCACACGCAAGACATTAACGTACTTTGCGATTTCTCATTTCAATTTTCGCCAATAAAAATGTTGCTTCAAGTCTCGGTACATCTTATTGCCTCCCGGATGAATGGAATACATGCCTCATACAAAATCTCTTTTCTTAACTCGGTTACCACCGGTACCCAAAGTCTTCATTCGAATCTTAAGATACCGTCTTTATCTATTTAAACTTTTTCTTCCTCTTTTTCCGTTATCCTTCTTCTGATTTTCTCACATTCTCTATCTTTCTCCTAGGCTTCCTTTACTCTATCCAACAATGTCGGACAAGCTTCCATTACAAATAACTTCTCTTCAGACCTCTCGGGTCCCTTCACCTCTATTTCCAACTTCTCCATATCTCTTATTAACTCCTCCTGAGTTGTCAGTCGAAACAATTTCTCCCTTCTTTTCTTACTCAGAGCGTTGGCAACTACGTTTGCTTTCCCCGGGTGATAAAGAATCTCACAGTCATAATCTTTGATTAATTCTAACCACCTCCACTGACGCATATTCAACTCCTTTTGTGTGAAGATATATTTCAGACTTTTGTGGTCCGTGTATATCTCATATTTCTCCCCGTACAAATAATGCCTCCATATCTTTAACGCAAAAACTACTGCCACTAACTCTAAGTCATGAGTAGGGTATCATTTTTCGTAATCCTTCAATTGTTGTGACGCATACGTAATGACCTTGCTATATTGCATTAGAACATAGCCTAGTCCTCTATGCGATGCATCACTATACACCACAAATCCTCCCGTATCATTTGGTAATGATAATACAGATGCCTCGCTCAATCTCTTCTTCAACTCTTGAAAACTCTCTTCGCATTTGTCCGTCCATAAAAATTTCACCGTTTTCCTTGTCAAATTAGTTAACGGGGTTGTTATCTTAGAAAAATCCTGGACAAATCTTCGATAGGACCCAGCTAACCCTAAGAAACTTCTCACCTCCGTCGGAGTTCTCGGTTGTTCCCAATTACTTATCGCTTTGACCTTTTCGGGTTCTACTGAGATTCTATTCTCATCCACCACATGGCCTAAGAATTGAACCTTCTTCATCCAAAATTCGCACTTAGAAAACTTCGCATACATCTTCTCCTTTCGTAGTGCCTCCAAAACAATCCTCAGATGTTCGACATGTTCTTCCTCCGTCTTCGAGTAGATCAAAATGTCGTCGATGAAAACTACTACGAATTTATCCAAGTATGGCTTGAAAACTCGGTTCATCAAGTCCATGAATGCTGTCGGAGCATTAGTTAAACCGAATGACATTACCAAAAACTCGTAATGTCCATAACGGGGTCTAAACGCAGTCTTTGGTATATCTTCATCCCGCACCTTCAGTTGATGATATCCTATTCGTAGGTCAATCTTTGAGAAACACGTCGCTCCTTTCAGTTGATCAAATAAGTCGTCTGTCCTTGGTAGCAGATATCTATTCTTGATCGTTACTCTGTTCAATTCTCGATAATCGATACAGAGCCTCATCGATCCGTCCTTTTTCTTCATGAATAACACAGGTGCTCCCCAAGGAGACACACTCGGTTGAATGTAACCTTTATCTAATAACTCTTGAAGTTGTATCATCAATTCTTTCATTTCTACCGGCGCCATACGATATAGAGCTTTCGAAATTGGTGTTGTTCCCGATGCTAAATCTATTACGAATTTGATTTCTCTGTCTGGCGGAAGGCCAGGCAGATCATCCGAAAACACATCCTGAAATTCGCTTACTACGGGTATATCTTTAATCTCTACTTCCTTTTTCTGAGTATCCATGATGTAAGCTAAATAACCTACACATCCTTTCCTTAACAACTTCTTGGCATGCATCATCGTAACGCAACATGATTGCTTAAGCGATGAGCTACCATGAAACACTACCTTAGACTTACTCAGAGTCTGAAGGTTCACACACTTGTTCTGACAATTAGTTACTGCTGCATGGTTATATAACCAATCCATTCCCAGTATTACGTCAAATTCTCCTAATCTAATAGGAATCAAGTCTACACTCAGTTCATGTTCTCTAATGTTTGTGCGATAATTTTGATAGATGTATTCTACAGGGATTATTTCCTTATTCGCAACTTCTATGTTCAAAGGATCTTCTAAACGCGTTCTCTGAAATTTGTACTAAGTTTACTAGCAAATTCTTGAATTTAAGCGAGCAGGTGGCACCGAATCAAATAATACATAAGCATTTATATTATTGATTGGGATTATACCGACACCACGCCCTTTTGCAGCCTTCTGGCGTCTTGACTCGGTCATGTTAAAGGTTTGAGCGGTCGATCGGTTAGGTTGCGTAGGTCCGCCAATCATCAACTTACTTCCTCCTCCCTGGCTTCCGCTAGTTCCACCGCTTCCTTTCTTCAGGCAATCCTTTATCTGGTGTTCTGTTGACCCACAAGCAAAACATCCTCTGATCTTCTTCGGCTTTGGGCAGTTTGGCGATATGTGCCCCTCTTGGTCGCAATTATAGCAAGTGCTTTTCCTCTTCCAGCATTCTCCCTGATGACTTCTTCCACATTTGTTACATGCTTCGGTCCTCTGTAATGATTGTCTTCTCCAACAACATTGTAAAGGAATCAATCTGGAATACTGATACCTTATTATACAACCATGGTTTTAACCCTTGCTCAAAACGTCTCGCCTTCCTCTCCTCATCCACAACTTGGTGCTCTGCAAATCGCGCTAGTTCATTGAACTTTGCTGCTTATTGCACCACCGTCATATCACCTTGTTTTAACTCTAGGAACTTCACTTCTATCCAACTCTTCATACTCTTCAGGAAGTAGTTCTCGAAGAACAACGTAGTGAACCTCTCCCACGTTATCGTTCCTTCCCCCGCTCTCTGCTGATTAGTTTCCCACCAATAGTTCGCTTCGCCCCTCATCATGTATGTGGCAAATACTGTCTTCTGGTCTTCACCCACGCGAGCTATAGTGAAGGCCTTCTCGATCTCCTTGATCCAGGTTTGTGCAACTATCGGGTCAGTGGTTCCCGTGAACTCTGGGGGTCCTACACTCTTAAAATCTTTGAAGGTTATTACTCGGACAGCTTGGGGAATGGGTGGTACGGGTTCGTTCCTTCCCCTCAGAGCTTCTCCCAATTAATCTACCAATCGCTGTATCGGATCTACATGACCTCTCTCATCATTAACTGACTCTTCTGGGACAGTTATTCTATGTCTGGGCGGCATTTTCTGCATCACAAATATCTTCATTTTATTATCTAATTATAATACTTAGACATTTCTTAATAGAAAGAACTACATAGTTATAACACATTTCTGAAATAAGATCATTTATATTCAAATGCCAAACGGTTACATCACATGTTCTTTTCTAGCATACTGCTATAAATGATATTTAATATCACAAAAGACGGGGACTGTAATGCCCCGAAATCCGGTCTATCTTTACACCCGGATTTCGTAAGTCACGATCCCATCTTTTTCCAAACATACATCATTATATACAAAAATATAACAACATACACTCTTAAATCCCAGGTTCTAAAACCCATATAACCTTTTTCATTATAAATAATGATAAATACATTATTCATTCCATCTTACAAGAGTGACTTTCATCTGCCACTAAGGATACATAACAGTTCATTAAACTAATCTAAAGTTCATTTAACTTATTTTATATTACAAGTCTTCATTTGATCTTCTCGCACATAGACGGAACTTCTCAAGTTCAACATCTGAGAAGTTTAAGAAAATAACATTCATTTGAAATATGAATGAAGTTAGGAAACTTGCCTTATGCACAGGTACAACTTACGCTGAACTGCTCATTCTAGTTCCTATGTAGCACATAAGAAAAACAACACATACACTAATTAAAGGTTACGAGTGAGTTAGATCGGTTGCCAGTTTTGTATATACCTTCATTTCTCACGAAGGAATTGTTTAGCCAGACTCGTATATGTCAACCATCAAAGGTTACGATTGTACTACAACTTAACTTATCTTAACTTATTCGAACTTATTAAACTATAACCTTCGTTAAGTTAATTTCTCATTCCTTATGGCTTGCTGGCAACTAAATGCCACCCCTCAGGATTCATTCTTATACGACTCACCTTCGGCTTTCATTAATCTTATTATCGTTCATTACGGCTTTCTCGATAATTCATATTTTACTTACTACCTTTGTCAACGTCTAGGTCATACAACTAAGGTATACTTAGAACATTCGTCCGACACGAATACGATTCACGAGGATCATTTACGTATTCAACGTTCACGTTGCTCGTCTTTTAATCTCTCATTCAATCTTTACTCAAGTTTTTCATCGCTTTCGATCGTTATCCATCTCATGAACCCCATGTTCATTATTCTTTCTTAATGTTGAAGTCATATTGTTCGTTGTATGCTACGATCGATCGTTTATCGCAACAGCGTTGCGTTTGCAACGTCTATACGCTTTACACTTATCTCTCACTATCATGATATAACATCAAAATATTATTCATTACCCTCGTCGCTCAATGTCTAAGGAATCACTACCATAGCAATCCTCCACATTCGTTTATCGTAACTACGGTCCCCGGATATCAGTTCCGTAATCCGCGTTTATATTCTTTCTCTTTTACTCTTATTTAATCTTTTCGTTCGACCTTCATTAAAGGTTTAATTCACTTGTTTAAGTGTTATATTAGTTGAACATTATGTTCTTTATCTCCTCGTACGTTTCCCCCAAGAGTTGAGCAGTAAAAAGCTCTTCTCTGGCTTTTTCCTACTGCTGGTGTGGCTTCTCTCCCTTCTATCTCTCATGCTGCAAAGACGAGTTTGCGATACTGACTCCACAGTGCAGTTGCAATTTCACCTTTCAGGCATGGTGGCCTTGCACTCAAGCCCCTAACCCCTAGAAAATTTCTCTAAGTGTTAAATCCAATTTGAAACGCTTACGTCCCACTTACATAACTTATTTGTTATAACTCGGAACGAGATCATTCCAAAGCCATTCTCTTCTTTATTTTACGTACTTCAACACCCCCCAGATAGAACTTCATTCTAAATCCGCTAACGTGTCATTTAATTGGCTTAATCTTCACCCTTCATTCGTTTTATGTTTTTAACGCTCTTCATTCGTTCGTCCGTAATTTAGTCATCCGAACTCAGAATTCATTCGTTCTTGAGTCCACGACCCACGTTTTCTATGTTCTCTTACATTCTTATGAAACCCTACACATTCGGGTTCATTTATTATCTTTCTAATTCTCATTTGTCTTTTACGAAATTTTTGCCATAACTTCGTTATAGCTAAGTTTTAACCCGTTCTTCATTAACGTTTCTACCAATCCTAACCAAGCAATATGCATCTAACTTATATGCGATTGTTTTAAACTTGTCCATCAACAACAATTATCCTACGATGGTTTTAAATTTGTTCATCAACAACGTTCTTCGTGTTCTTCGCGTGTTCTTCGTGTTCTTCGTTCGTTCTTCATTTTAATCGATATTTTGGATTACAATTTCACTTTTTATTGGAATTTGATGTTATAGAACATCATTCCTTACTTATTTCACCTACTTATTTATATAATCCACTCGGATCGTTATAATTCATTACGAATCTTATACTTCCTTAAGAAATTTATAAACTAAACTTTTAATTCTTATTTCTTCATTTTCTTACGATTTCAACCATATGAAATCATTCCTAACATCATTTACTTCTTATTCTTATTAATCTATGTTTTGAACATAAAAACTTATGAAAAGTTAACTTAGGAGTTAGGTTTTAATACCTTTCCTCTTTATTTTTCTTCCGCTAGACAAAACCGGCGATTTGCTAGCTTTTCTATTTCACGAACACTTTTGATCCGATCAATCATGCTCATGCTCTTCCTTCTCCCTCTCCATCTGAACTCTCTCTCTCTCTCTAGTTGTAGGATTTTCAAAAATCTCATTTAAATGAAAGTTAGCTTCCTATTTATAGAAAATCCAAAGCTAGGGCAAAATAGTCATTTCACCCCCTAACCTCTTTACTATTCACACCTCCATACTATTCACGACTTAGGTGTTAAGTTAACTTAGCCCTTAAGTCTACTTAGCCTTTAAGTTTCGTGGTTCCGTCTTTCGGGTCCGACAGTTTTAAAAACTGCGATTCTCGAAATCCAAATATTTTTGGATATTTCGTCTTTCCTTTACCGATTAACTTTTACGTATTCTTCGGATTTCCGAAAAACTAAAAAACACTTTTTGGCGTTAAGCGTTTTCCTTCACGTTTTACCCTAACGTAGCTAAATGAATGAAAAGTACATAACAGTACTTTTCGTCATTTTTATTTTGTCCAATTTCTGCATGTTTTCCGAGAAAAACTTTTATCGGCTTACTTAACTTTTCAAGATATATTATCGTCAAATCTTTCGACGAAATGTCATTTCGACATACCAAACTCTCGGAAAGGCTTAGGTTATACAAACCCTATCCCTTAGGTTTCGTCGGGTGAATAGTGTCTATTTCGTCTTTTTTCCCAAAAATATTTTTGTTCCCAAAAAATTTTCATTTTTGTCTTGAAAATTATTACTCGTTCAGTCTAGCTCGTAGCCAGAATCCTCCCGACTTATAATAATCCTAAGTTCTAAAATGATTAATAAACACATAGCACATAATATTATTAATAAAAATTCATTTTATTAATAAATAATTCTTTAAACTTAAAATCTGGACGATCCGAATTTCCGGGTCGTTATAGGGACATACTAACTTACTACCCCTCTAACACTTTTCAAAAGTTTGGGGGTTTACCACTATCTCACATCTTACACAAAAGACTGAGATTACAATAATATTTTAATAATACGTAAATAAAAATACTACACTACTGAGCTTTTTCCTCTAGACTCAATCTAACATCCTACGCTCAACGGCGCTCTGATATTCCTTCTGTGTGATGTGCACCACCATATCCTGACTTATGGTATACCGGGTCTGTCCTTGCTCAGCTGGGTAATGATTTACCCCATCAATCAATCTCTCCATGGCCGTGCGTAGAGTATAGCCCATCTTGTTCATCTTCCTCCTCTTGCACCGCACCTCATCCTCTAGATCATATGCCCTATCATGGGCCTCCTCCCACTTCTCCTCGAAGTGAATCCTATCCATCACCTCCATCTCTAACTGAGTTCGAAGAGCCAGCTTCTCCACCCTCTCACTCAAAACCTTATATTCTAATTCCTCTAGTTTTCCTGCCACCTCAACTTTCCTCACCACTGCTCGGTGAAACAAAGCTCCCATCTGGATCCCTGCTTCCTTACGATGAGCAATTTCCACCTCCATCTCTAGCATCACTAGTTGTCTCTGATGGTCCTCGTCCCTTAACTTCTGGAATGCAGAATCCCTCTCCTTAGCCTCAGCCTCAAGCTCCTCTACTCTACATCCCAACTCTAATATCTGCTCCTCATACTCTCCTAATATCCAATCCTCAAAAGTAGCCTCGTCGGAGTCCTCCATTGGCTCGGGTTCCTCCTCCAAAGGCTCCTCCTCTGGATCAGACTCCAGCTCTTCCTCATCATCCTCATCAAAAGGGGCTACTACTGAAATAGGCTCCGCTATCAAGGGTGTCTCATAGACTATGTGGATATCACGCGGCTCCTCCTTTACTACTCGGCTAGGTCCTCCCATGTCAGTCATCCTACAATCATCAACATAAGATGTGATGCCCCCAAAACAGGTATACATCACCCATCTCGAGTCGCCAAATACATGGTACAAAATTCAAATACAACTTAATTATACAACAGTCGTGTAAAATACGACAAAACATAATCTAAGAGTTTTAATAAGAATATTGTCATCTAGACAATATCCATACTTAATGGAGTCCTCATTACATTTATTATCACACTATTTTATAGAATAGTGAGGACTACTAAAATAACCATCTGGACCGTCAATCCATTCCCCGACTCGTCCCAGCTATATTCTTATTTCCTGAAGAGAACAGTGAAAGAAATGGTGAGCTCAACTAGCCCAATAAGAAATATTATGACTAAGATAATGCAGAATAAATTATCCTTAGCCTTCAACAGTATAACAACTGATAGAATATAAAAGAAAACAAGTTTTAGATCAACAACTGCAGCGAAATAAGCAATCCATTAGAAGAGTGAAGTAGAGCATAAAATCTACTATCTTTTATGATTTAAAAAGTTTTTCAACAAATTTTTATCGCCGAGACTCAACTTAATAAATAAAATCGAATCATCCCTACACCACGGTCAAGGATATTCATGTAATCATCAATGGTCATGATTATACCGAATAATCCCTGGTCTTAATCATACCAACAACTGTCCATCAATGAACTATAGGCCAATGAGGACTTTTACTACATCATTCGTTATATTACGGTCATGATTATACCGAATAATCCCTGGTCATAATCATACCAAGTCCATCTATGCACGTAAGCCAAAGATGACTTTCATCATAATATAAGCATGAGGATGATGACGATGACATAATAATTCCATTAAACAAGTTCAAGGATAAATTTTAAGGATTTATAATTTAATTTATCCGAAAATCAATAACATCCAAATTGTCAACATGATACTGCTTTTTGGAGTAAAATTCAAGAATGCTTAGAAGAATATTTCCATGAAAAGATACTGGATGAAGCGCAAATATCAAGGATATTCCACTAATTTCATGGAGTATAGAAGCAAAAACTTTAATCAACTAAGTATAATAGAATATATGAAACTGCAAATGTATTTTCGCCCGCCATGCGGTAATCCACGTAGACATATCATTTCCACAATTTAATAAGGAATGAATATGAATGATCATTCACCATGCATGCGGTAGTCCACATAGACAGGTTATTCCAAGAGAATAATAAAGAATGGAATAACAGAAGAATTCACCATGCATGCGCAGAGTCGCGTGAGACAAGTTATTCCAATGAGAATAATAAAGAATGGAATAACGGAAGAATTCACCGTGCATGCGGTGATACGCGAGATGAGTTATTCAAATGAATAATAAAGAATGGAATAACAGAAAAATTCACCAGGCATGTGGTAGTCCACACACACAGGTTATTCTAACAAAATAATAAAGAATGGAATAACAGAAGAATTCACCAGGCATGCGGTAGTCCGCACAGACATGTTATTCCAACAGAATAATAAAGAATGTAATAACAAAAGAATTCACCAGACATGCTGTAGTCCGCACAGACAGGTTATTCCAATAAAATAATAAAGAATGGAATAACAACCCTTACGAGTATTGAAAGAAAATAACTCTCTTCATGAATACGAAAGAAATAATACCCCTTACCTTAGAAGAAACTAGATACTGGAATAGTGAGGTAGCGGACTTATTTTCTTCTTTCTCTCTATAATTTCTCTCTATAATAATTGCTCTTGTGAGACTTAGTGAATTGGTGAGAATGAAAGAAGAATGAGATTCTATTTATAGGAAAACATAGTTTCGATAATTGCACATTTTGGGGCTCAAAATATTACAGTATAATACCTTCCTCTTTTTCTTCATTTTTAATTTAGTCCTGCAAGTATTATCAAACTTGCACCACCTCCCCTAATAGTAAATAATGTGAATGAATAGTTCATTCATGTGACTTAATAGTATAATCATGTGAAAAAACTAATTATAATATAGTACCTTCATCTATACCTCCATATTTAATTTAGTCATGCAAGTATTATCAATCTTGCACCAACTCCCCTAATAGTAAATCATGTGAATCAATAGTACAAACATGTGAACACATAGTTATAAGCATGTGAATTAATAGCAATTAATTGCTCATTTATCCGGTGAATTACCCGATTGGTCAATATAACCTCCAGACATTAATTATTATCAAAATAAATGTCGATTTCCACTAACACTAATAATTCCCACACAATGAAACTATCAATTTCATCTTTAATCAACACGAACTTATTCATCATTAATATTATAACTCAAAATATTTAACAACCGTGTCGTTCCCGGAAAGAGGGGCTTTTCGATAAGGATTTCTCCTTATCGCACGCAATTAGGTGACCAAACCTCTCCTCGATGAACTTCTAGACATTGTCAACATTAAAATAATAATATGAATAACTTTGTCGTCTCAATTATTGATTTAATAATATAAAATATTATGCAGATGATACTGTGACAATAATTGAATTAATAATATGAGAGATATGATGCAACAATTATTGTAGCAATAATTGAGTATAACTAAGTGACTTCTCACGTAAGCATCAATAATCAATACCGTGTGCTACTATGCAACCACAGCATTATTCTTGTACTTTTACTCTTGGGTAGTTCAGCGCTTTTAACGGCAACACTTTCGCCGTTATTTTTATAAAAAGATAATTATGTCATTTTTTAACTATGACAATACTTCCGTTGTGGGGTCCACCAATGATTGTGCCGTTATACGAATATTCCCTGTTAAAATGAATATTCCCGGACCAATCGAATATTATATAACCACTTGCTTACTTTGCAAAATTTGTAAATATTACCCACAACTATAACAATATATCAAATCCACACAATAATATTCAAAAATATATTTCGAGAAAATTATTCTTTATTCATAAAAGTGGGGGTCTTACATAAGACAAGACACACAACAACTCCATCAGAATGTTAAATAAATATAAGTTCATTGTATAAAATGAAGTTACATTTCATAACACACTAAGCCTCTCAGGGAAAACTCTACATGAGTTTTATCCCCTTCCAAACTTCTAAGTTTTATTAACTTATAATCTAAGGACTCTCATTCCTATGGTTTATAACTATAGCTTTGATACCAACCTGTGACGCCCCCAAATTCGGACCTCCACTTGGTCACTCAAATTCGGTTCATCACGCTCTCATGGTAAAACCATAATATCTAAAATAACGCATACACAACAGAAAATCTACTTTAGAATAATATACAATGATTTATTATAATTATTCCCCCAAGTCTCGCAACTTATAGTGCTTAATAGATTACATAATAATATCCAATAAAGACTTAATACATGATCTTACTTAAGCTTAAACATAGTCTGAAATAGTCTTAATACAACATAATAGATTTTAAACATAAAAGGGACAAACTAGTCGGTAGCCTTGCCCTTGCCCTTGTCCTGCTCGGATACACATCCCTGTTCTGCCTTAACTGAAAGGTTTTTAAAAGCAAGGATGAGCACAAATTGCCCAGCAAGTAATATAAAACAAGGGTGTAAGATATATATCACAAGGTTTGAAATATCGAAGTGTCATTTCTAAGATAGGTCAAAGTATCAGAATAACATCAGGAATAAGAAATATCAACAATTCTTTGAATAAGAACGATAATTCAATATAAATCAAAAGATATATATATATATATATATATATATATATATATATATATATATATGAATTCAACGACTGTCAAGGTATCTAACTGAATAAATAATTTATACTGAGTAGTCATTAAGGACTATTGCACTTCCACTAGAGTTACCAATATTAAACTGATAACCCAAAAATATCAAGTACTATAGATGATCAATCTACAATACTATATGTTATGTATAACACCACGATAATAAATCACTCATGTGTTGGGGTTTCCAACAACATACAATCCCTTTACCATAAGGGTTGTTCAACTCAGTTTTCAAGATTTTCGCACCAATCAATTGGTTTGGACAGTTTTTATAAACATGCATATAGTCTAGCCGAATCAAATAGCATCGACTCTTTCACAATATTCAAGGACAATACCAAGTTCAACATGAATAATAGCTTTTACAAGGGTTTAACATACTAGCTCATTTGAACGAGAAAGTAATATAACTTGTATTCAAAGGGATAAGATTACGGTATTTGTCGAATAAAGTAATGCAAGGGTTTAGGATACTTGCCTTAAGCGTAGTTTATCCACGTTAATAAATTAACACTTTCGAATCCTAGTATAGCGTATTATAAGTATACGATGTTCATTAGCTAACACAGTCTTTAATCAAGCTCGACACGATTCAAGTATACAGATATGGTACAAAATCAGTTCATAAGTCATCATGAATCAAATACTTAGTTATAAGCAAATTAAGAATGCTCAAGGTTAAGACTTCCTTACTCATGGACTTTCCATTACAATGCAACACCAACTTATCAACTAACCATCACACACACACACATATATATATATATATATATATATATATATATATATATATATATATATATACATTAGTAGGTTTTAGATCACACTTACCATCATAGGTATCATACAAGATAGCTGTCCAAAAGCAGAACTCACTATCGGGATTCAGGTGGCATGCAATTGCGCCATGGCTAAGCATAGGATCAAGAATCGCTGCCTACTGCCAAGCCAAGATGCGATTCATTGTCTTGTGATTTCTGTCCGTCTTGCTCAAAATAATTATACATGATATACTTGACATGTTAGGGGTCTTTTCATGCTTCTCAAGTCAATCTAGGTTCCCTTTTATAATATATTTCTAAATTAAACTTTTCAACAAGTTAAGGCCATTCGAGGTCGTAAAACCATAATGTCTATCATGCTTACTCTCTAAACATACAAGATAGTTATAGCACTCATATTAGGCATGCTTGTGAGTATTCATAACACATATGTGAAACTAACACCGCTTAAGTTTAAAATAGGCTTCGTTCATGCTTTTCTTGAGATGTGTTACACAAACATGGTATTTATATATGTTTATGCTACATGAGCGAGTCTAAGAGTGTCACTAAACATGATCACAATTATCAGATTCTGATCTTCAATGTATCATGACAATATTCATATTCTAAGCTTACTAGTACGTCCAACTTGTTCATGTTTCTTTGCTAATCACATAAACGTAAGCTAAAGATTTATTCATGCATTTTTAAGCCATACTAACATGCTTGCAAAGTCAGAATATACATCATATAGAAATCATGCATGTTAGCTCACTAGGCTAAGTCTTCTCTTGAAAGCATTTCTAACACAAGGCTTAATACATTTGATCATGCTCAAAGGAACTATGTACACTACAACATGCTCATCTTTGTGCAAAATCAGTCACGTATAGCTTAGTAGGTTCACAATTTGTAGAACATGATCTTTAACATAGTTTGTTTTCAAAACTTATTCCAAATCTCCATGTAAACCATACGCCTTTGTTAATCATGCAAGTCTAGTCTAAACATGCTCACATTAGGTTAACATATCCATATATACATCATACACATGTTTACATGCTAGCTTGAGTCATAATAATTAACTAACATGGATCGAGTTGCAAGCGGAACACTCAATTGAATTCAATGGTAGTGGCGCATTGCCTACGCCTCGATACAAAATGGGCGCATCTGCTCTGCAGGTGTGCAGTTCGAGCTAAGAATAGATGCGCTTGAAGAACTATTTAGCCCAAATATAAAATTTGCCCACGAAATCATTCCTAAACACTCATATATCAATTGCATCATGCTTATATGATCATATAACAACTATATGGACATTACCCAACCTCATTAACATACAATTTAATGAATTCAAGAATTTAAATTTCAAGAACTCAAGACTCCATTTACAGAAACTGAAAATGGCAACAGGAAAAAGGAGTTATACCTCTGTAATATGATAAGAACTTGCTCCAATGAACTTCTAAGCTCTAGATTACTTGTATGCTCTCAACCAAACTACTTAGCAAATCTCAGACAAATCTTAGCAACAAGAATGAAGAAGTAAAAACTGCTATTTATAGAAGAACACAAAACCAGATATTGCATTTTCCCATTGAATCAAACCCATGGATTGTAGGATTGCATGAAGGTTATGGAGGAGTTATTAGATTGGTTGGTAATTTGCATCACGAACACCACTCCCCCATGATCATTAGCTAGAAGCATGGAAGAAGAAATAGGCTAGCCTTTTTGGTTTATACGTAACTAAGAAATGAGGTAATTGGACACTCATTTTGGGACAAATAAATTAACTCAGTATGCTTGCAACACTTAGCCCATTCACTTGTACACATTTCTAACCTTATGCTATATCAACCATACATTAGCTACAACTTAATGTCACAATTTAATAATTTATGTTCCAAGGTAGTAGATGTTATGCAACATATATATAATCCATGTACATTTTATCACACTGGTACATTTTATTAAAATGATAGTTTACAATATGCTCATGGTATATTATAATATATACCCATATACATATTGCCACATAGATAATATATTTATAACATATAGTTCTAGTATGTTTAATCACATTGCCTTATACAATATAGTTTTATAAGACTTAAGATATAGTCACATAAATGTCACACTGCACTATATAGTATAGTTGTATTATTGCTCACATGCACATAACCGTCAATCTAATATTATCATATAATTAAATAAATAAATTATTCACTTCCTTGATTAATTAACACCAATATTAATAAATTCAATCATCATGTATTTATGGATTTCCATAATCATTATTTATCTATATAATTCTTATTATATTTTTATAGTTACATTTCAAACAATAATAATCACCTATTATTAATTAATTACCAAGTAATCAATATTCCGCCACAACCATTATCAATTAAATAACAATTAATATTGGTCATTTGCGCACTTTATTTCATAGTTTATTAATGTCACACACATCACATAATTGTTTCATTTAATTTTCAAAGGTAGAAGAATTAATTTTTCTCCAATCGACCACCTTTGTACCAATTGCCTTAGATTTATCTTCTTCAGACGGCAATGTAAATGCTTGGCGGCTCCTAACATATAGGCTAAGACCTTGGTTTAGCTTCAGCCCGTGTCAATTTTCAATGCTAAATTCGTTTAATACAACATGAATTGATGTCCACAAAGGTGTTGCTACACGTCTACGAGCATATTGATTACTTATATGAAATCACATAATCATTTCCGATTAATCTTTCTAATTCTCGTTTCAACTCGCTTAGTGAATTCTCTCATTTCACATTATGCCACACAAGGCATTTCACAATTCTCATTATCACTTCACACATCTTAATACGCATTAGTCTAATACGAATCAATTGAATTAACCAACTCACAAAATAATAACAATTTTATTCACATAAATTTTATTTCTATTAATATATTCATTTAATAATATGTGGAAATTCTCGGGTATTACTTGCTTGCTATAGTGGATCGGTACTCACTAATTTCTTTTGAGTATTGTTATTATAGACTTATAATATTGACAACCAGATCCTTCACAGGAAAGAAGTGGCCTTCCGTATAAATGGCGTGCAATTAAATAACCCCTTTCCTTGACAAAACTTACTCGACATTGTCAATAATGTTTACTGGTCTAATAATATGACATCAAATAATATGATTTAATGTGTCATGCCAATAATAATATGAAGTACAGTAAATTTGTTATTATGGCAATTATTGAGTTCAATAATATGAAATAGTATGTTGTTGTTAATGTAACAATTATTGAATCAATAATATGAAGTATTGTGCAATACCGTGTGATACTGTGGAATGTCGTTTGTTACTGTAGAATACCACGTGTTACTGTACTTTTATTACCAGATATTTAAACAGTTGAAAGTGATAGTACCGTTAACAATTTTTATTAAAAAATTATTTATGTCATTTTTTGCATCCGACAATATTTTGTTGTGGGGCCCACCAATGATTGGCTATTTCGGCGCCGTCGTACTTTTAGCTAATATTCCCGACAGAACGAATATTCCCCGACACACTTTCATAATTTACACATATCACCCTTAACTTTAACCTTTTTTTAATTTAACCGATTATAGATTAAAATAAAAATTGTAAAGAAAATTGAATACTTTTATTGCATAAAATTTGGGGTCTTACAACCTCCCCTCCTTATGAAATTTCATCCTCGAAATTGACTTACCTGGCATTTCAACTTGCATTTCGAAGAGTTAAGGATATTTAGCTTTTATTTCAGATTCTAGTTCCCTAGGCATTTCCTCTTTATCTTGGTTTCTCAACAAAACTTTGATTTGAGGTATAACCTTTGAGCGTAGAATATATTCGCTCTTATCTAAGATCTTGACCTGTATTTTTTATACATTAGATCCTCTGCTATCAAATCTGGCTCCAACTCAATAATGTGATTTGGATCCTTCATATACTTAACTAACATGGATATGTGAAAAACTTTATGAATGCAAGACATGTTTGACAGTAGGGCAATTTTATAGGCCAAAGATCCTACTCGATCGAGAATTTCAAATAGGCCAATAAATCGCGGGTTGAGCTTTCCTCTCTTTTCGAATCTCGTAACTCCTTTTTATGGAGAAACACGTAAAAATACATGATCTCCGACATTGAATCTCCCACACCTGCAATGAAGATCAGTATAACTCTTTCGTAGTTCCTCTGTTGCTTGTATTCATTGTCGAAACATTTGGATATTTTCTATTGTTATGTGCACTAACTCGGGCCCCAATAATTTTGCTTCTCCTACCTCACTCCAGCAGACTGGAGAGCGGCACTTTTGTCCATACAAAGCCTCGAACGGGGCCATGCATATACTTGATTGGTAACTATTGTTGTATGAGAATTCAACCAATGATTAGTATTTATCCCAACTTCCTTTGAAGTCTAGTACACAAAGTCTCAATAGATCTTCGAGAGTTTGAATTATCCTTTTCGATTGTCCGTCCGTTTGGGGATGATATGCAGAATTGAATCGTAGCTCGGTGTCCATAGCTTTTTGTCTAGGGTCTCGATCAGAAACTATGGACACTAGCATGTCATGCAATCTCACAATCTCACTTATGTATATACTAGCAAGACGCTCTAATGAATTGTTTTCTCGTATGGGTAAGAAATGAGTAGACTTGGTCAATCTATCCTCAATTACCAAAATTGCAACCAAACCTTGAACAACTTTGGGAAGACCAGTCACAAAATCTGTATTGATGTGTTTTCACTTCCATCTTGGGACCTCGAGTGGGTGCAATGGACCCTTAGGTACTTGATGTTCTGCCTTGACACATTGATAAGTTAAATAACTTGAGATAAACTATATGATCTTTCTCTTCATGTTGCTTTACCAAAATGTATGTCCAAGGTTAAGATACATTTTGGTACTTCTAGGGTTGATTACAAACAGTGTGTTGTGTACCTCCATCATGATTTTATGTTTCAATTCGGGATTTTAGGGACACAGAGTTGAGAGTTAACTCAAAATATCCCTTCCTCGTCGACTCTTGCTTCTAGAATAGCACCTTCTGTACCTTCTTCATCATATTCATCAATTCTGGGTCAGTAGCTTGAGAAGCTTTAATTTTATCAATTAAAATTAGTTCTACTCGTTCATGCGCAATCTGCATATTGGTCTCTGGTGTCTTTATCTTTATCTCCATCTTTTGTAAGTCATATAAAATATGTTCTTGCATTGTTTGTATTGCACTTGTATTCGCATAAGATCTTCTACTTAATGCGTTAGCTACCACATTCGCTTTTCCTAGGTGATATTGAATGGAGTGGTCATAATCCTTTACCAGCTCAAGCCAACGTCGTTGTTGCATATTGAGTTCCTTCTAAGTGAAAAAATATTTGAGGTTTTTGTAGTTTGTAAAGATCTCCACTTTTTCTTCGTACAAGTAGTTTCTCCAGCTCTTCAATGCGAAAATAACTGCTGCCAACTGTAGATCATGAGTAGGGTAATTTTTCTCATAATCCTTGAGTTTTCGCGATGCATAAGCTATAAATTTTCCATTTTGTATAAGAACACAACCTAAACCTCTGCCTGAAGCATCACTTTAGATGGCAAATCATCCCGATCCTGATGGTATGATCAGAACAGGGGCTGAAATAAGTCTCTTCTTGAGTTCTTGGAAGCTTTTATCGGATTTCCTCGTTCCATTCGAATTTTGTACTTTTCTGAGTTAGCTGAGTTAATGGAATGGAAATTCGAGAAAATTCTTCTATGAATCTCCGATAATAACTAGCTAATCCCAAAAAGCTTCGTACTTTGGTTAATGTCTTAGGTTGTTCCCAGTTTAAAATCATTTAAATTTTTGCAGGATCAACATATATTCCTTGTTTAGAAATCACATGACTAAGGAATGCTACTTCCTCAAGCTAGAACTCACATTTCTTTAACTTAGCATACAACTTATTCTCACGTAGCTTTTGGAGTATAAATCTTAAATATTATTCGTGATCCTCGCGGCTCTTAGAGTATATGAGGATGTCATCAATAAAGACAAACACAAAATGATCCAAATATTCTTTGAATATTCGGTTCATCATGTCCATGAAAGCTGTAGGACCATTGGTTAATCCTAAAGGCATGACTAAGAACTCGTAATGCCCGTAGCGAGTTCTAAAAGAAATCTTAGGAATGTCATCAGCTTTTACCTTCAATTGACAGAACAAAGATCAATCTTTGAAAAGTATTGAGCACCTTGTAATTGATCAAACATGTCATCAGTTCTAGGTAACGGGTACCTATTTTTTATGGTGACATGGTTCAACTCTCGATAATTAATACACAGTCTCATACTCACGTCTTTTTTTTCACAAATAGAACAGGAGCACCACAAGGAAATGTACTCGGACATATGAAACTAGTATCCAATGTGACGCCCCCAAAATAGGTATACAACACCCATTCTGAGTCATCAAATACATGGTACAGAAACAACTACAACTTTATTAATACAATTGTCGTGCAAAATACGACAATACATAAACTGTGAGTTAAAATACAAATATTGTCATATAGACAATATCCATACCCAAATAAGTCATCATCACAATTATTGAAACACTATTTTACAAAATAGTGAGGACTACTATAACAACTGCCTTGGAACATCACTCCACACCCCGACTACTCCCCGCTATATTCTCGTTTCTTGAAAAGAAAAATAGAACAAAAATGAAAAGGGTGAGCTCAACTAGCCCAGTAAAGAATATTATGACTAAGATAATATAGAACAAATTATCGTTAGTCTTCAATAGGGAAAAATCTGAGAGAATATAATAGACAACAAGTTTCAAATTAATATTCGCAGCGAAAATAATAATTCATAAAAAAGTTACGTAGAGAATGAAATCTACTATTATCTATGAATTTAAAAGTCCATCATCAATATTTTATCTCTGTAACATCAATCAATATACATCTTGAATCAAATATTCATCTTTACACTAATGACCAAAGATATTCATCAGTTGGTCATGTTCATCTCAACACCTGTACATCTTTGCACTACGGGCCAAAGATATTTAATAGAAAATCATTAATCTTTGCTCTGCAGGCCAAAGATATTCAGTAATAGCATCATTTAGGACTGAGGATGATGAAAAATATTTTAAAGAAAATGAATCAAGTAGAACAAAAGAATAAATATTAAGGATTCGTATTTCGGTTTATCCATGTCCAAAAATACCTCATAAATAACCATAGTGGAGTTAAATTCAAGAACGATCAAAACATGGATACAATCAAAGCTAGTATCCATAATAGATATTTTGGACAAAAAAACAAAAATTTAATTTTTTTTCTTTGAATAGTGCCGTATTCGTGAATAATGTCGTATACGTGAATAGTGCCGTATACGTGAATAGTAACCCCAACACTAAAAAACAAGAATTTCACAAGAAAAATCTTACTAATATTTTGACATAATGATATTGAAAGAAATAATATCATTTATAAAAAAAATAATATCCCTTACCTCGAAAAGACAGTACTTCTGACTGGAATACTAGATATAGTGCTGAAGGGAACTTGCACCTTATAACAACACTCAAAGTATCAAAATACTCACAAGAATACGCTCGATAATATAGAGAGAGAAGATTTCAGTTTATGGTGTGATTTTCAATTCTAACCTAAGCACCCTATTTTATAGGAAATTACTTAGAACACTAAAGCAGAAAATTTAATAAAATATTAATATAATTATATAAATTTCCTACGCACACCAAGAAAACTGAATTCAACATGTTTACCACTCATGCGGGGCCCACCCAAGTGTAAAAAATGTTTTTCTTTTAAAAAGAATTTAAAACTTTTAAAAAATAATTATTCTAGAACTTCAATAATTCATAATAAGTAGCTCTTTTATCAAAAAAATTCAAATCTTATGTCCATTTCATAGGAAATTTAATTCTCTACAACTTTGCAGAAGAAAGTTTTTCCAAATTCCAAACAGAAATTGACCGAAATCCACATACGGACAATTTTGCAGGCTATAATCAAATTTCAGTCAAGAAATGGGGTCCACCGACATGTTTAACATGTTTTTAACATTTATTGTAACAAAATTACTCTTTCTCCTCATTTATTTATATATCACACATTCATTGTAAAAATATCACCATTATTATATTATTATAATATAATAATATATTAAATGAATTATTTTATCAGAATTGATAAAATATCAATTTTTCAAGAATTGTCACTTTAACTTTTCTGGGATAGCCTTTTGAGTCACCATCCCCACTAGACTTGGTTTTGCTATAGTACAATCTCGAGCGACATGTCCTTCATTTCCATAATTATAACATACCTTGAACTGTTGTGGGCAGTTTGTGCTGATATGTCCCTCTTTCCTGCATTTATAAGATCTGATAGGTGGTCGTTTCTCCTCCCATAGAACCGATTCTTGTTGGTCTTTGACGTCTTCGCATTGTCATTGTTGTACTTTCTCTTTTTAAAATCTCCTCCCGACTTGCTTCTTCTATTATCATGGCCATGATTAACACCAGAGTGGTTACCACTTTTGTCCGTATTTTTCTTTCCCCGCTGGTTATCGTTGTTTCGATGACTGCTGTCATCGGTATGACCCTGGTTGTGGTCCCTCGGTTGAACGTACTCGTTATCTCGCTCTAATAATTGAGCCCTGTTGACAACATCTGAATATAGAGAAAACTTATGAGAAATGAGATATTGACGTATGTCAGGTTTCAAACCTCTCAGAAACATCCGCGACATACGTTCCTCATTCTCCACCAAATGAGGTGGAAACCTGGATAACTCCGCAAACTTCGCCTCGTACTGGGACACCGTCATGTTGTTTTGCTTCAGTCTAATAAACTCCACCTCCTTCATATGACGAATACTTTCAAGAAAGTACTTGTCATTGAACAGTTTCTGAAATGTCTCCCAAGACATGCTTGAGGTGCATTTGGATGGGTACACTTCACGATTCCCACCGATGTCGCCTCATTACGAATAATATAAAGGTGGCGAATGGAACCTTCATTCCTCCGTGCATCCCAAGACGCGTCGAATATCTTGGTAATTTGCTTGACCCACGTCTCCACTTTAATCGGATCCCCGCTTTCCCCATAATTACGGTGGTCCCAACTCTTTGAAGCGCTTGGTTGTGACAAACCGTGCATTGCTATCATTTCACACCGTATTTTGTACACGAGTCTCCTAAATACGATTTTGCACGAACCGCAAAAGCTTCTAAACACCCAAATCGTTTCATCGTCGATCGGTGGTGTTGTTTACAGGAGGAACATTGCTAGAAGCTTATTACGTTCTCCTCATTGGTGAATAAAGGTATCTCCACGGTTTGATTACTCCATCGTTAACATTCTCGGTTGCCATTCTCAATCATCGCCATAAAACAAGGGTTAATTAAAGAAATTAACATATCACATAATATCCCTATATTCTGACCAACCAACAAATAAGTTTAGGTAGGACACACTAGCGAAGGATTTACTCGTCTCTCCCCTCCTAGTTCTATTCCCCGATCTCCGCCAGAAATCATATCCCTAAGCTCTGATACCAACTGTGATGCCCCCAAAATAGGTATACAACACCCATTCTGAGTAATCAAATACATGGTACAGAAACAACTACAACTTTATTAATACAATTGTCGTGCAAAATACGACAATACATAAAATGTGAGTTAAAATACAAATATTGTCATATAGACAATATCCACACCCAAATAAGTCCTCATCACAATTATTGAAACAATATTTTACAAAATAGTGAGGACTACTATAAAAACTGCCTTGGAACATCACTCCACACCTCGACTACTCCCCGCTATATTCTCCCTTCCTGAGAAGAAAAATAGAACAAAAAGAAAAAGGGTGAGCTCAACTAGCCCTGTAAAGAATATTATGACTAAGATAATATAGAACAAATTATCGTTAGTCTTCAACAGGGAAAAATCTGAGAGAATATAATAGACAACAAGTTTCAAATCAATATTCGCAGCGGAAATAATAATTCATAGAAAAGTTACGTAGAGAATGAAATCTACTATTATCTATGAATTTAAAAGTCCATCATCAATATTTTATCTCCGTAACATCAATCAATATACATCTTGAATCAAATATTCATCTTTACACTACAGGCCAAAGATATTAATCAATTGGTCATGTTCATCTCAACACCTGTACATCTTTGTACTACGGGCCAAAGATATTTAACAGAAAATCATTAATCTTTGCTCTACAGGCCAAAGATATTCAGTAATAGCATCATTTAGGACTGAGGAGGATGAAAAATATTTTAAAGAAAATGAATCCAGTTTAACAAAAGAATAAATATTAAGGATTCGTATTTCGGTTTATCCATGTCCAAAAATACCTCATAAATAACCATAATAGAGTAAAATTCAAGAACGATCAAAACATGAATACAATCAAAGCTAGTATCCATAATAGATATTTTGGACACAAAACAAAAATTTAATTTTTCTGTGAATAGTGCCGTATACGTAAATAGTGTCGTATACGTGAATAGTAACCCTGACACTAAAAGACAAGAATTTCACAAAAAAATAATATCATATAGTACCCTGGCATAATGATATTGAAAGAAATAATATCATTTATAAAAAAAATAACATCCCTTACCTCGAAAAGACAGTACTTCTGACTGGAATACTAGATATAGTGCTGAAGGGAACTTGCACCGTATAGTAACACTCAAAGTATCAAAATACTCACAAGAATATGCTCGATAATATACAGAGAGAAGATTTTAGTTTCTGGTGTGATTTTCAATTCTAACCTAAGCACCCTATTTATAGGAAATTGCTTAGAACACCAAAGTAGAAAATTTAATAAAATATTAATATAATTATATAAATTTCCTACGCACACCAAGAAAACTGAATTCAACATGTTTACCACTCACGCGGGGCCCACCCAAGTGTAAAAAATGTTTTTCTTTTAAAAAGAATTTAAAACTTTTAAAAAATAATTATTCTAGAACTTTAATAATTCATATTAAGTAGCACTTTTATCAAAAAAATTCAAATCGTATGTCTATTCCATAGGAAATTTAATTCTCTACAACTTTGCAGAAGAAAGTTTTTCCAAATTCCAAACAGAAATTGACCGAAATCCACATACGGACGATTTTGCAGGCTATAATCAAATTTCAGTCAAGAAATGGGGTCCACCGACATGTTTAACATGTTTTTAACATTTATTGTAACAAAAATACTCTTCCTCCTCATTTATTCATATATCACACAATCATTGTAAAAATATCACCATTATTATATTTATAATATAATAATATATTAAATGAATTATTTTATCGTAATTGATAAAATATCAATTTTTCAACAATTGTCACTTTAAAATTTTCTCCATCTATATCCACATAAAATGAATATTTTCCTTATCATATAAATCAATAATTAATTATTCACAAATAATATTACGGAATCACAATATAAATAATCGGTAGTTTCGAGGAAAGAGGGGCTTTCAATAAGGATTTCTCTCTACCTGCGCAATTAGGTGACCAAACCTCTCTTTAGATGAGAACTTTCTAGACATTGCCAATAATGCTATCTAATAATATTACTCAAATAATATGAATTATTGATCTGATAATAGAAAATACTGTGTAGTAACAATTATTAAAACAACAATAATAATAAATATCAACGTAGCAATTATTGAATCAATAAAATAAAATATTGAATAGTAATTACTGTAACCATTATTGAGTAGTGCCTTCTTACGTAAGAATCAATAATTGGTGCAATACCGTATCTTCTTGTGTTTTAACCACCAGTAGAGTATTTCAAGATTATTGCTTGAATAACAACTACTGCAGTTATTTATAAACAACTTATACTTGTCGTTTTCTTCATCCAATCGCATTCCGTTATGGGGCCGACACAAGGCTGTGCCATCGTACGAATATTCCCCGACAGTAAGAATATTCCACGACCAAACGAATATTCCCCGACAACAATGAATATTTTATAACCACTTGCTTATTTGAAATATTTGCGCATTTTACCCATAACTAACCACATTAATCAAATCAACCCTTACTATTTCAAAATAATAAATAGAGGAAATTCAATTTCATTTATAATAAGTTGGGGTCTTACATCCAACAATTCTTGAAGTTGGACTTTTAGCTCTTGCAGTTCCACGGGAGCCATTCGGTATGGGGCTTAGGAAATAGGTTTGGTACTGGGTTCTAGGTCAATACAAATTTCAATTTCACGGTTTGGGGGTAAACTAGAAAGTTCTTCAGGAAAAATGTCAGGAAATGCATTAACAATGAAAATATCATTCAAGTCTGACGTATTTTTGTTCAAATCAGTGATATGTGCTAAAAAGGCTTGACATCCATTTTTCAATTAACGAATGGCTTTATGGCTAGAAATGACAGCTGTTGATTTCAATGGTTAAGTTGCTTGAATTTGAGTAATATGTATATTAGGAATACGAAAACTAAGTATTTTCAGAAAGCAATCAATTTTAGCATGATGGTAGTCAACCAATCAATTCCTAAGATTACATCAAATTCATGCATTTCTAAAGAAATAAGATCAGCGAGTAATGTGAGCCTGTTGATTTAGACTAAATAGGATTTATAGGCAATAGATATAATGACTATTCCTCTTAGTGGGGTTTCAACTGATAAGTCAAAGTCCAATTTTTCTGAAGTCAAGTTTAAACGTTGAGCACATGCAGGTGAAATAAAAGAGTGGGTAGCTCTAGTATCTAACAAGGCATAGACTTCACAAGTTGATAAGTAGCTTACTCATGATAACTTTGTTCGGGTTCCATGCTTTTTAGGACTTCACGACAAAAGCTCTCCCCTGGACCACATATTTTGATTTATTCGTGCCAGCCTTCGGTGTCGTCATTACAGCATGACTTGATTTTGCTACAGGACAAAATTGAGCTATATGGCCTTCATTTCCATAACTGTAATATACCTTGAATGTATGTGTACAGATTGGGCTGATGTGTCCCTCCTGTCCGCACTTGTAACATTTGACCGATGGTCGTTCTCCTCCCCTTGAAACTAGTGATGGTTCTAATGTCGATGTCTTTCCATGGTCATTATTGAATCTCCTCCTCTTGAAGTTGTTTCCATTTGACTCACTTCTTTTGTTATCTGGGTCAAGATTTCCACTGAAGTGGTTACCATTTTTGGTATGATGATTTCCTCCTCCCTAGTTCTCATTGCTCTGATAATTGTTGCTACTATTACGATTATTATCGTAATTTCTCTCTCGTTGTCAGTCATTGTCTCTTAGTCACAATATTTTTTCTCTTGTTCTACTAATTGAGCTCTATCCGCGATATCTGAATATAAACAAAGTTTATAAGAAATAAGATGTTCACGAATCTCAAATTACAAACCTCGTAAGAACATTCGCGTCATGCGCTCTTTGTTTTCCACCAAATGGGGTGCAAATCAGGATAGCTCAACAAATTTGGCGTTGTACTGCGAGATAATCATATTGTTTTGCTCTAACTTAATAATTTCCACTTCCTTCTTATGGCGAATGCTCTCCGAAAAATACTTGTCATTAAACAACTCTTGAAACTCTGCCCAAGATATTTCAAGTGTTGAGTGATGTGTATGCTTCATTGATTTCCACCAGTGATCTGCCTCTCCTCGTAACATAAAGGTGGTAAAACAAACCTTTTGATCATCAGCGCAACGCAATACATCAAATATCTTCGTCATCTGGTTGAGCCATGCCTCTTCCTTGAGTGGGTATAGCTTTCCATCAAATTCAGGAGGTCCTAACTCCTTAAACTGCTTGGCATTGACCATTCATAAGTTACCAGCATTTCCACAGTCATTATAGGCAGGAGCTTCTCTTGCCTGATTCTGCTTGAAGTTCCTAAAAAAACATCATGCATCATGTTATTAGCATCATTATTTCTTGAGTTCGCAACAGGATTATCCATAGCTTCCTAATTCTCAGCCACATTTGCCTCATAGTTCACCTCTTGATTTTCAGAGGTCATTCTAAAATGTGGTCACAAAACAAAGATTAGTTTAAACAACTGACACATCTCTTCTCGCTCCCACATCCAAGCCAACTAATTAGATAATAACTTTTAACTTATATAGGACACACTAGTAACTGATTCTATTCGTCTCTCTTCTTCTAGTTTTAATCACAGATCTCCATTAAAGATCATATCCCTAAGCTTTGATACCAACTGTGATGACCCAAAATAGGGTCCAGACAACCCAGTTTAGATTGCCAAAATACATACTACAACCATACATTCTCGTAATACAGTGTCATGGATAATAAGACAATATCTACACTCAATTATTATAATGTCATATAATATACGACAACACATATTACAAGTCCTCTATATGATTATTGCCACACTACTTTACAACATGGTGAAGACTACTATAAAAACTATCTTGGACCATCACTCCACACCTCGGGTAATCCCAACTACACTCTCATTTCCTAAGAAGAATAATAGAATAAAAAGAAAAAGGGTGACCTCAAATAGCCCAGTAAAGAATATCATGACTAAGATAATGAATAATAGATAATCATTAGCCTTCAACAGTGAAAAATATGATATAATATAATAAACAACAAGTTTTAGATCAACAACTGAAGTGGAAATAACAATCAATTAGGAGAGTAAAATAGATTATGATGTTCACAATCTTCTCCAATTTAAAAGTTCACCATCAATATTTATCCCTGTAACACCAATCAATAGTTCCTGATCATAATCATTCAAATCAACAGTTCATCTTTGTACTACGAGCTAAAGATATTCAATTGTAACACCAATAGTCATGATAATGCCAATTAATAGTCCATCTTTGCACTACGGACCAAAGAGAACTTTTCAACACGTGTCTTTTCCATATAGACCAAAGACACTCAACAATTATATCGTCTTTGCACCCATGCCAAAGACATTCACCAAACATATTATCTTTGTACCCAGACCAAAGATATTCACAATAACTTATTTTTATAACAATGATATAAAAGATGAACATATGTTGTAAGAATGATAAGATAAAAGAATAAACATTCGAGATTTGACATTTAATTTGTCAAGAGTTCAATAATGTCCAAATTGCCAAAATAATGACCAAAATGTGGAGTCAAATTCAATAATGACATTCAAGATTCATAATTCAGAGATAAAGATTTAAACTTTAATACGAAGGTTCATGTATGTAAAAAGTTCAAGTGAAATGATATTAGATGAAGTGAAAACCTCAAAGGAACTTCTAATCATTTCAGGAATTATAGAAGAAATACTTACCATAGTAGTTTAGATTTAGGAGATGAAAGAAAATGACATCCCTTACGAGTATAAACGAATTATATTCCCTTACCTCAATTAACAAGTGATTGGATGTTGCTTTCTATGAAGTTTATTAACCTAAATATAAGTATAATTCAATTAGTAACTATCACATGTGGTGTAGATTAACTCATATATTATGTGACTATAAAGTTTAAATTTGTGTAGTGTATAGAATAAGCTTCAAAATAATATTTCAAAATAAAATCTTCCAAAGGAAATTTTTCAAAATAACTCTTCTAATGGAAGAATTAAACACCGTGTGATGTGTGTGAGTGTTTGACCAACTTTTATAGAAAATACTTACTTGAACAATACTTATACTCTTACTAATCTTCACAAATACTCAAGATATCCTAGCACACTTAGAGAGAACTTATACTAAAAAAATTTAGAGAGTGGAAGAAAGTATAAGCAAGGAAATTATGAATTTCCTTATGTTAAGTCTTCCTATTTATAGCCAAAATATCACACATTTTATAGATATATTATTCATCCATTATAATTATCTTTAAACAGAATGATTGCCCATTTTCATCCATTATCTTCACTTTAAACATAATAATTACTCATTTTCATCCATTATCTTCACTTTATTCAAAAAGAATAATTCATTATCAATATTTATTCAAAAAGATAAATCCATAATAAAAAAGATTATTCTATTATCATTATTTATTCAAAAAGATTATTCCATTATCATTATATATTTAAAAAGATTAATCCATTATCAAAAAGATTATTCCATTATCCTTATTTTTAATTATATTATTCGTCTTCTACATTATTGACTTAATGTATAAATATCATGGATATTATTATTCTTCAAATAATGAGTCGGCCTAACTAAATAATACCCGTGACTTCCATTTATATAACTTTCCATTACTACCATTGCTACGATGTCAATTATTAGTTCAATAATATGAGATATTGTGGCAATTATTATGACATCCCTAAATCCATGTGATTGCTATTGTGGATCGATACTCACTAATTTCTTTTGAGTAAAATTATTATAAACTTACAATATTGACAACCAGATCCTTCCAAGGAAAAAAGGGGCCTTCTATATAAACGACGCACAATTAAATAACCACTTTTCTAGACATTGTCAATAATGTTTACTGATCTAATAATATCACGAGTTACTATGTCGTGTCAATAATAATATGAAGTACTGTACATTTTCTATTATGACAATTATTGAGTTCAGTAATATGACATACTATCTGATTATTCTTGTGACAATTATTGAATCAATAATATGAAATAATCGTGTAATCTGAGTGTGATCTTGTGGAATGTGTATTATTATTGTAGAATCTGGCGTGTTCTTGTACTTTTATCACTTAGAATATTTAAAGCAGTTGAAAGTGATAATCTGCGTTGACAATTTTTTATTAAAAAGGTTATTTATGTCATTTTTGCATCCGATAATATTTCGTTGGGGCACCAATGATTGGCTATTTCGCGCCATCGCATTACTTTTACCTAATATTTTTGAAAAAATGAATATTCCCTGACACGTTTTCATAATTTACACATATCGCCCTTAATTTAAACCTTTTATCAATTTAACCATTTACCGATTAAAATAAAAATTGTAAAGAAAATTGAATACTTTTATTTCATAGAATTCGGTATCTTACAACATATTTTCTTGGTGGATCACTTCTAGAGGCCAAACACTTGGGTGACTAACATTGATCTAATGAAGGAATCACATCGGTGGGATTCAAGGAATGCACGAAAGGATTAAGAGTTGAACTCGTACTTGTGGAAGTACGGTTCTATAAGGGTATAATTTTGATTCTCCCTCTATTTTCTATTGATTGATAATTGTGCACAATGTATGATCATAGTGATGGTTTGTATAAAATTTTATAATCTGATTTTATCGCGCTTCTGCCTTGTTTATGTAATTTGATTGCATGTATGCGTAATATACAAACCTAACATTAAGGAGATTAGAGATTCCCACAAGAGTTTTTCTTCTTTTCTTTATTTTCATTATCTGTAACTTCGAATGTTTTTTATATTTGAGATGATGGTTTTTAGTAGGATGAGGAACTAAATTTTTAATTAAGGGTATAATGGAACCTTTTATGACGTATTAATTCATTTATCCATATTTTCACTTATTGATCCTATTTGAGTTGTTTATCATATCTTGTGTTTAATTATTAATTGTATGATCAACAATTAGTTTAATATCTTAGATGGAATTGAAAAAGGAAATCTAAGAAAAGATATGGGTATGATAATGTAAAAATTTGTTGATTTCTAATCTGAAATAACATAACAATATATATAGGATGAGAATACCTATGTGTCATGTGTAACTTAATTGAGAGTTTATGCTTAATGAATCTGTTTTAAGTTTCTTACTTGAAAATAACAATATAACTGATATAGGTATTTTTATTAATCATTGAAAGATGTTAATGAATAGATAGACAATCCCAGTTAACAAATCGTTGGATTATTAACGTGGAAATAAGGAGAAGAGGTTATTGTAAAGCAATTGGAGAAATTGTATTCCTAAACTTGATATAACTGGTAATCGATTCTTGTTAGTTTAGGTTAATATTAGTTTTAAATTGAATTATTATCAAAATCAACATTGGTGATCATTTAAGTGTAATTGAATTGATAATAATGTGATAATTAGGATAATTGTTAGTATTCGTTCTCCATGAGTTTGACAACCTTCTTATTTCTATATTACTTGATTGACCGTGTATACTTACGCAAATTTGTTTTTATATAAATCAGACAACATATTGTGTGATTGTCTATTTTCTCTTTAATTACTTTCGCATATTTAATTATCACATAGTAATCAATAATTTGAAGAAAATCCTAGGAGAATTTAAAATTGAAACTGATATTTCCACATGACTATACATCTATAGCGACAATTTTCATGTGAAAATATCAAAAAGTCATGTAAAAATATCAATTTCCTTTAAAATTGACAATAATCTATTCAACTTTCTTTCTAAAATATTATTGACCTTTCAAGAATGAATTAGATATCGTTGAATTTGAGATGAGACAAACATAGACAAGTTCTAATTTTGGCAAAATCTTAAATTCTTTACTATTATCCTATTTAAAAATTAACATGTACATACGTACGTATATACATACATACAAATTGTAGACACTAGAAATTTTACATTCCTGTTACTAACATTGTAGGAGGGCAGAATCGTCTTTTAGAGATAACCCTGGAGGACAAAACAGTTCCAGTTCCGGAAATCCCAGCGGAGAAGCCTTTTTAATCTCAGAGATAACCCCGAGATATTCAATCCTGGAAATAACATCGGGAGTTTCAGTCTCAACCTCGAAAACAACACAGAAGAGTGCAGTTGCAATTCCAGAGATAACCCCGGAAAAGCTCATTTCAACCTTTGCAATCAGCTTCAACCTAGGAGATAACCCCGAGGCACTCAGTTCTAAACCCAGAGATAACCCCGGGAGGTCAGGCACACCTCAGAGACAACCTTGAGGATATCCAGTACTTGCAGCAGCCTAATCTCAAAGATAACCTTGAGCAACGACTGCTTTATCAGCCCAAACTGAAGATAACCCCGGTGAGGAGCAAAATCGTCATTTTTCTACCTCGATCCCACATGCGCGCCATCTCAACACATTTCAACATACATTCTACACAACAATGTCCTACAAGAACTAAAGAGCTGCAATCCTGAGTGACTAGTACACAAGACAGCACACAGGATGGAATTTGTAGCTTGAAGACCAAGGGCATGGTCCCATCTTCCTGACTTCTTACAACCTCTAATTCCATGTCATTTGTGTAGCTCTCGACAACAGCACTCCAAAACAGGTCTTATACACCTCAATCGGATGCCCGGATTGAGGTTCTAAAAGATTGAGCAGATAACACGTTGCATGCGTGCACGTACTTCGAGACGGCGGACCAACAGAGCTCGGGGCAGCCGCAGGTACACCTGTGGCTGCTGTAGGTGCACTTGCGGCTCCCCTCCCTATAAATAGAGGGCTTGGGGTGGCCATTTTGTAAGAGAAAAAAGCCAGGAAGCCCTGTCCAATTTTCTCTATACACACTATAAACTGAGTGTTTTCTCATTTTAAACACTTGTGAGCTCATATATTGCTATATTTTTACCGGTGGGAACCGAGTGTTCATCCATTTAAAGTTATAGAAGTCTTCTTTGGCAGTCCACTATAAGCCTTCTTACACCTTTCAAAGCCTTTTCTCCACATTTTCCACACATTGTTCTTCACGTTAAGAGTTGTGTTGCGTGTGTATGCCCGGACTTCAATCCATGGCTATTTATTTCATTTTGTATATATATATTTATATATATGGACTAACATTATCGAGTTATGCCTCGATTGAGCCTGGACTCACGTCCGGAGCGTTTATTGCTTTTATATATATATACTTATATATAAACTATGGCCGAACTCTTTTCGATGAGCCTGGATTTATATCCGGAGCTCTTATTGCTTATATATATATATATATATATACATATATATAAATTATTGTCGGACTCTGTTTGATGAGCCTGGATTTTATATCCGGAGTGTTTACTGTGATGCCCCCAAAATAGGTATACATCACCTATTCTGAGTCGCCAAATACATGGTACAAAATATAAATAAAAACTTAATTATACAACTATCGTGTAACATACGACAAAAACATATGCTGCGAGTTTTAATACAAATATTGTCATCTAGACAATATCCACACTCAATGGAGTCCCCATTACATTTATTATCACACTATTTTATAGAATAGTGAGGACTACTATGACACCATCTTGGACCATCACTTCGTTCCCCGACTAGTCCCGGCTACATTCTCATTTCCTAAAGAGAACAATGAAAGCTAAAGGGTGAGCTCAACTAGCCCAGTAAGAAATATTATGACTAAGATAATGCAGAATAAATTATCATTAGTCTTCAACAATGTTAAACTGATAAAATACAATAGACATCAAGTTTAACTGCAGTGGAACAAGCAATCCATTAAAAGAGTCAAGTAGAGAATAAAATATACTATCTTTTATCATTTAAAAGGTTTTTTTATCACTTTTATCATTTGAGACTCAAACTTAATAAATAATCCACATCATCCCCACTTTCTACCAAGGATATTCATTAGTATCTGACCAAGGTACCATTAATGCGTGCACGGTATGTCGAAGAGGTAAGGATATCTTGATTTCATTTCAGATTCTAACTCCCAGGTCATTTCCTCAACATCGTGGTTTCTCCACAAAACTTTGACTTGAGGTATAACCTTGGAGCATAGAATATGTTCCTTCTTATCCAAGATTTGAACAAGAACCTCTTCATACGTCAAATCTTCCATTATTTCGTCCAATTCTAACTCAATAATGTGGTTAGGGTCTTCCACATATTTACGTAACATGGATATGTGAAAAATGTTATGAACACGAGACATACTTGGCGGTAAAGCGAGTCTATACGTCACAGTTTTTACTCGATCGAGGATTAAAAATGACCCAATGAATCGAGGATTGAGCTTTCCTCTCTTTCTAAATCTCGTAACTCCTTTCCATGGAGCAACACGTAACAACACATGATCTCCAATATTGAATTCCACGTCCTTTCGATGAAGATCAGCAACACTCTTTTGTCGATCTTGTGAGGTTTTTATACATTGCCGAATCATTTGAATCTTTTTCGTAGTCATACGTACCAACTCCGATCCCAACAACGTTGCTTAACCCACCTCATCCCACCATACTGGAGAATGACACTTTCTTCCATACAACGCTTCGAATGGAGCCATGCCAATACTTGCTTGATAACTGTTGTTGTATGAAAACTCCACCAACTGTAAGAACTTGTCCCAACTTCCCTTGAAGTCAAGGACACAGAGTCTTAATAAATCTTCAAGAGTTTGAATAGTCCTCTCTTATTGTCCGTCCGTCTGAGGATGATATGCCGAACTAAATTGTAAGTCCGTGCCCGTAGCTTTTTGCAAACTAACCCAAATTTTAAGTAATGCCTTCAAATTTTAAGTGCGAAGACAACATCTGCCAACTCTAGATCATGAGTAGGATAATTCCTCTCATATTCTTTGAGTTGCTGAGAGGCATAAACTATGACTTTCCCATGTTGCATGAGAATACATCCTAACCCTTTCCCAAGAAGCATCTTTCAGATGACAAATCCCTCGAGCGGATGGTATTGTCGAGCAGTCTTGAAATGAGTCTTCTCTTGAGTTCTTGAAAACTCTTCTCACATTCTCCGTTCCAACCGAATTTTGTATCTTTTCGAGTCAGCTGAGTTAGTGGAGTATCGATTCGAGAAAATCCTTCCACGAACATCCGATAATAACTAGCTAAGCCGAGAAAGCTACGTACTCCGGTCACTGATTTAGGTTACTCCCAGCTTTGAATAGCTTCAATCTTTGTTGGGTCAACAGATATTCCATGCCATGATACTACGTGCCCAAGGAATGCTACTTCCTCAAGCCAGAACTCGCATTTCTTCAACTTGGTATAAAGCTTATATTCACGAAGCTTTTAGAGTATCAGCCTCAAGTTTTGCTCATGATCTTCACGACTTTTGGAATAAATAAGGATGTCATCAATAAATACGACCACAAAGTGATCTAAATATTCCTTGAATACTCGGTTCATCATATCCATGAAGGTAGCAGGAGCATTAGTCAATCCAAAAGACATGACTAGGAATTCATAATGCCCGTACCGAGTTTTGAAAGCCGTCTTTGGAATTTCATCGGTTCTAATCTTCAATTGGTGATATCCGGAATGAAGATCAATCTTTGAAAAGAATTTGGCTCCTTGTAACTAGTCAAACAGGTCATCAATACGTGGCAATGGGTACCTATTTTTGATGGTGACATGATTCAACTCCTGATAGTCAATACAAAGTCGCATACTCCCATCTTTCTTCTTCACGAATAGAACAAGAGCACCCCAAGGAGAAGTACTAGGACAAATAAAGCCAATGTCTAACAATTCCTGCAGTTGGGTCTTTAACTCCTGAAGTTCAATAGGAGCCATTCTATATGGGCCTTTGGAAATGGGTTTTGTATTAGGGTTCAAGGTCGATATAAAATTCAATTTCACGCTTTCACGGGGTAGGCGGGAAGTTCTTGAGTGGAATACGTCAGAAATTTATTAACAATAGAAATATCATTCAAAAGCGGCGTATTTTTGTTTAGATCCGTGACATGAGCTAAGAAAGCTTGACATCCATTTTTCAATAAACGAATTGATTTATGGCTTGAGATGACAGTGATTGATTTTAATGGTTTGGTTGCTTGAATTCGCATAATAGGTTGGTTAGGAATATGAAAGCTAACAACCTTACGAAAATAATCAATTTTGCATGATGAGTAGTTAACCAATCAATCCTTAGAATCACATCAAATGCAAGTATTTTCAATGAAATAAGATCGACAGGTAACGTCATGGGGTGCCGATTTGAACTAAACAAGACTTTTAAGCAGTTGATGTAATGAAGGTTCTCTCCAACGAAGTTTCAACAGATAAGTCAAAGTCTAATTTCTCCGAGTCAAATTTAAATGTTGGTTGTAAGTAGGAGAAATAAAAGAATGGGTAGAACCGGTATCAAATAAGGTATATACTTCGCTAGAATTTATGATAAGCTTACCCGGTGATGACCTCGTTCGGGTTCCTTGCTTTCTGGGAGGTCACGACAAACGCTCTCCCTTGAACTACCGGTTTTATCTTGTCTGAGACGGCCTTTTATGCCTCCATCCCAGCTGGACTTGTCTTCGGTGTACAAAAAAATCGGGCCAGGTGACCTTCTCTTCCATAATTATAACATGCTTTGGATGACATCGTGCAGTTTGGACTGATGTGTCCCTCTCCTCCACATTTAAAGCATATGATAGGTGGTTGTTCTCCTTCCTTAACAACAGGTGCAGATGCTGACATCTTTTCATCATTGTTGAATCTCCTCTTCTTGAAATGTCCATTCTTATTGTTTTAGCCATGATTACCACCGAAGTGGTTACCATTTCTGGCATGTTGATTCCCTCCACGCTAATTGTCACCGCTTCGATGACTGTTATCATTGGTATTATCATTTTACTGGCTGCTCTCTTTTGGTTGGGTTGACTCATTATCACGCTCCAATAACTGAGCCCTATTAACAACATTTGAATACAAACACAGTTTATGAGAGATAAGATATTGACGTATCTCGGGTTTCAAACCTCTTAGAAACATTCGCGTCATTCTCTCCTCATTATCAACCAAATGGGACGCAAATCGGGACAACTCGGCAAACTTGGCTTCGTACTACAACACGATCATGTTGTTTTGCTCCAGCTTGATGAACTCTACCTCTTTCATGTGACAAATACTTTCGGGAAAGTACTTGTCGTTGAACAGTTCTTGGAACTTCTCCGAAGACATCTTGATTCGGTGAGTTGAGTACACTTCTGATTCCAAGAATAATCTTCCGCCACGCAACATGAAGGTGGCAAAGGAAAACTTTTGCTCCTCGGAGCATCCCAAGATATCAAATATCTTGTTGATCTACTTTATCCATGTCTCCACCTTAAGTTGTTTTGGCTCTCCAAAAAACTCCGGTGGTCCCAGTTCCTTGAACTGCTTAGCGGTGACCGTCCGGGAGTTGCCAATGTTTCCACCTGCATTTTGGATAGGAACCACTCTTGCCTGATGTTGCATGAATTGCATAAAGCCTCTGAACATTCCATCGTTCATCATCTGGTCCATGTTGTTATTTGCCTGAGGATTGTCGCCTTCCTGATGCACATTATCCTGATTATTGATCTGTGGAGACTCAACGGTCTCCTGTGCTCCATTGATGTTCTCAACATTCTCGGATGTCATTTTTAAATACTGTCATAAAACAAGGGTTAATTAATATATCACATATTATCCATATACTTTGACCGACCAATTAAATACCAAATATACTTAGGTAGGTCATACTAGCGAAGGAATTCCCCGTCTCTCCCCTCCTAGTTCTTGTCTCACATCTTAGCTAGGGATCATATCCCTAAGCTTTGATACCAACTGTGATGCCCCCAAAATAGGTATACATCACCTATTCTGAGTCGCCAAATACATGGTACAAAATACAAATAAAAACTTAATTATACAACTGTCGTGTAACATATGACAAAAACATATGCTGCGAGTTTTAATACAAATATTGTCATCTAGACAATATCCACACTCAATAGAGTCCTCATTACATTTATTATCACACTATTTTATAGAATAGTGAGGACTACTATGCACCATCTTGGACCATCACTCCGTTCCCTGACTAGTCTCGGTTACGTTCTCATTTCCTGAAGAGAACAATGAAGGCAAAATGGTGAGCTCAACTAGCCCAGTAAGAAATATTATGACTAAGATAATGCAGAATAAATTATCATTAGTCTTCAACAATGTTAAACTGATAAAATACAATAGACATCAAGTTTAACTGCAGCGGAACAAGAAATCCATTAAAAGAGTCAAGTAGAGAATAAAATATACTATCTGTTATCATTTAAAAGGTTTTTCATCACTTTTATCGCTGAGACTTAGCTTAATAAATAATCCACATCATCCCTGCACTACGGCCAAGGATATTCATTAGCATCACGACCACAAATTATCCATGCACTACAGGCCAAGGATATTCGTGTATTAATCAATGGTCATGATCATGCCAACAACTGTCCATCAATGCACTACGGGCCAATAAGGACTTTTACCACATCATTTGTAACATTACGGTCATGATTACACCGAATAATCTCTCGGTCATAATCATACCAAGTCCATCATACTACTGGGGCCACAAATGACTTTCAACATAATATAAACATGAGGATGATGACAATGATATAAGAATTCAATAAAACAAGTTCATGAATTAATTTATCCAGGAACTAATAACGTCCAAATTGTCAACATGATACTTCTTTGTTGAGTAAAATTCAAGAATGCTCAGAAGAATATTTCCATGAAAAGAGACTGGATGAAGCGCGAAATATCAAGGATATTCCACTAATTTCATGGAGTATAGAAGTCAAAACTTTAACCAATCGAGTATAATAAAGAATGGAATAACAAAAGAAATCACAAAGCATGTGATAGGCCGTATGCATAAAAGTTATTCCAATGTAATAATAAATAATGGAACGGTCATGCGAACGTACGTATATGATATATTCAATAGAATAATAAATAACGGAATTCAAGCCAAGCCGTAAACGCAGCAGGAGACAGGATGTTCCAACAGAATAATAAATAACAGAACCAGGTCATGCGTAAACGCATGCAGACAGGATGTTCCAACAGAATAATAAATAACGTGTAACGAGGTCATGCGTAACGCGCACAAAACATGATGTTCCAATGAATAATAAAGAATGGAATAAATGAAGAATTTCACCATGTATGCGGTATTGCATATGACAAAGTTATTCCAACAGAATAATAAAGAATGGAATAATGTAAGAATTTTACCAAGTATGCGGTATTTGCATGTATAAAGTTATTCCAACATAATAACAAAGAATGGAATAACAGAAGTTCTTTTCATGAAGACGAAAGAAAGAAATAATACCCCTTACCTTAAAAAGATGAGTATTCCGACGGGTAGGGCAAGAATATACTTGAAGAAAACTTGCACTATCTTCTACGCTCAAAGCTTTCTTAAACTCTAAAGAAATACGCTCGAGATTACAGAAGAATAACTATCTCTATAGTTTCTCTCTCTATAGTTTCAGTGAATTCGTAAGAAATAATGATGGAATGAGCTTCTATTTATAGAAGAATGGACTGCATAGTAACTAATTCATGAACGGTCTAGATCGATTTACTTTTAAACAGATGGTCCAGATTGATTTAATAAAATATTCTAATAAAACAAAATCTTTTAAATAAAATATAATATATTCTATTTATAATCTAATAAAAGCGAATAACTTTATAAAAGTATTTTGTTTTATATAAAAAAAATTTACTATGCAAAACACTATACAAGCACTATGCAACACTATGCATAATAAAATATAATATATTCTAATTATTGTCTAATAAAACAATTAACTTTATAAAAGTATTATGTTTTTATATAAAAAGATTTTACTATACAAAATACTATGCATAATAGAATATTATATATTCTATTTATAGTCTAATAAAACGAATAACTTTATAAAAGTATTTTATTTTATATAAAAACATTTTCATTTTATTACATTAATAATACTAATAAAACAAAACTCATCATCATTATTATTATTCGTGACTAATAATCGACTGTGTCGTTCTGGGAAAGAGGGGCTTTCAATAAGGATTTCTCCCTATTGGCGCAATTAGGTGACCAAACCTCTCCTGGCGAGAACTTCTAGACATCGTTAATATTGCAAATAATAATATTAATAAATCATCATCACAATATATAAAATATCGACAATAATTGTATACAAATCGAGTGACTTCTCACGTAAGCATCAATAATCAATACTGGTGTGCTACTATGCAACCACGCCGTACATCGCATTTCTTTAACACCGGTGTTTCAGCAGTTAACGGTAAAACTTCCGCCAATTATTTTCATAAAATATTTTGTCATTTTCTCAATCCGACAATAATAATTACATTGTGGGGTCCACCAATGATTGTCTTGGTTATTTAATATTTCTTGTTAAAACGAATATTCCCTGACTAATCGAATATTATATAACAACTTGGGTACTTTTGCAAAATTTATAAATATTACCAATAACTATAACATTATATCAAATTCATTCCATAATATTTAAAATGATATTTATAGAAAATCATCTTTATTAAAAAGTTGGGGTCTTATATTTATTGCTTGTATATATATAAATACTTATATATATTATACCCATCAAACTCGTTTGATTAAGCCTAGTATATAATATCCTATTGCATCGCTTATCGCTATATATATATATATATATATATATATATATATATATATATATATATATATATATATATTTATGTCAGCTTGGAGTTTAGTTTACTTGGCCTTTTACTGCTTTATTTACATTTCGTCCCACCTGGAGTTTACTCCATGGCGATTGATCGTATTTACTACTTTATTTACATTTCTGATCCCCCATGGAGGTGCTTCGTGGTGGTTGATCTTGTCTCTCTCTCTCTCTCTCTCTATATATATATATATATATATATATATATATATTTACCGCTTTTATATATTTACATTTTCAGTCCCCCATGAAGTTTGCTTCGTGGTGGTTGACAGTCTGTATATATATTTACAGCTTTTATATATATAACTACTTACAATTTTTCATACAAACTGCTACATCATGTGAGCCTAGGAATCATGAGATCACAGATTCAGTCTCTTGAATCTAGATTCGGTTCCCGTGATGGACATTTTTGGCTGTAAACAGCTTGTACATTATTCACGGTGTTCGAATTTCCTTAGACGGCTCTCATGCCCACAAAGAGTTCGGCACTGCTATATATATTATTTCCTCGAGGATGCCTCACATCTCAAAAATAAAAGCAATTAAGCAGAACACTTAATAAAATGGAAGTATCAAAGACTTCAATTACTATTGAGCATAAGGGTTTGAAAAACCTCTTTTACAAAACATCACTGTTATATCTTGTTGAAACTGATTTTTTATAAAAATTTAAACCCTTTGTATATAGGTGTGAACGAGGCATAGCACTACTTCTAAATAATTTCACATTGACCCATTCACACACACATTCATATAATAGTTTAATTAAAAAGTGGTGGTCACTGTGGTAACACGGATGTCAGGGGGTGCCTAACACCTTTCCTTCGCATAAGCAAGTCCCCGGACCCTAACGAATCTTGGTTTCACAGACCAGTTTAACAGTGCTATATCACGTGGTCAATGTGCAAACCTTTTCTCGGTTGAGTTGGTGCAACCATATAAAAATACCAACTGACGACTCTTACAGTCCAATCGTCGACATATAAATATCGGACCTTTTCACAACTTGTTTTTTTCAAACAAATCTCACCTAACATGAGAACACCAAAAGACAAGAACAGAAAAGGGACAGTAAAAATCCAGACGTCGACAAGTGGCTACTCTGCTAGGGATTCTAGTAAGAGGAGTTAAGCCGCTACTACAAACTTTTCAAAACTGTTACATGCTTGTGTGTGGATGTTGTATTTACATTTTGATGAATGTGTACGAATGCATTTACTTACTGCACTTAATGCTTTACACTATATCTACATACGATATTAGTGCTTCGCACATGTCATCATTCCCATAACAGTGAGGCACGTTGCATGTGAATGTATGTTGTGTGGTTCCTCCACCAGGAGGCTATCCTATCACTGTTTGATTACTGGACTCGTAAGGAGACTAAGTCCAACGAGGCTCAAGAAAGGCACCAACCATGTGACAACCCGAATTTTTATAAGTTATTAAAATAGGAATTTAATAATTAAAATTCTTATTATGAGATGTTTTGAGTTTAAGTATGTATATAAACATGGTATATATTTTTAAATATGTGATCTGGTGTGAAGAGAAATATATATTCATATCTTGGGAAAGTGAGGTTCAATAGTTAAGTTAACTATTGCAGAAATTAAATGAATTTGGTAATTAATTTTAAATATTTGTTGAATTAAATAAATATTTTAAATAATGTATTTATTGAGAAAAATAAATAATTTATGAAATTGTGGTATAATAATTTAGTTACGTGTGTATGATAATTAAATTAAAGCAAAGATAAATTTTTCTTTGAAGATTTAATTTAATGAATTAATTAAATTAAATGAGTTGTTTAATATTAAAGAAAATAAGTAAATTAAATAAAGCGTTGTTTAAATCTAATTTATTAATTAAATTAGATATATGATTATTTATTAATCATCAGAAGAATTATTAATTATTATTGTAAATTATGTAAAATGGTTACAAGTGTGATAAATAAAAACTATATAATACAATCTTATCAAAATAAATTGGAATGAGAGGAATTGTGTGTAGCCGAACAAGGCCTTGTGGCCTTTGGCTTATTGTAACTGACGCAGACGTAAAAGCCATATCATTTTATTTCTATGCATATTATTTCTTTCCCTAAGGTTAGATATCAGTGAAGAACAGAGTATAGAGAGAGCTTGGTAGGAAGAGAGAAATTCTCTATAGATTTTGCTAGGGAGTTGGAATATCAAGGGAAAACAATCCTCTTCCCAACAAACAAAGATTCAAGGTATAATCTACTCTAATCTTAACTTCTATCTTTGAAATTTCTATTGATAATTATGTGGGATTGATACAAATACTTGTATATAGGGTTTATAATTTGTTAATCATCATATATGAGTGATTGTTTGAGTATCAAACACGTGAAATTGAGATTGTAGGAAGAAATTGGGATAACAGTGTTTATGTATGAAAAATGGTTGAAGAAAGTATAAAATTTCATGTTTAATATGTGTTATAATCTGTAAATTGATGTTGGATAATGTTAGTATGTGAAGAAACGAAAACAACATAGTTTAAATCGTGTCAATTGATTAAGAAACGAAGTCGTGGCGATCGAATTCGCTAGAGATGTTAAAACATGAAAATAGAGTATGAACATGTGTTTTGGGTCAAATTTTAGGTTGGTTAATGTTTTTATAAATTGTTAGAATTCTAGTATGTTGTAGTTGTGACACACCCAAATCCGGGTACTCCATTCCCACAGAATTTGGTGTTCACTATCCAAAACCATTACATCTAACTACCCATCATAAAGGATAAAGACATAATTTAAATAACTTAAATAATCTATCCCATTAATGTAACATTCCAGAATTTTAATTGTTATATTAAATATTTATTGAATTAGATAAATATTTAATGGATGTGTTTATGGTTGAATTTGTAATTGTTCAAATTTGATTCGATTTCGTTAATTATTTGTTAAATAAATAATTAAGGAAATTAATTATTTTATTCTAATTTAATTTAATTATTAAGTTGGAAAGTTTTGATTAATTGAATTATTATCCTTTTATTTGAATTTGTAATTCTAATTTTTGTGGTATTGATTTATGTGTTGTAATAATTTAATAAAAGGTGGCAAATAACCCTTTACAAAGGAGTTATTAAAATAACTTAAAGGAGTTTTAATTCAGTTTTGCCAAACAAGGCCTATTGCTTATTAAGTCTTTATTCTAATTGTGTTTTACCAAACAAGGCATAAGGGTTAATTGATTATTTTTTTAGTGGTTAGCGAAACAAGCCTTATGGCTTTTGATTTTCAAATAAACATAACTGATGTCAGTTAAGTTAGTATTATATTATATATTTAATATTATTATTATTATTATCATACGTTAGATATCTACTACACTAGATAGAGTTAGGAAGAAAAGAAAGACTCAGAGGAAGAAGAAGAAGAGAAAAAAAAAAGTGAGAGAGAAAAGAAGAGTGGAAGAAAGGCTAGAGAATTTGAGGAAAGAATTGGGGAAAAGAAGTTTGATAATCAAAAGGGATAGCCATCATCTTCTACAATCAAGGTATTCTCCTACCCTTTTTTTAAGTTTTAAAGTTCTAGTTTTCTCTTCTCCTATTTCTCTGTAAAATTCTTGTGATAGGGTAAATTGTTGATTTTATGGGTATTCATATGATTAACTAGTGTTGTAAAGTTATTTTCATAAGTTTTATATGATTATAATCAATGAATTGTTGTTACGTATGTAGTTTGTGAAGAAAACCTTTTTACAGAGAGTTTATGTGAATGAATATGGGTTAATTTAAAATAGAAATTATGGATTGTTTAGTTGTTTTATTGATAAATTGGCTATTAAAATTTGTTAGAGTATGTATATACTTTGATAAAATGCTTTAAATTAACTGTTTAGGTTGAAAAACAAAATCACAGTATTGATTTTCATCAAAAATATCAAAAAAATGAATTTTTATCAAAAATACTGAAATTGAATGTTTTAAACTTGTTGTTTATGTTGTTGTATGGATAGAAACATGTTAGGAATTTTTGAATTAGGTTTACATGAAGTCTTTGTATGAATTATATGTGAATTAGACTGTTAGAAATGAACTTGTTGGCCAAAATTGGCTTTGTTCATATGATTTTTAGAATGGTGTCTGTAGAAGTCACATAGTATAGCCATGTGCTGTGACATAGCAAAGATAAATCTCACGCCGCAGCGCCATCGCCATGCCACAGCGTGGCCTCGTAGCTTATTTTCTCGTACATGAACGCGCCATCATCATGCATGCAATGACCGCGCACTATAGTATAAATCGTATGCTTAGTAACGAAAGTTAGCGTAATGAATAGTCGACAGGTACTTTTTGTACTTTCGAATTTTAAGGAATAGTTATGTGATGATAGTAGGACTGTAAAATGTTAATTTTAGTACTTCTATACTATGAATAAGTATGTTATTAACAATTAACTTGTGTTATAACTTGATTATATGATTAAATAATCAAACCTATATGATGAATGTAGTTAGTTAAATTTGTAAAGTAGTAGTGACTAACTATGTCATGATATATATATATATATATATATATATATATATATATATATATATATCTATACATATAGGGTATTGTGATCCGAATTGATTCGATTTAGCCTACGAGCAAGGAAAGTTTTCTAATTCTTTATCTTGTTGAACTATTTATTGTTTCAATTCGATTACCTTATAAATGATGCAAGCTTTCTAAACTTTGTTTTTGATATTGAACAAGTTATTCTTGTATTTAACTTGTTGTTTAGCATGCCCGAATATATTTGAATAGTTTATCGTTCATGTTGCTATGCATGCTTAGTACTCAATTCTAATTAACCTTGACTTAATATTGTTCAAGCAAGGCATGTTATAGTTATTCAAAGTATATGCTATTAGATTATTCCTAAAGCATGATTTTGGTTTACCATGTTGATTCAATTACGATTATTCTATAGTATGATGTTTTTGAGTTAATTCAACTAATCCTTAGTTGATGTTCGTTGAATTCTAAATTACCCTGAAATGTATCCAAACCAAACTCACTTTGGTGCGGACTTGTACTATAAATACTGAGATGAACAACCCTATTATTAGGGGTAACTTACGCTTAGCGTTGAAATATTTGTGCACAATACATTTATGCGAAGTGATCCCCTAAGTACGAAGAGTCCCTATAGTCTTATGACTGTTAAAGTTTAAGTTGAAACATTACTTATAACTATGGACACAGTTCGTGGTCTTAGGACCCTCAGTTATATACTTTAGAATGTTGACAAATCATATTGTTTAAAATCATATTGAATCTCTTACCTAACATTTGTTGTAAAAGTTTGTCATTCATTATTATTTCAAGTGAGCTTTGTTTGCTCACTCTTGCTTATATAACTATTACGATTAAGGATGAGAAAGGGTGATGTACCTAGCACCGAAGAAGGAAAAGGAAAGATGAACAAGTTTTGAAGACTTGTAATATGATAGTTTATTATCAGTTTTTGATTGAATGGTTGTAATAAAGATTATTTATTTTCCGCATTTGAATGATTGTGTTTAAAGGTTAGACAACCTGGGAGATTTTCTTATGTAACCCTTTAATGGGGGAGGTTTTATTTATCCAGTTTTATTGTGATTGGGTAGTTAGATATGAATGTTTGATTAAGTGAACACCAAATCCTGTGGGAATGAAGTACCTGAGTTTGGGGGTGTCACAAGTTGGTATCAGAGCCTTAGGTTATGAACCTTAGGTGAGGGAAAAGCGTTAGGAAGTAACCTTCGAAAATATAGTAATGATAAACTCTTATCGAGTTTTAAGGAAGAAGTAATAAAACACTTATGTGCTTATGTGTTTATAACTTATGTGCTCGTGAGAGTCGAGTAGTAATGATTAGTAATTAAAATGTAAACTTTGGTTGACAGGATGTCTAATATAGGAGGATCCAGTCAAGCTAGGGAGGAGGAGCCTCGAGATATTCAGGTAGTTTGGGAACAATTACTGCCACGGGAAATAGTTCCATTGGTCACAGTAGTTGTGCAGGAGAGAGTACGTGATGAGGATGATGAGATAGAGACAGACGAGGAGGATTCCTTGGAGCTCCCACAGACGGATGAAGAGGATGAGGAGGAAAGGATTCCACTTAACTCGATAGTTGGCCGTATATACGATGAGATGCATGACCATAACGTGGAACTTCAAGATACTGTCGAGGAAGTGCAAGAGATAGTAGCTGAACAACAAACCTCGATGGTGCAGAAGGACAACAAGATCCAGGATCAGGAAGAACGATTGAACAATGTTGAATAGAAGTTGGTTCACACTGAAGAAGAGAACGACCAAATGAGAGCAGAGATTGCAGAATTGAAGAGCAAGTTGAGAGAAGAGTCTGCAAAAAGGGCAAGAGCCGAAAACGCGTACGAGGAAGCTGATCAATGGGCCGAAATAGCATAGGGAGACGCACAAGCAAAGAGAATGAAGATGTAGGAAATGGATAACGTATTCAACATCGCGATCAATCAAGCTCAGGATCGGGTCATGGGTTATCCAGTTCAGTTTGAGATGCTACCCTCGTACATACTAGATCGTCGAAGCATGTTCCGAATTATGGAAGAAGAGCGTCGTAAGGCTTTGCAGTATCTTAATAGAATAACTTAAGAAGTGTACTTGATTTATGATTTATGTTATGATAAGTATTATGTAAATCCCTAGTGTTATTCAACTTATGGGATATTATGATGATATCCTGAAACTTTAGTAGTTCAGGAAAATAATATAAATAGCAGTGATGCTATGGAGGTGATGTTTTTCAAAGAATTAAGTATGAATAAAAGTTATTATCTTCTTTTATCCAAAGTGTTATGTGTTATGTGGTGATTACTTTTATGGGGGCAAGTTAATTAGAAATTACTTGAAAGAGTTGAGTAATAATCTAATGAGTGTATTTTTAATGAGAAAATGCCTCCAAGACGCCAACCACCCCGGCCGAGAACATTTGAAGGAACCAACAACGATAACGTGAAGCTAACCCGATTCAAAGCATTTGGTGACGTTCTTGACGGTGTGCACTCTGATGTAATCAATCGCAGAATCAACCTCAGAACCAAGGTGCTACGTTTAAGGACTTCAAGGCGATTGGACCACCAGAATTTCGTGGATCCATGAATCCAGTTTAAGCACAGACCTAGATCATGGAAATTGAGAAGGTTTTTGATGTGGCTAGGGTAGAGGATAACCAAAAGACTACTTGTGCAACATTCATGTTGAAAGCAGAGGCTAGTTATTGGTGGCAGGCCAATAAAACTCAGGAGGGACCAGGAATTATGGCTTGGGAAAGGTTTAAGGAGATTTTCTTCGAGACCTATTTCCCAGAGAGTTCAAAAGCCGATTAGAAGCTGCTTTTTAGAATTGAAGCGAGGAACGATGATAAGTGTCGTAGTATCTTTGCAAAATTCAACGAGTTAGCGAGGTTTGCGCCATACCAAGTCAGCCTGAGATGAACGCTTGGCGAAGAGGTTTGAACAGATTTGAAGCCACGGTTGTTTAGTAGGGTTTCCTTGTTCCAGTTGAAGACTTTTGCAGCTGTAATGGAAAAGGCCATTCTCGCTGAAGGTGGAGGCGAGGCGGTAACCAAGTTCAATCAGGAACAGAAAAAGAAGAAGAATGAAGTGGAGGTGAAGAATTGAGGTAGTGGTAGTGGAAATGGTAATAATAACCTGAAAAGAAAGTGGAATGGAAATGTGGGTGCTGGGAATCAACAAGATAGCCAGCAGAATAAGAAGTTTGAAGCATGTGCTATATGCGGGAAGTTTCACAAGGGTGTATGTTTAATGGGGAAACGAGTATGCTTTAACTGTGGCCAGGAGGGTCATATCGCCCCAAATTGCAATCAACCCAAGAAGAATGTTTTCTATACTTGCGGGTCCAAGGATCACTTTGCTATGAGATTAGGATTGCCTAGTGAAGAATTGAATTTCCCTCTGAACATAGAAATCGCGAATAAGGAAGTAATTTATGTTAGGTTCGTATACAAGAACTGTAGGGTGAACATTAAGGGAAATATCTTGATGGTAGATTTTATTCCGATTAGGCTTGGAGAGTTTGATGTTATTTTGGAAATGGATTGGTTGTTCAATTGTGGAGCAATAATTGACTGCCAAAAGAAATGTGTAAACCTTATGACTCCGTCAAAGGTAGTTTTCAATGGTAGTAAATCGCCTAGATAAATGAGATGTCTGACGATTATGCAGGCCAAGAAGTTATTGAGTCAAGGCTGTATGGGTTATTTATCTTACATAGTCGATACTCAGAAGAAGGGTGCGAAACTGGAAGAAATACTAGTGGTTAGGGAATTTGTGGATGTGTTTCCAGAGGATTTGCCAGGACTTCCGCCTGACAGAGAAATCGAGTTCATGATCAACTTAGTGCCAGGAACCACTCCGATATTGAAAGCCCCATACAGAATGGCTCTGGTAAAGATGAAGGAACTGATGGTACAACTACAGGAGCTGTTGGACAAGAAATACATTCAGCCGAGTGTGTCACCATGGGGAGCACCGATGTTATTCGTAAAGATGAAGGATGTGTCAATGCGTCTTTGCATTGATTATAGGGAGTTAAACAAAGTCACTATTAAGACTAAATATCCATTGCCGAGAATAGATTATTTATTTGACCAGTTGAAGGGTGCTAGATATTTCTCGAAAATAGATTTGAGGAGTGGGTATCACCAATTGAAAGTAAGGAAGGAGGATGTACCGAAGACGGCATTCCGAACTCGGTATGGACATTACGAATTTTTGGTGATGTCTTTTGGTTTGATAAACGCCCCTGCAGCGTTCATGGATTTGATGAACAGGGTGTTTAAACCATTTTTAGACAAGTTTGTGGTGGTGTTTATCGATGATATTCTGGTGTATTCTAGAACTCAAGAAGAACACGTGGAACACTTACGTCTAACGCTAGAGATGCTAAGAAAGGAAAAGTTGTACGCGAAATTCTCTAAATGTGAATTCTGGTTAGAACGTGTACAATTTCTTGGGCACGTAATTGACAAGGATGGAATCTCAGTGGATCCATCAAAGGTCGAAGCTGTGATAAATTGGGAACAACCAAGAACTCCGTCAGAAGTAAGAAGTTTCTTGGGATTGGCAGGGTATTACAGAAGGGTTATCCAGGATTTCTCCAAGATTGCCACTCCGTTGACAAATTTGACGAAGAAATCTGTAAAATTTGTTTGGACGGAGAAATGTGAAGGTAGTTTTTAGGAATTAAAAAAGAAGCTAAGTATGGCACCTGTGTTGTCATTACCAGATAGTATAGGAAATTTTGTGGTGTACAGTGATGCTTCACACAAGGGATTAGGATGTGTCCTTATGCAGAACGGAAAAGTTATCGCGTATGCATCAAGGCAATTGAAAGATTACGAAAAAGGGTATCCGACTCATGATTTAGAGTTGGCGGCGGTTGTGTTTGCTTTAAAAATATGGAGACACTATCTCTATGGAGAAAAATGTGAGATCTACACAGACCATAAAAGTCTGAAGTACATTTTCACTCGTAAGGACTGAACATGCGCGCCAAAGGAGATGGATGGAATTGATAAAGGATTACGATTGTGAGATCTTTTATCATCCAGGCAAGGCAAATGTGGTTGCAGATGCCTTGAGTAGGAAAGGCAGAGAAAAGTTGATGATGTTAACTAATAAGGAGGAGCTTATTACAGCAATGTCAAGGATAGAGTTGGAAATCAAATTTCCAAAATAATTTGATGGAAAATTATACCAGATGGAAGCTAGTCTAACTTTGGTGGACAAAGTGAAGAACGCTCAACTGCAAGATGAGGAATGCAGAAAAATAAGAGAAAGTGTGATCGAGGGAAAAGAAGTAAAATACAAGGTTGATACTGATGGAATGCTGAGATTCGAGGGACGAATCTGGGTTCCAGTAGTACCAGATATTAAAGAGGACATCTTGACAGAAGCTCATAACTCGAGATATTCGATTCATCCAGGAAGTACGAAGATGTATCAAGATTTGCGACGACATTTTTGGTTGCCAAATATGAAAAAAGATGTTGCAGAATGCGTTGCAAAGTGCTTAACATGTCAGAAAGTCAAGGTCGAGCATCAAAGACGAAGCGGGTTACTTCAACCGTTGGAGATACCGGAATGGAAATTGGAACATATCCCAATGGATTTTATGGTAGGTCTCCCAATGACTCATAAAGGATACGATGCAATTTGGGTGATAGTGGATAGATTGACAAAATCTGCACACTTTTTACCAATAAAGATTAGATTCAATCTTGATCAGCTGGCAAGGTTATATGTTAACGAGATCGTTGCAAGACATGGAGTTCCAGTGTCAATTGTGTCAGATAGAGATCCGAGGTTCACATTAAACTTCTCGAAGAGACTATAAGAATGTGTGGGAACACAATTGCGAATGAGTATGGCATATCATCCGCAAACAGATGGCCAAAGCGAACGAACGATTCAGACATTGGAAGATATGCTGAGAGCATGCGTCATGGATTTCAAAGGAAGATGCGATGAACAATTACCGTTGGTGGAATTTGCCTACAATAACAATTACCACACTAGCATCGGCATGCCGCCTTACGAAGCATTGTATGGTAGGAGGTGCAGAACTCCACTGTGCTGGGATGAAGTCGGTGAACGTCAACTGTTAGGACCAGAATCGGTACAACAAAGCTCTTTGAGGTTGTCAAACTCATCGAGAATAAGATTGATAGTTGCTCAAGATGGATAAAAAGAAATATGCCGATCAACACAGACAAGATCGTGAATTCGACGTAGGAAGTTACGTTTTCCTAAAAGTTTCACCTTGGAAGGGAAAAATTCGATTTGATAAAAAGGGAAAACTAAGCCCGAGGTTTATTGGACCCTTCAAGTCTGCAAAAAAGTTGGGGCGGTGGCTTACGAGGTAGCTCTACCTCGTAATTGCAAAACATTCATAATGTTTTTCATGTTTCGGTGTTACGACCATATAAGTCCGATTACAAGCACGTGATCGAGTACGAACCATTGCAGTTTGAGAAAGACTTGTCCTATGAAGAGATTCCTATCTAGATTGTTGACAGGAAAGAACAAGTGCTCATAAATAAAGTGATACCTTCTGTGAAGGTAATATGTAGCCTCGAAGCTAAAATGATGAAGAATTACCTTGAGTTATTTGTTTAATCTGTGTCTTCGATTCTGGGGACAGAATCTTTGGAAGTAGGGGAGAATGTGACGAATGAATTTTTTGAGTTGTGATTCTGGGGATAGAATCCTTGTAAGGAGGGAATGATGCAACATTCTAGAATTTTAATTGTTATATTAAATATTTGTTGAATTAGATAAATATTTAATGGATGTGTTTATGGTTGAATTTGTAATTGTTCAAATTTAATTCGATTTGGTTAATTATTTGTTAAATAAATAATTAAGGAAATTAATTATTTTATTCTAATTTAATTTAATTATTAAGTTGGAAAGTTTTGATTAATTGAATTATTATCCTTTTATTTGAATTTGTAATTCTAATTTTGTGGTATTGATTTATGTGTTGTAATAATTTAATAAAAGCTGGCAAATAACCTTTTACAAAGGAGTTATTAAAATAACTTAAAGGAGTTTTAATTCGGTTTTGCCAAACAAGGCCTATTGCTTATTAAGTCTTTATTCTAATTGTGTTTTACCAAACAAGGCATAAGGGTTAATTGATTATTTTTTTTAGTGGTTAGCCAAACAAGCCTTATGGCTTTTGATTTTCAAATAAACATAACTGATGTCAATTAAGTTAGTATTATATTATATATTTAATATTATTATTATTATTATTATCATGCGTTAGATATCTAGTACGCTAGATAGAGTTAGGAAGAAAAGAAAGACTCAGAGGAAGAAGTAGAAGAGAAGAAGAAAAGTGAGAAAGAAAGGAAGAGAGGAAGAAAGGCTAGAGAATTTGAGAAAAGAATTGGGGAAAAGAAGTTTGATAATCAAAAGGGATAGCCATCATCTTCTAAAATCAAGGTATTCTCCTACCCTTTTTTTTAAGTTTTAAAGTTCTAGTTTTCTCTTCTCCTATTTCTCTGTAAAATCCTTGTGATAGGGTAAATTATTGATTTTATGGGTATTCATATGATTAACTAGTGTTGTAAAGTTATTTTCATAAGTTTTATATATTATAATCAATGAATTGTTGTTATGTATGTAGTTTGTGAAGAAAACCTTTTTACAGAGAGTTTATGTGAATGAATATGGGTTAATTTAAAATAGAAATTATGGGTTGTTTAGTTGTTTTATTGATAAATTGGCTATTCAATTTGTTAGAGTATGTATATACTTTGATAAAATGCTTTAAATTAAGCTGTTTTGGTTGAAAACAAAATCACAAAGTATTGATTTTCATCAAAATATCAAAAAAAATGAAATTTTATCAAAAAATATCTTTGAAATTGGATGTTTTAAACTTGTTGTTTATGTTGTTGTATGGATAGAAACATGTTAGGAATTCTTGAATTAGGTTTACATGAAGTCTTTGTATGAATTATATGTGAATTAGATTGTTAGAAATGAACTTGTAGGCCAAAATTGGCTTTGTTCATATGATTTTTAAATAAATGTCTGTCAAGTCAAGAGTAAGCATACATATGTGGCAAAGATAAATCTTAGCATATTTCTATCGCCATGCCAGCACTTGTGCAACCTCGTAGCTTATTTCTCATATGCAAGAATCATCATCATAACAATGCACCACAAGATATAAATGTGGTAAAGTAGTGCGATGAGTTAGCGTAATGGTCGATGACAGTACTTTTTATACTCGAATTTTTAAGGAATAATTATGTGATGATAGTAGGACTGTAAAATGTTAATTTTAGTACTTCTATACTATGAATAAGTATGTTATTAACAATTAACTTGTGTTATAACTTGATTATATGATTAAATAATCAAACCTATATGATGAATGTAGTTAGTTAAATTTGTAAAGTAGTAGTGACTAACTATGTCATGATGACACATATATATATATATATATATATATATATATATATATATATATATATATATATATATATTTACATATAAGGTATTGTGATCCGAATTGATTCGGTTTAGCCTACTGAGCAAGGCAAGTTTTCTAATTCTTTATCTTGTTAATGTATTTATTGTTTCAATTCGATTACCTTATAAATGATGCAAGCTTTCTAAACTTTATTTTTGATATTGAACAAGTTATTCTTGTATTTAACTTGTTGTTTAGCATGCCCGAATATATTTGAATAGTTTATCATTCATATTGTTATGCATACTTAGTACTCAATTCTAATTAACCTTGACTTAATATTGTTCAAGCAAGGCATGTTATAGTTATTCAAAGTATATGCTATTAGATTATTACTAAAGCATGATTTTGGTTTACCATGTTGATTCAATTACGATTATTCTATAGTATGATGTTATTGGTTTTATTCAACTAATCCTTAGTTGATGTTCGTTGAATTCTAAATTACCCTTAAATGTATCCAAACCAAACTCACTTTAGTGCGGACTTGTACTCTAAATACTGAGATGAACAACCCTATTATTAGGGGTAACTTACGCTTAGCGTTGAAATATTTGTGCACAATACATTGTACGAAGGGATGATCCCCCTAAGTACGAGGAGTCCCTATAGTCTTATGACTGTTAAAATTTAAGTTGAAACATTACTTAAAACTAAGGGCATAGTTCGTGGTCTTAGGACCCTCAGTTATATACTTCAGAATGTTGACAAATCATATTGTTTAAAATCCTATTAAGTCTGTTACCTAACATTTGTTGTAAAAGTTTGTCATTCATTATTATTTCAAGTGAGCTTTGTTTGCTCACTCTTGCTTATATAACTATTACAGTTAAGGATGAGAAGGCTGATGTACCTAGAACCAGTAAGGGAAAAGGAAAGTTGAACAGGTTTTGAAGACTTGTAATATGATAGTTTATTATCAGTTTTTGATTGAATGGTTGTAATAAAGATTATTTATTTTCCGCATTTGAATGATTGTGTTTAAAGGTTAGACAACCTGGGAGATTTTCTTATGTAACCCTTTAATGGGGGAGGTTTTATTTATCCAGTTTTATTGTGATTGAGTAGTTAGATATGAATGTTTGATTAAGTGAACACCAAATCCTGTGGGAATGAAGTACCTGGGTTTGGGGGTGTCACAATTAAAGGGTTACATCATCATCTCAAAATAATCCCAGGTAATCTAACCTTAAATTTATTACATCAGTTCGCAGAATACATCATATATTAAAAAAAGTTTAACATAATTCATTAAAATAAAAATTCTCACAAGTCTTCAGCACTTGAACAATTTGCCCTTTCATTTGCTAGTAGACGGCTCATCAACTTTCTCCACTTTAGCTGCAGTGTTAATTGCAAGAGTGAGCAAACAAATGCTCACTGATATAGAAGATAGTAATAACAACAACATGAGAGTGAACAACGAATGCTGAACAACAATGAACTTGTTCTACGAATCAAAAATAGAAAACAATTTCGAACTTTAATATCTGAGGGTCTTAAGACCACGAACAATGTCTCTGATATTTCGGTATTATTACCTTAACCTTAATAGTCGTTAGACTATACAGACCCTTCTTAACGTACTTAGCGGGATCAGCCCTTTGTACCATGTGTTGTGCACAAACATCTAAACGTTACACGTATAAAATCCCCTAGATTAGGGTTGTTCATCTCAGTTTGAATTTAGAATTTCCGCACTAAAGAAAGTTTAGTTTGGAACTAGCTTATCAGTGTTTCTAGAATTTTAGAACACTATTCAATTTCCATTAATAAAGGTTTAATACAAGAATGTACAACTGAACAAGGCTATTAAGGTCAAAGATCGGATAACAACAACATATAATTGAATAAACATGGTATACATGCAAAGTGCTATATCCAAAAGAGTTAGAACAGTCTCATTTGAAGCGATGTATTAGAACAATATATGCTTTGAACAACAATATCAAGGTTTAGAAAAATAAAACTTGCTTGAGGTAACGATTTAGGTTACAAAAGTGTATTCAATCGTACATAAGGATAGAATTAATAGTCTTGCTCAATAAAAATTTAGGAACTTGCATTCATTAATAAAAGAATAAAGTTAGAAAACTTTCTCAATATAAGGAGTTTAGGTTTAGAAACTTGCCTTGATTGTAAGCTACACAAGTGTAAAATATTCTCCAATTACCCTACATATATCATTAAAATCGCAACAACAATTAGTTGTATGAACATTAGCTTTAGGGTTTTAAACCGTCATTTGGGTCATAACCCTAACCTAGCACCTAACCATGTAGGTTAACATACTTAACGCCTCTGAAATCACACATTAATCAACATAAACCTTATCATTAATCTACAACTTTTGAAAACATCACTTTTAACTTCATTTCCTAACTTATTTAAATAACTACTTAAAATCTTCACACTTTGAATTACAACACATTACAATCTGTTAGTATAGTTTATATTATGTCCTAACATCATTAGCATACATGCTTAACCCACATAAGTCCATTACTCATATCCTACAAACAAGGCGAGACTTCACTTTGTCTCTCGACATAAGGGTATGGTGCAATTGTGCCATACTTGAGCTTTGGATGGCAAGAATCGCGCCATTTTTGGCCTTGGCACCAGTGTAAATGCTGTTGGTGTATGATGTAACTGTAAACGCAAAGACAATAGTGTTCCGTTTTTTAGCCCAACTAACATGAATTTCACCCTTAAAACAGTGAAATTAGCACATCCAATTGATATCAAACTAACCCAAACATGTTTCCTCATATATTCATCAACTTAGAACAATTAAACATCAAATTAAACTAATTTAATTCCTTAAATTTCATGTTTTTATACAAAAACTCAATTTTTTACAACTTTAGCGAATTTGATCACCACGAATTTGTTTCTCAATCAATTGACACGATTCCAGTTACGCCGCTTTCATTTCTTAACATACAAACATATTATAACATCAAATTGTAGATTCTAACACACATTAAGCATGAAATTTTGTACTTTCTAAGCCATATTATATAAACATAAACACTGTGATTTTTTTCCTTTTTCTTCCTACACCCAATTTACACGAATTTGATAACTGATATACAATCACAGATGATAACAACATCTTGTACAACAATTCCACAAAACCAACTTCAGAGAATAGAAAATTACGAGACTGAAAATTAGAATTAGAGGTAAATTATACCTAAATCCTTTGATTGTATGATAGCAAAGTTGATAGCAATCCTTTTCCAAAACTCTTCTTCTCCAACTCAATATCACTGTGTTTTTCTCTTTTCTTCCAAGCTCTCTCTAACTCTCTGATATCTAGTTAGCTTTAGGCACAGAAATAGAATGCATATAATAAATTGGCCACCCCACGTACTCTTCTGTTAGAAAATAACAAAAGGCGTCAGTTGAATAAGCCAAAGGCCACAAGGCCTTGTTTGGCTAAGCACCTATTTCCCAAACTAAATTGTTTTAATAATATTATATTATATGATTTCATGTGTCCCACTCTAGTTAACCAAATAACTTTAGCTTAATTAATTTAAATAACTTGTAATGGTAATTAAAATAATTTCTATTATAATTACTTTTATGAATAATAAATAATTATATACCTAATTTAATTAATAACTTAGACACATCATTTTATTTAATTTATTTATTTCCATTAAATTAAACAATTCATTTAATTTAATTATTTTCTTATATATTAAGACATTGATTTAATTTAATTATTTCTTTAAATTAAATCCATCGAGATAAAATTATCAACACTCAATTTAATTAACATTAATCAATTTAGTTACTAAATTAATTCACCACAACTAATCAATTACTTATTTTCTTTAATAAATAAATTATTTAAATTATTTATTTAATTTAATAAATATTTAAATTAAATTACAAATTTTTTGATCGTTACAGTATTTCTATGAATTACGAATCCATAGAATAAAAAATGGACAAATTTGGACGTGTATAACTCAAGTTATGAAGATTAGTAGGAGAAAAAGGGTAAAAATCGCGAGAACAAAAAAGTAGCTTTGTGTCCCCATTTACGCTAATTCAAGTGCAATTTGTTATTGTACCCTAAGTCATTTGGGGTGCAGCTACGCTATGCCCAAGGCTTAATTGGGCACAGCTGCGCCCAAAGTATGTCAGGTGTGACTGTTTTGACCTGTTTTAGTAAAATAGGCATAACATTTTCATACGAACTCCAATTAAGGTGATTCAAGATGATCCGGAACGAGGACGAATAGACCTACAACTTTTATTCTTTAAGTTGTTCAATTTGTGGTTTAGAATAGGGGTCAAAATGGTCATATTTAGGACTGTTGTGTTTTTGGAGGCAATCAGAGGGCGTCGGGCATGCATGTATGCAAGTGTAGTGCTCTTGATGATAAAAGATGTTGTTCTAAGTTATAGAACATGAATATTATGAAGTACAATAATTCTTAACTTTAATAAATGATATATTAGATAAGTTGTATACGCATACTAAGCACACACAAGAGAGACAAATTGGGCGTGCGACGAATAAACGTCGAAACGCCGTGATAAGTGTTAATGAACGTAAAAAGTATTTTAAATCAAATAAAATGAATATTATAAGATATTGATTTGGGTTAATATAAAACCAATAATGATTCTTAGTAAGACTTAAATACTTAAATGAACTTTGAGTACGAAATATAGTGAGATATAAGTCGAAAGTTAACACAATCAAATTGAACATTGTGTATTGATTAATAAGAAGGGTTGTGAGATGTAGAGTAAGGTTACATTACAACTACTATGCGTTACTATGTGACTAATAGTTGATTTGTATGATTATATAATTGTGTAGGGAACGTGAAGTGCAGATAACTGTAAGCTGTTAAACTTTTATTGGTAAACAACGATCAAAGCAAGTCTTCCAGTTCCTATTTGCTATGTGAACTTGATGATTAACTGTTTTAAATCTTTATTGCAAAGAGCATGATGTGTTATATATATGTTGAAAGCATGAAACATTAAAGTCAATTTATGACTACGTTGATTGAGTAAAGCATGCTGATTGAGTAAGGAACTCGATCTTTATACTTGTTATATGAACTGTAGCATGTATGTTATGTTAGTCCAATGTTTATGAGATATATATTGAGCATGTTATTATGTGCTACGTGATGCATGAAAACTGTTAGATTTGCTGGGTTGTCAAGCTCAACCTTGCAAATAACCATTTTTGTAGGTTAAGGATTGAAGGTAACATTATGTGCTACTTGAATGACATGAAATAGAAATAGTACACGAAGATTAATATTTTAGCTAAAGTTATTATTTCTTTAAACCATGATTAAGATTCATGAGATGTACTAAATGTTTTATGATATATAGTTTTATGTTGAGTTGTAAAGTTAAAGTTTTAATTATCTGATATGTAAAGGTTATCGGATTGAAATGTAAAACTTTTATATAATAATAGTGATAAAGTGAATCATAAAATAAGATTGATTCAAAGACATGTAGATGATAAAGGTTTTGATTCAGGGAATTAAAGTAAGAAGACTTAAAAGTTTTAATTATTCCACATTTTATAAAGTTTAACATCGAATAATGATGTAAAAATCAGAAGGTAGTTGTATTATTAACAACCAAAGCCGAGAATTGAATTGTATGAATTTTGGGGTCGTTATAGTTGGTATCAAAGCTGTAGGTTATGAACCTTAGGTAGGAGTATCGTAGGCTATAACCTTAGAGAAGGAAGATGAAGATAATGAAAGAATACGCTCAAATAGAGTTTGAACAATAAGAAATAATTTAAGAAATTTATAAAGGAGGGATCAAAACATGCGTGAAAGGATTCAAAGAAGAATCTCGCAAAGTTATAAGGAATATGAATGTGGGGTTACCCAACTCCAATAATAGGGATGTAAGGTGATGTCTATAAGAAGAGAATGATAAAGAAGTTAAGAATAAAAAGTTATATTTAAGTATGGTACAATTATACTCTTTAATAGTTGATGTATGGTATCTGGGCTAAACGATTCCTTCATAGAGCGGAGGTATATACGAACTAGCAACTCGGAACCTAGTTTGTTGGTTATTTGTGGGAAACCACTCAGCGTACCATATCGAAATTGTTAGAGACTCGATGTGTACCAAGTATAGAAAATGGATACGTATGATGAAAAAGGAAAGAAAACGGATCGTAAAACAAAACGATCACGAGTTAAGAAAAGACTTTTAAGGGAGATGATTATAGAATAAGATGATGACGTGATCTGTTTAAGTTATAAAAGAAAGATAGTCTACACTGTTTGAATAATTATAGCTTGATACTATGAAGATGATATACTATGAAATAGTACAAGATAAACTCATGAGGAGTTATATATAATGTTATACGAGGAATTCGTATCGAGCAAAGAGAAAGTTAAGAGTAAAATAGAGTTAGGTGGAATTTCAATTGAGGACTCATGTGATGGTTGAGTTGTACAAATCTTTGTATGGGTGAGGGTTTTGTGCTTGCACTCAGTTTATCATATTGATAATCATTGGAATGTTGGTGTCGCGCTATCAATGTATATGTGGTAAAAAGGTGATTCTTTTCTCATGTGTATATTTGATAGTTAGAAACTATTAAGATTAGTCAGATATTATTAGGATTAGGTGCGGTTCTTAAAACTAATGCATATGGTAAGTTCGTGACTCATAATAATATGGTATGTTTTGAACCCCTCAGCGAATGGATGCCTATGGTCTGACTAGGATAAGTTCTTAAACTCATATTATTGTGACAAGTTTTTGAACTTCCAATATGCGGTAAGTTTGATGAACTATACTGGGGGTATAGGAAGATTGTAAGTGAAATACAAGAAAATTTAGTATAAGAGCATTAGTGGTGCTAGAAATAAAAAAAAAAGAATTGGTTAAGTAATGAAGTAATGGAGTAAAGATTGAAGTTGATGGATACCTGGATATTCTAAATCTACTAGCTATGCTAGACTTTCAAAATTTATTGACTTCGTGCTGATGTTTGCACTTCTAGTTTCTTGAAAAACATTGGATCAAATGATGAAACTAGTGAGTTTTAAAAATAATACTGTTATTAGGTATATACATGCTAATTGCTTTTATTTAGACAAAAATGATTTGAAATATATCAAAATGTATTTTTTATATCATCAATGCATCATGGAACACAGTGCGAGAGATGATAAAAATGATGGAGTCATCAATGCAGATTACTTAGTGTTGGATGTGATCTAAGGATCGTTAGCCCACTATGGTATGATGTAGTATGATAAAATCACCAAATGACGGAATCCTCAAGCAGATTTGTAAATACGGTGATGCGGTATCATAACGTCGTAAAAAAGATTTTTGAGATTTCTTTAAGATATGAGAATATATGTATATATATATATATATATATATATATATATATATATATTGATTGATAATAGAATTATTGTAGAAAGTCTATGCTATTTGATCAATTTAGATGAATATTGAAAGATGTTCATGAAATTCAAGCGTTTCTTGAGAAGTTATGCCAAACCAAATTATTTTGGTGCAGATTCAGATGTTGAAAAGCTGAGGTGAATAACCCTATAAGGGGACATGTTTTCGGGGACAATTGTAAGACCCCAACTTTTTAATAAAGATGATTTTTCTATAAATATCATTTTTAAATATTATGGAATGAATTTGATATAATGTTATAGTTGTGGGTAATATTTATAAAATTTGCAAAGTACGCAAGTTGTTATATAATATTCGATTGGTTGGGGAATATTTGTTTTAACAGGGAATATTCGTACAACGACACAATCATTGGTGGACCCCACAACGGAATTATTATCGGATTGAGAAAACGACAAAAATATTTTATAAAATTAACGATGGAAGTTTTCTGAATTAAGCTGTTGAAACACACGGTGTTAAAAAATGCGATGTCTGGCGTGGTTGCATAGTAAGCGCACGGTATTGATTATTGATGCTTACGTGAGAAGTCACTCGGTTGTATTTAATTATTGTCGATATTTTATATATTGAGATAGCGAGTTATTAAAATTATTATTTGAAATATTAACGATGTTCAGAAGTTCTGCCAAGAAGAGGTTTGGTCACTAATTGCGGGCCAATAGGAGAAATCCTTATTGAAAGCCCCTCTTTCCTTGGAGCGACACAGTCGATTAATAATGTGAATTATAATAATGATGATGAGTTTTTTTTATTAGTATTATTAATGTAATAAAAGCAGAAAAGCTTTTATATAAAATAGAATACTTTTATAAAGTTATTCATTTTATTATACTATAAATAGAATACATAATATTCTATTATGCATAATGTTTTGCATAGTAAAAGCTTTTTATATAAAACAGAATACTTTTATAAAGTTATTTGTTTTATTAGACAATAATTAGAACATATTATATTTTATTATGCATAGTATTGCATAGTGCACTGCATAGTATTTTGCATAGTAAAATCTTTTTTATATAAAGCAAAATACTTTTATAAAGTTATTTGTTTTATTAGATTTTAAATAAAATATATAAATATATATATATAGAATATATTATATTTTATTGCATAGTCAAAACATAGTATCCTTTCTATTTTCCTATAAATAAGATGATTAGTTAGAATTGAAAACCACACTAGAAGTTGAGAGAATTCTTCTATAATCTTGGCGTATTTCTTTAGAGTTTTAAGAAGCTTTGAAGCGTAGTGCAAGTTTTCTTCAAGAATATCCTCCTCTACCAAATTCGGAATACTCTTCTTTTTACGAAAGAAGGGTATTATTTCTTTCTTATTCATGAAGAGAACTTCTATTATTCTATTCTTTATTATTACATTGGAATAACTCATGTATCATGAGGCTACCCTATACTTGGTGAAATTCTTACATTATTCCATTCTTTATCATTATGTTGGAATAACTGTCTGTCATGAAGTACCACATACATGGTGAAATTCTTACGTTATTCCATTTTTTATTATTACGTTGGAACATCCACATGCATGCGTTATGCATGACACGGTTCCGTTATTTATTATTCATTGGAACATCGTATGCGTGCGATTTACGCATGACACGTTCCATTATTTATTATTCTGTTGGAATAACCTGTCTGTGCGGTCTATCGCATGCCTGGTGATTTCTTTTGTTATTCCATTCTTTATTATGCTTAGTTGGTTAAAGTTTTGGCTTTTATACTCCATGAAATTAGTGGAATATCCTTGATATTTGCGCTTCATACAGTATCTTTTCATGGAAATATTCTTCTGAGCATTACTGAATTTTACTCCATAAAGAAGTATCATGTTGACAATTTGGACGTTATTGGTTCCTAGATAAATTAATTCTTGAACTTGTTTTATTGAATTCTTATATCATTGTCATCATCCTCATTTTTATATTATGTTGAAAGTCATTTGTGGCCTGTAGTGCATAGATGGACTTGGTATGATTATGACCGAGGATTAATCGGTATAATCATATTTGTAATATTACAAATGATGTGGTAAAAGTCCTCATTGGCCCGTAGTGCATTGATGGATGATTGTTGACATGATCATGACCATTGATGAATACACGAATATCCTTGGTAGTAGTATGGATAATTTTTGGTCGTGATACTAATAAATATCCTTGGTAGTAGCAAGGGGGATGATGTGGATTATTTATTAAAATTTGAGTCTCAAACGATAAAAGTGATGAAAAACCTTTTTAAATCATAAAAGATAGTAGATTTTATTCTCTACTTGACTCTTTTAATGGATTGCTTGTTCCGCTGCTGTTAAACTTGATGTTTATTATATTTTATCAGTTTAACAGTGTTGAAGGCTAACGATAATTTATTTTGCATTATCTTAGTCATAATATTTCTTACTAGGCTAGTTGAGCTCACCCTTTTACTTTCATTGTTCTCTTCAGGAAATGAGAACGTAGCAGGGACTAGTCGGGAAATGGAGTGACGGTCTAGAAAATAGCATTAGTAGTCCTCACTATTCTATAAAATAGTGTGTTAATAAATGTATTGAGGACTTATTTTGAGTTTTAATACTGTCTAGAAGATAATATTTGTATTAAAACTCATAGCTCATGTTGTATATTTAAGATTGTATTTGTATTCTGTACCAGGTATTTGGCGACTCAGAATAGGTGATGTATACCTATTTTGGGGGCGTCACAACAATGGTTCCGAGCGTAATGCATATAGTCGTTACAAAACACTACGTTGCATTAACGTAGTGGTACAATAAAGTATCGCCACCTAAGTGTATGCGTGTGGAGGGTGTTTTCAGTCTTTGTGATTGATAAACACTCTGATTTGCAGTGTGAAGGATTGTGTTGAAGCACTAGCAAATCTAGAGAAGAGTTCACGGTCTTGTGACCGTGAAGAAAAGAAATTTTGAAATGAGGAGGAGATGAGTTATCAAAGAATAATGTAAAACTTTTAATAGAAAAGTTTAATAATTATAGAAAGATCCTTGTGGAAAGAAAGTGGTTATAGAACCCAATGAATGAATAAAGTATTAACGTAAAATCTATTTTGATAGATTGAATGAATAAAGATTAATAAATAAAATTTCGAGGACGAAATTCTTAGAAGAATTGGTGAATGTAATATTTTAAGTGTTTATGATAACGATCCTTAGAAAAGGAAATGAATGGGTTAAAGAATATATAATACTTAAAATATAATTGAGTTCAAGGGAAAGTTATGAAATAAAACTTACAAGAATTTATTATCAAGAATGGTGGGAGTAGGAAATATAAAACCTATATTGAGGTAATATGTTGAAGTTATTCAACGAAGAGATTTGATGAAAACATGAGTAAGGTAGGGTTTCGGTGATTCCGAGGACGGAATCCTTATAAGGAAGGAAGGATGTGACAACCCGAATTTTTATAAGCTATTAAAATAGGAATAATTAAAATTCTTTTTATGAGATGTTTTGAGTTTGAGTATGTATATATACATGTTATATATTTTTAAATGTGTGATCTGGTGTGAACAGAAATATATATTCATATATTGGAAAAGTGAGATTCAATAGTTAAGTTAACTATTGAAGAAATTAAATGAATTTGGTAATTAATTTTAAATATTTATTGAATTAAATAAATATTTTAAATAATGTATTTATTGAGAAAAATAAATAATTTATGAAATTGTGGTATAATAATTTAGTTACGTGTGTATGATAATTAAATTAAAGCAAAAGATAAATTTTCTTTGAAGATTTAATTTAATGAATTAATTAAATTAAATGAGTTGTTTAATATTAAAGAAAATAAGTAAATTAAATAAAGCGTTGTTTAAATCTAATTTATTAATTAAATTAGATATATGATTATTTATTAATCATCAGAAGAATTATAATAAAATTATAATTATTATAATTATTATTGTAAGTTATGTAAAATGGTTACAAGTGTGACAAATAAAAACTATATAATATAATCTTATCAAAATAAATTGGAATGAGAGGAATTGTGTGTAGCCAAACAAGGCCTTGTGGCCTTTGGCCTTTTGTAACTGACGTAGACGTAAAAGCCATATCAGTTTATTTCTATGCGTATTATTTCTTTCCCTAAGGTTAGATATCAGTGAAGAACAGAGTATAGAGAGAGCTTGGTAGGAAGAGAGAAATTCTCTATAGATTTTGCTAGGGAGTTGGAATATCAAGGGAAAACAATCCTCTTCCCAACAAACAAAGATTCAAGATATAATCTACTCTAATCTTAACTTCTATCTTTGAAATTTCTATTGATAATTATGTGGGGTTGATACAAATACTTGTATATAGGGTTTATAATCTGTTAATCATCATATATAAGTGATTGTTTGAGTATTAAACTCGTGAAATTGGGATTGTAGGAAGAAATTGGGATAACAGTGTTTATGTATGAAAAAATGGCTTAAGAAAGTATAAAATTTCATGTTTAATATATGTTATAATTTGTAAATTAATGTTGGATTATGTTAGTATGTGAAGAAACGAAAAAAACATAGTTTAAATCGTGTCAATTGATTAAGAAACAAAGTCGTGGCAATCGAATTCGCTAGAGATGTTAAAACATGAAAATAGAGTATGAACATGTGTTTTGGGTCAAATTTTAGGTTGGTTAATATTTTTATAAATTGTTAAAATTCTAGTATGTTGTAGTTCTATGAATTATGAATCCATAGAATCAAAAACGGACTAATTTGGATGTGTATAACTCAAGTTATGAAAAGTAGTAGGAGAAAAAGGGTCAAAAATCGCGAGAAAAGTAGCTTCAGGTCGTTTTACGCTTCTTGAGCATAATTGCTTATTTGTACCATAAGTTATTTTGAATGTCTTGTTGCTCTCTAGAAGCAGTAGCTGTATTTGTGCCTAAAAGCTTAATTAGGTATGATTTGCGCCCAAAGTATGTCAAGTGTTACTGTTTTGACCTATTTTAGTAAAATAGGCATAACATTTTGATACGAACTCCAATTAAGGTGAGTTAAGATGATCCAGAATGAGGACGAATAGACCTACAACTTTTATTCTTTAAGTGTTTCAGTTTGTGGTCTAGAACAGGGGTCAAAATGGTTATCTTTAGGACTGTTGTGTTTTCGGAGGCAATTGGAGGGCGTCGGGTATGCACGTATGCAAGTGTAGTGCTCTTGACGATAAAAGATGTTGTTATAAGTTATAGAACATGAATATTATGAAGTATAATGATGCTTAACATAAATAAATGATATATTAGATAAGTTTTATACGCATACTAAGCATACACAAGAGAGACAAATTGGGTGTGTGACGAATAAACGTCGAAACGCCATGATAAGTGTTAATGAATGTAAAAAGTGTTTTAAATCAAATAAAATGAATATTATAAGATATTGATTTGGGTTAATATAAAACCAATAATGATTCTTAGTAAGACTTAAACACTTAAATGAACTTCGAGTACGAAATATAGTGAGATATAAGTCGAAAGTTAACACAATCAAATTGAACATTGTGTATTGATTAATAAGAAGGGTTATGAGATGTAGAGTAAGGTTACATTATAACTACTATGCGTTGCTATGTGACTAATAGTTGATGTGTATGATTATATAATTGTGTAGGGCACGTGAAGTGCAGATAACTGTAAGTTGTTAAACTTTTATTAGTAAACAATGATCAAGGCAAGTCTTCTAGTTCCTATTTGCTATGTGAACTTGATGATTAACTATTTTAAATCTTTATTGCAAAGAGCATGATGTGTTATATATATGTTGAAAGCATGAAACATTAACGTCAATGTATGACTACGTTGATTGAGTAAAGCATGTTGATTGAGTAAGGAACTCAATCTTTATACTTGTTATATGAACTGTAGCATGTATGTTATGTTAGTCCAATTTTTATGAGATATATGTTGAGCATGTTATTATGTGCTATGTGATGTATGAAAACTGTTAGATTTGCTGGGCTGTAAAGCTCAACCTTGTAAATAACCATTTTTGCAGGTTAAGGATTGAAGGTAACATTATGTGCTACTTGAATGACGTGGAACAGAAATAGTACACGAAGATTAATATTTTAGCTAAAGTTGTTATTTCTTTAAACCATGATTAAGATATATGAGATGTACTAAATGTTTTATGATGTATAGTTTTATGTTGAGTTGTAAAGTTAAAGTTTGAATTATCTGATATGTAAAGGTTATCGGATTGAAACGTAAAACTTTTATATAATAACAGTGATAAAGTGAATCATAAAATAAGATTGATTCAAAGACATGTAGATGATAAAGGTTTTGATTCAGGGAATTAAAGTAAGAAGACATAAAAGTTTTAATTATTCCGCATTTTATAAAGTTTAACATCGAATAATGATGTAAAAATCAGAAGATAGTTGTGTTATTAACGACCAAAGTCGAGAATTGAATTGTATAAATTTTGGGGTCGTTACAACCCAGATTCGCTCCAGTTGAAAGACCGGATTAACTTCCCATCAAGTAAATTATGATGATCTGGGAACCCTCATGCCAAAAAGCCGTGAGAGTAACCTAAGATAGGTCAGCCTCTGATAAAGCAAACGCGGAGGAAATTCTCTTCATGATTTCCATTTTCAGTTACTTGTAAAGACAATTACTTGTAATTTCATTCCATGTCAATCTCTATGTAATGGAAAATATGAAGAATATGTGTACATGCGTATTAAAGCCTGGCATACTATCAACTGACATCCGTTTTGCAGGATAATACTCTTAAAACAGACACATTATGATAGCATGTAAATATTGATACATTCCCTAAGACTAAACTACATAAGTTTTTGTAGGGAAACAATTGGGCCTGTTACCTGTTCAAAGTCCAAGAAGGCCATGAGCCTACAGCCAATTATGTCTTCATCTAACCAGTCTAATCCTGCTCCTGTCTCTCATGAAAAGTTTGATGGATTAAGCAAACAAATTACAGATTTGGCTGTGCTACTTAAAGAACTACACCAGTCTACTCAGGGTCTACGAATACCCATACATACAGAATCCTTTGCACATGGAGGAACACAAGGTGCGGATCAAACAAATCCAATACCTGAGCTTCAGTTGGATAAGTCCAACAAAATTCCTAAAAACACCCATCTCAAAGAAGATCCAGACACTGGTGATATCAGGAAAAAAGTCCTTCAAATGAAAGAGACCATTCGGTCTATAAAAAAGATTGGAGCACATGGGAGTGTCTCATATGCCGACCTCTGTATATTCCCTAATGTTCATTATCCAGAGAAGTTCAAGACTCTTGACTTTGAAAAGTATGATGGGTTGGGAGATCCTTATACACATTTGAAGGTGTTTATTGGGGAACTCGGATCTTATGTCGAGGATGAGAAACTCAGAATGCAACTATTTCAAAATAGTCTGACTGGAGAAGCCCGATCATGGTATACCAGATTAGACAATTCTAAGATCTATAACTGGGAGGAGCTAGCTCATGCCTTCCTCGGTCAAGTCTGACTTCCGATCTCAAATGGCTCCAATAGGTACCAAATTACTATACACTCAAAATTTTACGCACACACATTACTAACATTGCGGGAGGCGATTTGTCTTTCCGAGATAACCCTGGAAGACAGCTCATATCCATTCTGGATACCGCCAAAAGTTCAGTATTAACCCCGGAACACACACCAGGAGTATCAGTGCCAACCTCGAAGATAACCCCGAGTTAGCTTTAACCTTGGAACTCACATCGAGGCACTCAGTCCAAAGACCTAGAGATAACACCGGGAAGACAGGCACACTTAGAGATAACCCTGAGGACTTTCAAATACTTGCAGCAGTCCAATCTCATAGATAACCACGAGCAGCGTCGCGCTTATCGACCCCAATCGGAGATAACCCGGTGAGGTCAAAATAAATCATCTTGCCACCTCGACCCCACATTGCGCCATCTCAACATCTCATACATACATTTCTACACAACAATGTCCCACAAGAGCCCAGGAGTTCCAATCATGAGTGACTATTACGCAGGGCAGCACACTGGATAGAATTTGAAGCTTGAAGACCATGGGCATGGTCCCCTCTTCCTAACTTTGTACAACCTTTAATCTCATGTCATTGCGTAACTCTCGACAACGGCGGTCCAAATAGGTCTTGTACACCTATATATCAGTTCCGGTTGCGATTACGAAAGTTCGAGTGGACATCAAGCGATTGCCGCATATATCGTCTTGAGGCAGCGAGACACATGAGCCGGGGCACCTCGAGGCGACCACAGTGCATCTGCTTGGTATCGTCGAGTAGTACACCTACGGCTCCAAGATCTATAAATATAGAGCTTGGGGTGGCCATTTTAAAAAAGAGGAAAAGGCGAGGAAGCCTTGTCAAATTTGCTCTGTACACACCCCATATTGAGTGCTTTCTCATTTTAAACGCTTGTTAGCTCACATATAGCTATATTTTAACCGGCAGGAACCGAGTGTTCATCCACTTAAAGTCATAGAAGTCTTCTTTGGCAGCCCATTATAAGCCTTCTTACACATTATAAAGCCTTTTTCTTCATCTTTGCACACACTCTTCTTCACATTGAGAGTCGTGTTGTGTGTGTATGCCCGGACTTCGGTCCGTGGTTTTCATTTTTGTCTGTATATATATACTTATATATGTATATATTTATATATATGGACTAACATTATCGAGTTATGCCTCAATTGAGCCTAGACTTATACTTGGAGCGTTTACTTGCTTATATATATATATAAGAACTGTTTTCGAACTCTGTTCGATGAGCCTGTATTTTATATCCGGTGCGTTTACTACTTTTATATATATATATATATATATATATATATATATATATATGTGTGTGTGTGTGTGTGTGTGTGTGTGTGTGTGTGTGTGTGTGTGTATGTGTGATGCCCTAAAATGGGTATCAACACCCATTACGAGTCATCAAAAACATGGTGCGAAACAACTACAACTTTATTAATACAATTGTCGTACAAAATACGACAACACTTAAAGCTAATGAGTTTAAATAAAAATATTGTCTTCTAGACAATATCCACACCCAAATAAGTCCTCATTACGAGTTATTGATACATTATTTTACAAAAATGGTGAGGACTACTAAAACAACTTCTAGAACCATCATTCCATACCCCGACTAGTACTCGCTACATTCTCGCCTCTTGAGAAGAAAAATGGAACAAAAAGGAAAATGGTGAGCTCAATTAGCCCAGTAAAGAATATTATGACTAAGATAATATAGAACAAATTATCGTTAGTCTTCAATAGGAAAAAATCTGATAGAATACAATAGACAACAAGTTTTAAATCAATATTCGCAGCGAAAATAATAATTCTTAGAAGAGTTACGTAGAGAATGAAATCTACTATATCTATGAATGTAAAAGTCCATCATCAATATTTTATCCTTGTAACATTAATCAATATACATCTTTAATCAAATATTCATCTTTGCACTATAGGCCAAAGATATTCATCAGTTGGTCATGTTCATCTCAACACATGTACATCTTTGCACTATGGGCCAAAGATATTCATAAGAAAATCAACCATCTTTGCACTACAGGCCAAAGATATTCAATAATATCATCATTTAGGACCGAGGATGATGAAAAATATTTTAAAGAAAACGAATCTAGTGAAACAAAAGAACAAATATTAAGGATTCGTACTTTAAACAATCCATGTTCAAAAATAATTCATAAATAACTATAGTGAAATAAAATTCAAGAATAATCAAAACATGGATACAATCAAAGCTAGTATCCATAATAGATATCTTGGATAAAAAACTAAAATTTAATTTTTCTGTGAATAGTGTCGTATTCGTGAATAGCGCCGTATACGTGAATAGTAATCCCGACACTAAAAGACAAGAATTTCACAAGAAAAATCTTACCAATATTTCGGCATAATGATATTGAAAGAAATAATATCATTTATAAAAAAATTAACATCCCTTACCTCGAAAGAATAGTACTTCTGGCTGGAATATCAGATATAACGCTGAAAGAACTTGCATCGTATAGCAACACTCAAAGTATCAAAATACTCATAAGAATATGCTCGATAATATAGAGAGAGAAAGAGAGAGAAAACTTGTTTCTGGTGTGATTTTCAATTCTAACCTAAGCACCCTATTTATAGGAAAATGCTTAGAACACCAAAGCAAAAAATTTAATAAATTTTTTTTTTTAATTTCCTACGCCCACTTTTGAAGATTTGAATTGATACAGTGGGGCCCCTGATAATGACAAAATAAAAAAAAACATTTTGTTATTAAAAATAATTAAAACTTCAAAAATGAATTATTTTGGAACTTCAATACCTCATAATAAATAGCCCTTTTATCAGAAAAATTCGAATCTTATGTCCATTCCATAGAAAATTCAATTCTCTACAACTTTGTAAGTTTATGTTTTTCCAAATTCAGCGAAGAAGATGGTGAAATCCACAAAGCAGGTGCTTTTACATTTATAATCAAATTTCGAATCAAGAAATGGGCCCACAAACATGTTTAACATGTTTTAAACAATTTTGTAACAAAATAATCTTCTTCCTCATTTATTCATATATCACACATTCATTGTAAAATATCACCATTATTATACTATTATAATATAATAATATATTTAAATGAATTATTTTATCGAAAAGATAAAATATCAATTTTAACAATTATCACTTTAAAAAATTTCTCTATCTATATCCACATAAAATGAATATTTTCTTTATCATATAAATCAATAATTAATTATTCACAAATAATATTCTGAGAATCACAACACTAACAACCAAAGCAGTTTCGGAAAGAGGGCTTTCGATAAGGATTTCTCCTTATTGGTAGCAGCATGATTAGGTGACAAAACCTCTCCTTTAGGCAGAACTTTCTAGACATTGCCAATAATGCTATCTAATAATATTATTCAAATAATATGAATTATTATTTCGATAATGGAAAATATTATGTAGTGACAATTATTGAAACAACAGTAATATAAAATATCAACGTAGCAATTATTGAATCAATAAAATAAAATATTGAACAGTAATTACTGTAACAATTATTGAGTAGTGCCTTCTCACGTAAGAATCAATAATTGGTTCAATACCGTGTGCTACTGTGTTTTAACCACGGGTATTCCAACAAGATACTTGATAACAACTTCTGCAGATTATTTATAAACAACTTATACTTGTCATTTTCTTCATCCAATCGCTTTTTAATTTATGGGCCCACACAAATTTCTTGCTTGCATGGTCATGCGAATATTCCCAACGGTAAGAATATTCCACGACCAAACGAATATTCAAACAACAATGAATATTTTATAACCACTTGCTTATTTGAAATATTTGCGCATTTTACCCATAACTAACCACATTAATCAAATCAACCCTTACTTATTTCAAAATAATAAATAGAAGAATTTCAATTTCATTTAATAATAAGTTGAGGGTCTTACAATATATATATATATATATATATATATATATATATATATATATATATATATATATATATATATATATACATTTTATCAAGTGGAGTTTACTTACGTGACCTTTTCTTTATTTTATTTACATTAAAGTCTCCCCTGGAGTTTACTTAAATGGCGGTTGATCGTTTTATTGCTTTCTTTACATTCGATCCACTTTGGAGTTTACTTGTGGCGGTTGATCACATTTATTTCTTTATTAATATTTACGATCCCATAGAGGTGCTTCGTGGTGGTTGATCATGTCTCTCTCTCTCTCTCTCTCTCTCTATATATATATATATATATATATATATATATATATATATATATATATATATATATATATATATATATATCGCTTTTATATATTTACATTTACGATCCCCCATGGAGGTGCTTACGTGGTGGTTGATCATGTCTGTATATATATATTTATAGCTTTCATATATATAACTACTTACTGCTTTTTTATATAAACAACAGCATCATGTGAGCCTAGGAATCATGTGATCACAGATTCAGTTCACTGAATCTACATTCGGTTCCCGTGATGGACATTTTCAGCTATAAGCAGCTTGTAAAGTATTCATGGTGTTTGAATTTCCTTAGTTGACTATCATACCCATGAGGAGTTCGGCACTGCTATATAGCATGGTTCCTCCACAAAACTTTGACTTGTGGTATGACCTTTGTACGTAGGACATGCTCCTTCCTATCCAAGATCTTAACTGGTACCTCCACAAATGCGTTAAATCTTTGGCTATTTAAATCTGGTTCTAACTCAATAACGTGGTTCGGGTCTTTTACATATTTACGAAGCACAGATATGTGAAAAACATTATGAACACGAGACATACTTGGAGGTAACGCGAGTCTATAGGTTACATTTCCTATTCGATCAAGAATCTGAAATGGACCAATAAATCGTGGATTGAGCTTTCCTCTCTTTCCAAATCTTGTTTCTCCCTTCCATGGAGCTACACGCAACAATACATGATTCCCAACACTAAATTCCACGTCCTTTTGATGAAGATCCGCATAACTATTTTGTCGATCTTGTGCCGTTTGTATGCGTTATCGAATCATTTGGATCTTTTCTGTAGTAATACGTACCAACTTTTGTCCCAACAATGTTGCTTCACCCACCTTATCCCAATATCTTTGGAAGCGACACTTACGTCCATATAATGCTTGAATGGAGCCACACCTATACTTGCACGATAGCTGTTGTTGTAGGAGAATTCCACCAATGGTAAATACTTATCAACTCCTTTGAAGTACAGGACACAAAGTCTTAATAGATCTTCAAGAGTTTGAATAATCCTCTCTACGATTGTCCGTCCGTTTGAGGATGGTATCTTTGAGCGAATCGTAAATCCGTGCCCATAGCTTTTTTGCAAGCTAACCCAAAATCTTGAAGTGAATCTTGGGTCACGATCCTAAACTATGAATATTGGCATGCCATACAATCTCACAATCATTTACATACATATGAGCAAGGCGTTCGAGGAATAAGTCTCGATGTCGGCAAGAATGAAAGCGAGACTTGGTTAATCTATCAACAATAACCCAAATAGCATTTATGCCTTGAGAAACCGTGGAAAGACCCGTAACAAAATCCATGGTAATGTGTTCCCACTTCCATTTCGAAATCTCAAGTGGTTGCAATGGACCCTTAGGCACTTGATGTTCCGCCTTTACACGTTGACAAGTTAAACACATCGAAATAAACTTTGTAATCTCTCTCTTCATATTGTTCTACCAAAATGTATGTCGAAGATCACGATACATTTTGGTACTTCCAGGATGGATTGCAAACGGTGTATTGTGTGCCTCCATCATGATCTTATATTTTAAATCAGACTCGTTAGGAACACAAAGTCTGGAGTGGACTCGAAGTATTCCTTCTTCATTGATTCTTGCTTCTGGAATAACACCTTCTTGTACTTTCTTCTTCATACGTATCAGCTCCGGGTCTGTGGCTTGAGCAACTTTAACTTTATCGATTAAAGCTAGTTCTATGCGTATACTTGAAATCATCACATGGGTCCCTGGAGTCTTGAATTCTATCTTCATCCTTCGTAAATCACACAAAATGGGCCTTTGTGTTGACAACATCGCACTCGTTCTCGCATATAATCTTCTACTCAACGCGTCAACTACCACGTTCGCTTTTCCAGGATGGTATTGAATAGTGTGGTCGTAATCTTTCAACAGCTCAAGCCAACGTCGTTGCCGCATATAGAGTTCCTTTTGGGTGAAGAAATATTTGAGGCTTTTATGGTCTGAATATATCTCCACTTTCTCCCCATATAGATAGTGCCTCAAGATCTTTAGCACAAAAGCATCACGCTGACTCTAGATCATGAGTAGGATAATTCCTCTCATATTCTTTAAGTTGTCATGAGGCATAGGCTATGACTTTCCCATGTGGTATGAGAACACATCCTAACCCTTTGCCCGAAGCATCATTTGTAGATAACAAATCCATCCGAACGGATGGTATTGTCGAGAGCAGTCTTAGAAATGAGTCTCCTCTTGAGCTCTTTAAAACTCTTCTCGTATTCCTTGCTCCATACGAATTTTGTATCATTTTGAGTTAACGGAGTAGCGATTCGAGAAAACCCTTCCACGAATCTCCGATAATAACCAAACTAAACCGAAAGTTACGTACTTGGTATTACCAACTTGGTTGCTCCCAACTTTGTATTACTTCAATCTTCGTCGGGTCAACAGATACTCCATGTTTTGACACCACGTGCCTAAGGAATGCTACTTCTTTAAGCCAGAACTTGCATTTGTTCAACTTGGCATACAACTTGTTTTCACGAAGCCTTTGGAGTACCAGCTTCAAATGGTGCTCATGATCTTCACGACTTTTGGAATAGATGAGGATGTCATCAATAAAGAAAATAATGAACCAGATCAAATATTCCTTGAATACTCGGTTCATCATATCCATGAAACTGCGGGAGCATTAGTCAATCAAAAGACATGACTAAGAATTCATAATCTTTGGTACCGAAGTTCGAAGGCGATCTTTGGAATATCCTCGATTTTAATCTTGGTGATGATATCCATAACGAAGATCGATCTTTGAAAAGAATTGTGCTCCTTATAATCGGGTCAAACAGGGTCATCAATGTGAGGTAGCGGATACCTATTCTTGATAGTGACATGGTTCGATTCGGTTAGTCAATACAAAGTCGCATACTCCGTCTTTCTTCTTTACAAATAAAATAGGAGCACCCCAAGGAGATGTACTGGGGCCAGATGAAACAGATGTCTAACAACTCTGTAGTTGGACCTTTAACTCGAAGTTCAATAGGAGCCATTCAATATGGGGTTTTAGAAATGGGCTTTGTATGCGAGGTTCAAGATCAATAAAGAATTCAACTTCACATTTTGGGGGTAGACCGGGAAGTTCTGCAGGAAATACATCAAGAAAGTCAATAACAACAGGAATATTATTCAAATCTGACGTGTGTTTATTCAAATCCATAACATGGACTAAGAAAGCTTGACATCCATTTTTTAATAAACAAATGGCTTTATGGCTTGATATAACAGTGATTGATTTTAGTGGTTTAGTTGCTTGAATTTGAATAACAGGTTAATTAAGAATATGAAAACTAACAACCTTACGAAAATAATCAATTTTGGCATGATGAGTAGTTAACCAATCAATCCCTAAAATCACGTCAAATGCAAGTATCTTTAAAGAGATAAGATCAACAGGTAATGTGATGGTGCCAACTTAGATCAAACAAGATTTATAAACAGTGGATGTGATGAAAGTTTCTCCTAACGGAGTCTCCACAGATAAGTCAAAGTCTAATTTCTCCGGAGTCAAGTTTAAACGCTGAGCATAAGCAGGAGAGATAAATGAATGGGTAGCACCGGTATCTAGTAAGGTATAAGCTTCGCAAGAATTTATGATTAGCTTACCCGTGATCACCTCGTTTGGGTTCTTCGCATTTTGACCAGTCACGACAAACGCCCTTCCAGGAACCGTTGACTTTAACTTTTCTGGGACAGCCTTTTGAGTCACCATCCCCACTGGATTTGGTTTCGCTACCGTACAATCTCAAGCGATATGTCCTTCTTTTCCACAATTATAGCAAACCTTGAACTGTTGTGGGCAATTTGGGCTGTTATGTCCCTCTTTTGCACATTTATAGCATACGACCGATGGTCGTTCTCCTCCCTTAGAACCAATTGTTGCTGGTGTTGACGTCTTCGCATTGTCATTGTTGAATCTCCTCTTTTTAAAATCTCCCCCCGACTCGCTTCTTCTATTTTCATGGCCATGATTACCACCAGAGTGGTTACCGCTTTTGTCTGTATTTTTCTTTCTCTGCTGGTTATCATTGTTACGATATTCTTGTCACCAGGTATGATCTGGTTGTGGTCCCTCGGTTGAAGCGTACTCGTTATCTCTCTCTAATAATTGAGCCTGTTGACAACATCTGAATAGAGAAAAATTTATGAGAAATGAGATATTGGCGTATCTTGGGTTTCAAACCCTCGTAAACATCCGCCATAATCGTCGTCCGCATTCTCCACCAAATGAGGTGAAAATCTGGATAACTCTGCAATCTTTGCCTCATACTGGGACACCGTCATGTTATTTTGTTCTAGTCTAATAAACTCTACCTCCTTCATATGACGAATACTTTCAGGAAAGTACTTGTCATTGAATAGTTTCTGAAACGTTTCCCAAGACATTCTAAGTGCGGTTGGATGGGTACGCTTCACAAATTCCCACCAGTACTCTGCCTCATTATGGAACATAAAGGTGGCAAATGGAACCTTCTGTTCCTCTGTGCATTCCAAGACGTCGAATATCTTGGTAATTTGCTTGACCTATGTCTCTGCCTTAATTGGATCGACTTTTCCCAGAATTCTGGTGGTCCCAACTCTTTGAACTGCTTGGCTGTGACAAACCGTGCGTTGCTATCATTTTCACCTGTATTTTGTACACGAGTCTCCTTCGTTTGATTTTGCATGAACTGCAAAAAGCTTCTAAACATTCTATCATTCATCGTCTGATCAGTGGTGTTGTTTACAAGAGGAACATTATCGCCTTGTTGCACGTTTTCCTCATTGGTGGGTAAAGGTGTCTCCACGGTCTCATTTACTCCACTGTTAACATTGTCGGTTGTCATTCTCAAATACTGTCATAAAACAAGGGTTATTTGAAGAAATTAACATATCACATAATATCCCTATATTCTGACCAACCAACAAATAAGCTTAGGTAGGACACACTAGCGAAAGATTTACTCGTCTCTCCCCTCCTAGTTCTATTCCCCGATCTCCACCAGAAATCATATCCCTAAGCTCTAATACCAACTGTGACGCCCCCAAAATAGGTATACAACACCCATTCTAAGTCGCCAAAAACATGGTACAGAAACAACTACAACTTTATTAATACAATTGTCATACAAAATACGACAACACTTAAACTGTGAGTTTAAATACAAATATTGTCTTCTAGAAAATATCCACACCCAAATAAGTCCTCATTACAGTTATTGATACATTATTTTACAAAAATGGTGAGGACTACTAAAACAACTTCTAGAACCATCATTCCATACCCTGACTAGTACTCGCTACATTCTCGCCTCCTGAGAAGAAAAATGGAACAAAAAGGAAAATGGTGAGCTCAACTATCCCAGTAAAGAATATTATGACTAAGATAATATAGAACAAATTAACGTTAGTCTTCAACAGGGAAAAATCTGATAGAATACAATAGACAACAAGTTTTAAATCAATATTCGCAGCGAAAACAATAATTCATAGAAGAGTTACGTAGAGAATGAAATCTATTATATCTATGAATTTAAAAGTCCATCATCAATATTTTATCCCTATAACATTAATCAATATACATCTTTAATCAAATATTCATCTTTGCACTACAGGCCAAAGATATTCATCAGTTGGTCATGTTCATCTCAACACTTTTACATCTTTGCACTACGGGCCAAAGATATTCATAAGAAAATCAACCATCTTTGCACTACAGGCCAAAGATATTCAATAATATCATCATTTAGGACTGAGGATGATGAAAAATGTTTTAAAGAAAACGAATCTAGTGAAACAAAAGAACAAATATTAAGGATTCGTACTTTAAATAGTCCATGTTCAAAAATACTTCATAAATAACTATAGTGAAGTAAAATTCAAGAATGATCAAAACATGGATACAATCAAAGCTAGTATCCATAATAGAGATCTTGGACAAAAAACTAAAATTTAATTTTTCTGTGAATAGTGTCGTATTCGTGAATAGTGTCGTATACGTGAATAGTAACCCCGACACTAAAAGATAAGAATTTCACAAGAAAAATCTTACCAATATTTCGGCATAATGATATTGAAAGAAATAATATCATTTATAAAAAAAAATAACATCCCTTACCTCGGAAGAATAGTACTTACATTTGGAATATCGGATATATATTTGAAAGAACTTGCATCGTATAGCAACACTCAAAGTATCAAAATACTCATAAGAATACGCTCGATAATATAGAGAGAGAAAGAGAGAGAAAACTTATTTCTGGTGTGATTTTCAATTATAATCTAAGTAGCCTATTTATAGGAAAATGCTTAGAACACTAAAGCAGAAAATTTAATAAAATATTATTTTTTAAAAAAAAATTTACGCCCACTTTTGAAGATCTGAATTCAGCTACCAGTGGGGACCACAATAATGACAAAACCAAAAAAAATATTTTTGTTATTAAAAATAATTAAAACTTCAAAAATCAATTATTCTGAAACTTCAATACCTCATAATAAATAGCCCTTTTATCAGAAAAATTTGAATCTTATGTCCATTCCATAGGAAATTCAATTCTCTACAACTTTGTAAGTTTAAGTTTTTCCAAATTCCAAGCAAAAGTTGGTAAAGAAATCCACAAGCAGAAGCGATTTTACAAAGGTATAATCAAATTTCAGTCAAGAAATGGGCCCACAAACATGTTTAACATGTTTTAAATAATTTTTGTAACAAAAATACTCTTCTTCCTCATTTATTCATATATCACACATTCATTGTAAAATATAACCATTATTATACTATTATAATATAATAATATATTTAAATGAATTATTTTATCAGAAAAGATAAAATATCATTTTTCAACATTGTCACATTAACAAATTTTCTCCATCTATATCCACATAAAATGAATATTTTCCTTATCATATAAATCAATAATTAATTATTCACAAATAATATTACGAATCACAACAACGTGACAACCGCATTCTTCCGGAAAGAGGAGGCTTCCAATAAGGATTTCTCCTTACTTAGCGCGTGATTAGGTGACCAAATCTCTCCTTAGACAGAACTTTCTAGACATTGCCAATAATGCTATCTAATAATATTATTCAAATAATATGAATTATTGCTCCGATAATGGAAAATACTATGTAGTGACAATTATTGAAACAACAGTAATATAAAATATCAACGTAGCAATTATTGAATCAATAAAATAAAATATTGAACAGTAAATACTGTAACAATTATTGAGTAGTGCCTTCTCACATAAGAATCAATAATTGGTGCAATACCGTGTGCTACTGTGTTTTAACCACCGGGTATTCCAATATTATTAACGGTAACAACTACGCCGTTATTTATAAACAACTTATACTTGTCGTTTTCTTCATCTAATCACTTTTTGTTATGGGGCCCACACAAGGCTGCGCCGTCGTATGAATATTCCCCGACAGTAAGAATATTTCACGACCAAACAAATATTCCCCGACAACAATGAATATTTTATAACCACTTGCTTATTTGAAATATTTGCGCATTTTACCCATAAACCACATTAATCAAATCAACCCTTACTATTTTAAAATAATAAATAGAGGAATTTCAATTTCATTTAATAATAAGTTGGGGTCTTACAATATATATATATATATATATATATATATATATATATATATATATTTACATTTTTGTCAAATTTGGAGTTTACTTCGTGACCTTTTACTATTTTATTTACATTAAAGTCACTTTAGAGTTTACTTCGTGGCGGTTGATTATTTTTACTGCTTTTTTTACATTCAATCCCGCCTAGAGTTTACTTCGTGGCGGTTGATCACATTTATTGCTTTATTTACATTTATGATCCCCCATGAAGGTGTTTCGTGGTGGTTGATCATGTCTGTATATATATATTTATAGCTTTTATATATATAACTGCTTACTGCTCTTTTATATAAGCAGCAGCATCATGTGAGCCTAGGAATCATGTGATCACAGATTCAGTCCACTGAATCTAGATTCGGTTCTCGTGATAGACATTTTCAGCTGTAAGTAGCTTGTAAATTATTCATGGTATTTGAATTTCCTTAGATGACTTTCATACCCACGAGGAGTTCGGCACTGCTATATATTATTTTCTCGAAGATGCTTCACATCTCATAAATAAAAGCAATCAAGTCGAACATTTAATAATAAAATGGAAGTATGAAAAGGTTTCAATTACTATTGAGCACGCGGTTTAAAAAAACCTCTTTTACAAAACCTTATTGCTATATCATGTTTAAAACTGAATTTTTCATACAAATTCAAACCCTTTGTGTGAGACCCCGAATTTTATGAAATAAAAGTATTCAATTTTTTTATTTTGGTAAATAGTTAAATTGATAAAAGTTTAAAGTTAAGGGTGATATTTGAAATTTTTTTCAAAGTAAGGAAGTTGTTATAAAATAATCGGTAGAAAGTTATTCAGGATATATATAATGGTACCCACTGTGATGGTGACATATTGGTGGGAGGGGAACATGTGGGGCCCATATGTTGGAAGAATAAATTGGGGGGAGGAATCCTGAAAGTTGTCACAAGAAGTATACAACATATGTTTTATATATATATATATATATATATATATATATATATTATTAAAATTTATTTTATATGACATTATTGAAAATCTAGCATCTGTAAGTAGCAAACTCAGCCCATGAAATTTTTGTCACTGTTGGTCCATATCTCCCAAATTCCAGTTACCTTCATGGGAGGGCACTCCCTTATTGGTTGTCTCAGTTTTTTTTTTATTATTAGTAATAAAACAGGAAACTTCTCTTTCCTAAGAAGGATCTAGTTGTCTAAGTTTTTGTTTTATTATTAGTAATAAAACAGGAAAGCTTTTTATATAAAACAAAATATTTTTATAAAGTTGTTTGTTTTATTAGACTATAAATAGAATATATTATATTCTATTATGCATAGTATTTTGCATAGTAAAATCTTTTTATATAAAGCAGAATACTTTTATAAAATTGTTTATTTTATTAGACTATAAATAGAATATATTATATTCTATTATGCATAGTATTTTGTATAGTAAATTTTTTATATAAAATAGAATACTTTTATAAAGTTATTTATTTTATTAGACTATAAATATATATTATATTATATTCTATTATGCATAGTATTTTGCATAGTAAAATCTTTTTTATATAAAATAGAATACTTTTATAAAGTTTTTGTTTTATTAGACTATAAATAGAATATATTATATTATATATTATGCATAGTATTTTGTATAGTAAAATCTTTTTATATAAAATAGAATACTTTTATAAAATTATTTATTTTATTAGACAATAATTAGAATATATTATATTTTATTATGCATAGTATTTGCATAATGCCTACATAGTATTTGTATAGTAACATCTTTTTATATAAAACAGAATACATTTATAAAGTTATTTGTTTTATTAGATTTTAAATAATATATATATATATATATTATATTTTATTGCATAGTATCCTTTCTATTTTCCTATAAATAGGATGCTTAGTTAGAATGAAAAATCACACCAGAATCAGCGAATTCTTCTTCTATAATATTGAGCGTATTTCTTTGGAGTTTTAGAAAGCTTTGAGCGTAAAAAATAGTGGAAGTTTTCTTCAAAAATATATCCGCTATACCAGTTGGAATACTCTTCTTTTCAAGGTAAGGATTATTATTTTTTTTATTCTGAAGAGAAATTATTTTTCATATTCATATTCATATTATTATCGTTCAATATTCATTATATTCGTTTAATATTCGTAAGGAATATTATTTCCGTTCAATATTCGTAAGGAATATTATTTTTGTTCAATATTCGAAAGGGTTATTATTTATTTCATATTTTGAAGGGATATTATTTTTCGTATTCGTATGAATAGTATTTTCGTTAAAAAAGGGTTTGTGCCAGAGGCAGTTTCGTAATTTTTTCGACTCTCAAAAATTCTGGAAATATTTGAAATGATAATTTGATGAGTTTTCTATATTGTGTCCAAAGATGGCGATTTTTGGATGTATAGATTAAGAGTTATGAATTTTATGGGAAAAGACTATTTTAAAAGTAAACCCTTATAACTCCTTGTGGTTAACTCCAAAATTAGTTAAATTTTTATTGGGAGTACATGTATATAACACAAGTATATCCTATATATTTTGAAATTTTTGGACAAAAGTACAATTTATGATAAATATCTAAATATTCGGAAGTTTTCGCCATGTGAAAAATAGTAAATGAATTTTAAAAATTCTGAGAAAAATATATGTTCAATATGGGACTATATTCTGTTAACTCCTAGAAAAGAAATATTTTTGGGACTGATTTGGTATTTTTCATGAAAAATGAACTAGTTATGAGTAAATAAATTAAATATGTTATGTGAAGTAACCAAATTGAAAAATAGGATTTTTTGGCTTGGGAATCCTATATAGGGTATATGCAGATTTTTGATAAGGGATTTGATCATTGGTGATGAAATCTTATGAGTAAGGCATTTTTGAATGATTAAATGCATTTTTTGGTAAAGTGTAAACAATTGAAATAAATTATTTATAAGTTTAAGAAGTGATTAAAATATTGTTATAATATTAATAATATTATATTATGAGTTTATTAAGTGATTGATAATATTTGGATAAATTTAAAGTCTTTAATATTTATCCTTGTTTTTGTTTGATTAATGCTTATATCATTGTCATGATCCTCATGCTTATATTGTGTTGCAAGTCATCTGTGGCTTACGTGCATAGATGGACTTGGTATGATTATGACTAGAGATTATTCGGTATAATCATGACCATAATGTTACAAATGATGTGGTAAAAGTCATCTTTGGCCCGTAGTGCATAGATGGACTTGGTGTGATTATAACCAGGGATTATTCGGTATAATCATGACCGTAATGTGACGAATGAAGTGGTAAAAATCCTCATTGGTAGTAGTGCATTGATGGGCGCTTTTTGGTATGATTATGGCTATATGGATTCTCTTGACCAAGGGTGCAAAGATGAATTATTTTATGGCATGATCACGATCGTTGATGAAAACACGATTATCTTTGGCCCGTAGTGCATGGATAATTCGTGGTCGTGATACTAAATAATATCCTTGGCCTGTAGTGCAGGGATGATTTGATGATGTGGATTATTTATTAAGCTGAGTCTCAGCGATAAAAATTGATGAAAACATTTTAAATCATAGAAGATAGTAGATTTTATTCTCTACTTGACTCTTCTTATGAATTGCTTGTTCCGCTGCAGTTAAACTTGATGTTTGTTATATTGTATTAGTTTAACACTGTTGAAGGCTAATGATAATTTATTCTGCATTATCTTAGTCATAATATTTCTTACTGGGCTAGTTGAGCTCACCCTTTCTTTCACTGTTCTCTTCAGGAAATGAGAATATAGTTGGGACGAGTCGGGGAATGGAGTGACGGTCCATATGATAGCATTAGTAGTCCTCACTATTCTGTTAAATAGTGTGACAATAAATATAATGAGGACTCCTTTGAGTGTGGATATTGTCTAGAAGGCAATATTCAGTATTAAAACTCTCACTATGTTTTTGTCGTATATTGTACGACTATTTATATAAGTTAGTTTGTAGTTGATTTATATACCATGTATTTAGCGACTCAAGATGGGTGATATATAACTATTTTGGGGGCGTCACAGTTGGTATCAAAGCTTAGGAATATGATCCTTGGCTAAGATGTGAGACAAGAACTAGGAGAGGAGAGACGAAGAATTCCTTCGCTAGTATGACCTACCTAAGTTTATTTGGTATTTAATTGGTCGGTCAGAGTATAGGGATAATATGTGATATGTTAATTAACCTTTATTTTGAAACTATGTTCTAGAATGATATTTGAAATACAGGAGATGAGAAATGGGAAAATCATGATAGAGCGGAAATAACCGGGAAGGTACAATCCGAAAAGAAAGCAAGGTATTCTCATCTCTTCGAATATCAGGTACGTACGTAAATTTGGAAGGTGAAATTTCATAAGGAGGGGAAATTGTGAGACCCCGAATTTTATGAAATAAAAGTATTCAATTTTTCTATTTTGGTAAATAGTTAAATTGATAAAAGTTTAAAGTTAAGGGTGATATTTGAAATTTTTTTCAAAGTAAGCAAGTTGTTATAAATAATCGGTAGAAAGTTATTCAGTATATATATAATGGTACCCACTGTGATGGTGACATGTTGGTGGGAGGGGAACATGTGAGGCCCATATATTGGAAGAAAAAATTGGGGGGAGGAATCCTGAAAGTTGTCACGGGTGGGAAGAATTAGTATATAACATATGTTATATATATATATATATATATATATATATATATATATATATATATATATATATATATATATATATATTATTAAAATTTATTTTATATGACATTATTGAAAATCTAGCATACGTAAGTAGCAAACTCATTAGTGAAAATTTTGTCTTTATTGGTCCATATCTCCCAAATTCCAGTTACCTTCATGGGAGGGCACTCCCTTATTGGTTGTCTCAGTTTTGTTTTATTATTAGTAATAAAACAGGAAACTTCTCTTTCCTAAGAAGGATCTGGTTGTCTAAGTTTTTGTTTTATTATTAGTAATAAAACAAGAAAGCTTTTTATATAAAACAAAATACTTTTATAAAGTTGTTTGTTTTATTAGACTATAAATAGAATATATTATATTTTATTATGCATAGTGTTTTGCATAGTAAAATCTTTTTATATAAAACATAATACTTTTATAAAGTTGTTTGTTTTATTAGACTATAAATAGAATATATTATATTCTATTATGCATAGTATTTTGCATAGTAAAATCTTTTATATATATATATAATAGAATACTTTTAATAAAGTTGTTTATTTTATTAGATTATAAATAGAATATATTATATTCTATTATGCATAGTATTTTGCATAGTAAAATCTTTTTTATATAAAATAGAATACTTTTATAAAGTTATTTGTTTTATTAGACTATAAATAGAATATATTATATTATATATATGCATATGTTTGTATAGTAAAATCTTTTTATAAAAGCGAGAATACTTTAATAAAATTATTTATTTTATTAGATAATAATTAGAATATATTATATTTTATTATGCATAGTATTTGCATAGTAACATCTTTTTATATAAAAAGTAACACTTTTATAAAGTTATTTATTTTATTAGATTTTAAATAATATATATATATATATATATATATATATATATATATATATATATTATATTTTATTGCATAGTATCCTTTCTATTTTTCTATAAATAGGATGCTTAGTTAGAATGGAAAATCACATCAGAATCAGAGAATTCTTCTTCTATAATATTGAGCGTATTTCTTTAGAGTTTTAAAAAGCTTTGAGCATAGAAAATAGTGAAAGTTTTCTTCAAGAATATATCCGTTATACCAGTTGGAATACTCTTCTTTTCAAGGTAAGGATTATTATTTTTTTTATTCTGAAGAGAAATTATTTTTCATATTCATATGAATATTATTATCGTTCAATATTCATTATATTTATTTAATATTCGTAAGGAATATTATTTCCGTTCAATAGTCGTAAGGAATATTATTTTCGTTCAATATTCGAAAGGGTTATTATTTATTTCATATTTTGAAGGGATATTATTTTTCGTATTCGTATGAATAGTATTTTCGTTAAAAAGGGGTTTGTGCCAGAGGCAGTTTCGTAATTTTTTCGACTCTAAAAAATTCTGGAAAATTTTGAAATGATAATTTGATGAGTTTTCTATATTGTGTCCAAAGATGGCGATTTTTGGATGTATAGATTAAGAGTTATGGATTTTATGGGAAAAGACTATTTTAAAAGTAAACCCTTATAACTCCTTGTGGTTAACTCCAAAATTAGTGAAATTTTTATTGGGAGTACATGTATATAACACAAGTATATCCTGTAAATTTTGAAATTTTTGGACAAAAGTACAATTTATGATAAATATCTAAATATTCGAAAGTTTTTGCCATGTGAAAAATAGTAAATAAATTTTAAAAATTCTGAGAAAAATATATGTTCAATATGGGACTATATTCTGTTAACTCCTAGAAAAGAAATATTTTTGGTACTGATTTTGTATTTTTCATGAAAATGAACTAGTTATGAGTAAATAAATTAAATATGTTATGTGAAGTAACAAAATTGGAAAATAGGATTTTATGGCTTGGGAATCCTATATAGGGTATATGCAGATTTTTGATAAGGGATTTGATCATTGGTGATGAAATCTTATGAGTAAGGCATTTTTGAATGATTAAATGCATTTTTTGGTAAAGTGTAAACAATTGAAATAAATTGTTTATAAGTTTAAGAAGTGATTAAAATATTGTTATAATATTAATAATATTAGATTATGAGTTTATTAAGTGATTGATAATATTTGGATAAATTTAAAGTCTTTAATATTTATCCTTGTTTTTGTTTGATTAATGCTTATATCATTGTCATGATCCTCATGCTTATATTGTGTTGCAAGTCATCTGTGGCTTACGTGCATAGATGGACTTGGTATGATTATGACTAGGGATTATTCGGTATAATCATGACCATAATGTTACAAATGATGTGGTAAAAGTCATCTTTGGCCCGTAGTGCATAGATGGACTTGGTGTGATTATAACCAGGGATTATTCGGTATAATCATGACCGTAATGTGACGAATGATGTGGTAAAAATCCTCATTGGCCGTAGTGCATTGATGGACAGTTTTTGGTATGATTATGGCTATGGATTCTCTTCGGCCAAGGGTGCAAAGATGAATTATTTTATGGCATGATCACGATCGTTGATGAAAACACGATTATCTTTGGCCCGTAGTGCATGGATAATTCGTGGTCGTGATACTAAATAATATCCTTGGCCTGTAGTGCAGGGATGATTTGATGATGTGGATTATTTATTAAGCTGAGTCTCAGCGATAAAAATTGATGAAAACATTTTAAATCATAGAAGATAGTAGATTTTATTCTCTACTTGACTCTTCTAATGAATTGCTTGTTCCGCTGCAGTTAAACTTGATGTTTGTTATATTGTATTAGTTTAACATCATTGAAGGCTAATGATAATTTATTACGCATTATCTTAGTCATAATATTTTTTCTTGGGCTAGTTGAGCTCACCCTTTCTTCCTTTATTCTTCTGTGAAATGAGAATATAGTTGGGACGAGTCGGGGAATGGAGTGACGGTCCATATGATAGCATTAGTAGTCCTCACTATTCTGTTAAATAGTGTGACAATAAATATAATGAGGACTCCTTTGAGTGTGGATATTGTCTAGAAGGCAATATTCGTATTAAAACTCTCAGCTATGTTTTGTCGTATTGTACACGACTATTGTATAAGTTAGTTTGTAGTTGATTTATATACCATGTATTTAGCGACTCAAGATGGGTGATATATAACTATTTTGGGGGCGTCACACTTTGTATATAGGTACGAACGAGGCCTCACACTACTTCCAAATAACAACACATTGACCCCCCCAACATTTACATACACATTCATATAACATTTTCTTGAAAAGTGGCGGTCACTGTGGTAACATGGATGTTGGGGGGTGCCTAACACCTTCCCTCCGCATAATCAAGCCCCCGAACCCAAATGAATCTCGGTTTCACAGACCCGTTTAGCAATGTCACATCACTAGGTCAATGTGCAAACCTTTTCTCGGTTGCGTTGGTGCAACCAGTTAAAAACCCCAATGGCGACTCTTACGGTCAAATAAATTTACATATACATGTCGGACCTTTTTCACTTATTTTTTCAAACAAATCTCACATAACATGAGAACAGCAAAGAATAAGAATAGAAAAGGGACAAATAAAAATCCCGACGTCGACAGGTGGCGACTCTGCTAGGGACACCAGTAAGAGGGCTTAAGTCGCTACTATAAACTTTTCAAAACTGTTATATGCTTGTGTATGGATGTTGTGTTTACATTTTGATGTATGTGTACGAATGCATGTATCTACTGCGATTAATGCTTTACACTATATCTGTTTGTGATATTAGTGCTTTGCACATGTCATCATTTTCATAAACGGTGAGACATGTTGTATGTGAATATATGTTGTGTGGTTCCTCCACCAGGAGGCTATCCTGTCGGTGTTTGATTACTGGACTCGTAGGAAGACTAATTCCAACGAGGCTTAAGAAAGGCACCACCCAGATTCGCTCCAGTTGAAAGACCGGATTAACTTCCTGTCAAGTAGATTATGATGATCTGGGAACTTTCATGCCAAAAATCCGCGAGAGTAACCTAAGATAGGTCAGCCTCTGATAAACCAAACGCGGAGGAAAGTCTCTTCATGCTTTCCATTTTCAATTACTTGTAAAAGAGTTTACTTGTAATATCATTTCATGTCAATCCATTGTAATGGAAATATAAAGAAATATGTGCACATGCGTATTTAAATTAGCATGCTATCCTGTATTACAAACAGCTGACATCCGTTTTGCAGGATATTATTCCTAAAATAGATACATCACATAGCATGTAAACATTTACACATTCCCTAAGACTAAACTACATAAGTCTTTTTATAAGGAAATAATTGGGCTTGTTTCCCGCTCGAAATCCAAAAAGGCCACGAGCCTACAGCCAATCATGTCTTCATCTGACCAGTTTAATCCTATTTCTCGAGAAGAATTTGACGGATTAAGTAAACAGATTACAGATTTGGTTGTTCTGCTTAAAGAACTACATCAGTCAACTCAGAGCTCAAAAATGCCCACAAATACAAAATCCTCTGCACAGGGAGGAACCCAAAGTTCGGATAAAATAAATCTGGAACTTTAGTTGGATACAACCAGCAAAGACACTGAAAACATCCATCTCAAAGGAGATCCAGACACCGGTGATATCAGGAAGAAGGTTCTTCAAATGGAAGAAACCATCTGTTCTCTCAAAGGGATTAGAGCACATGGGAGTGTTTCATATGCTGACCTTTGCATATTCCCTGGTGTTCATTATCTAGAGAAATTTAAAACTCCTGACTTTGAAAAGTATGATGGGTTAGGAGATCCTTTTACACATTTGAAGGTGTTCATTGGAGAACTAGGACCTTATGCAGAAAATGAAAAGCTCAGGGTGCAGCTTTTTCAAAAGAGTCTGACTGGAGAAGCTTGTTCATGGTATACCAGATTAGAAAACTCAAAGATCCATAGCTGGGAAGAGCTAGCTCATGACTTCCTTACTCAGTACAGCTTCCAGTCTCAGATGGCTCCTGACCGGTACCAGATTACCAAGGTCAAGAAACAGTCCAATGAGTCTTTCAGAGAGTATGCTCAAAGGTGGAGGCGCTTTGCTTCTAAAGTTATTCCCTCTATAACGGAATCAGAAATGGTCATGACCTTCATAGACATACAAGAAGCTCCTTTCTATGAGAGAGTTTTAGCTGGTATCGGTAAACCATTTTCTGAAATGATCAAACACGGAGAGATGGTTGAGATGGGGTTGAAGTCAGGAAAGATTCAAGACCTAGCCACTCTTAAAGTAGTTGCTGAGCACATCTAGTCTGGAACTTATGGAAACAATCCCTGGAGGGTCTATAAAAAGAAAGAGGAGGATGTTTCCTTGATATTACAATGTCAGAAAGGCAGTCAGAATATGCCTATCTAGAGGAGAAACTACTCCCCTTTTCAAGCATAATCTTTAAACCCTCCATTGCCTAGAGGTGGAGAAAAAAATGCCCTCGAGTGTTCACACCCTTAGGGGACTCGCTCAATAATATTCTTACTCTTCTGACTACTCAGAAGAAAATCACACATCTTCTTCCACCAGCCAACCCTAATGGGAGGGGTTTCAATGCTACTCGGAAGTGTGCTTATCATTCCGGGGCACCTGGACATGATACTCAAGATTGTTGGGCCTTAAAACATAAGATCCAAGATTTAATAGAAAATGGTGAGATCTTGGTTACCAAACTAGATCAACCTCATGTGCAAGACAACCTTCTTCCTCAACACAAAGAAGAAGAGGTCAATATGATTAATTGGAGCAGTGGACAGAGTTCCAATTTTAATGATGAATCATCCCAGACCGACAAAGACGGTGTTGACAGATGGGATTATGCAAAGTTCCAGTTTGTTATGGAATAAAAGATGAAAGCTCTTTGTAAGCAAGTTGAGCAATTAGCAGAACTGGTGATCCATCAGCATCAAGTCACACGCCAATTAGTTAGCCAAGAGAATGCCAGTCTCCTTCTTTTTGTTATGAATACTCCATCATCGCCTTCAAAAAGTGAAACACAAGAGGACAAGGTTGCAAAGAGAGCAAGTGCTAAAGCCCATTGGGATTTTGCCAATAGAAGGGAATTTACATACTTGGGCAAACCTATGGAGGAGATATTTCAGATGCTGATCAACGAAGGAAGAGTCACCTCCCTTCTACCTCCAATTAATCCTAGTTCAAGATGGTTCAACTCTGATGGAGTCTGTCAGTATCACTCTCATTCTCGTGGTCACAGTACAGAAGAATGTTGGGCACTCCGCCACCTTATTCAGAATCTAATTGACAGTGGTGTCCTGCAGCTGGCAGAAGATGACACTGTGATATTTGAGAGTGAGAATACATGTCCTACTAAATGGAAGCGGTTAGTAGCAATTATATCCGCTAAGGCTGATAAGACTGTCAGGACATTTCCCATACAAGCAATTCAGCTCAAAGGTGCTGACAATCATTTGAAAGTGGCTACGCCAGAGCCGATTAGCCTACCATTCAGACCACAGTATCCTGTTATCAGCTTACAAAAAGTCCCATGGAATTATGGAGAAGCTGAAGGATCCACGTCTCATATTACTGCTGCAGTGTCGAAGGAAAATCCATTGTATCTTCCTCAAAGGGTGATGAAGCCTGCCATAAAAGCAAAGGGAAAGATTCCTATAGAGAAGATTGAGAAATTCCTCCGTACTATGGGCCATAATGAAGCCAAGGTGGTTTTAAGCTTGAGAGAAGCTCCACATCAAATCTCAATACTGGACTTGGTTTTCTCTTCCGAGGATCACAAGAAGATCTTACTGAAGGTTTTGGAAGAAGCCTACTTACCGAAATCAGTGGATGTGGAAAAATTTCAACATCTGGTGGATCACATTTTTAAAAACAATGTGATATCTTTCACTGATGACGACATACTGCCCGAAGGGACCGCTCATTGCAAGCCATTGCACATTGCAGTTTTGTCCTCCGGGTATATGTTAGCTGGAGTTTTGATAGACGGAGGTTCGTCACTGAATATCTGTCTTTTTGCCACTTTGGTAAAGATGAATGCCAATCTCAAACGGATCCGAAGTTGCCATACGGTTATCAAAGATTTTGATGGATCCCGACAAAATTCTGTCGGAGATATTGAGCTGCCAATTGAGATTGGCCCCCATACGTTTTGTGTATCTTTTCACGTGCTCAAGATAGATTCAGGATACAACCTGCTATTGGGGAGACCATGGATCCACATGGCTGGGGCCGTTCCTTCTACACTTCATCAATAACTTAAATACATTATCAATAATAGCCTAGTCATTATCAACGCTGAGCCGAAATGTCTTGAACAAGGAGACATACCACTCATCAGCTTCAATTCAGAAGTTGAGATGGCCAGTTTTTATACTTTGGAGGTGAGCAACACTCATTACCATCCCATTGGGGTGCCACCTCTCACACCTAAGATTTCTACCGAGGTTATGTCGGCCACTCAAAAGATGATGTCATTGGGTCATCAGCCTAGACAAGGGTTGGGCAAAGAGCATCAGGGTATTAAGCACCCTATTCAAGTGCCCAGTCAAATAGGAAAAGCTTGATTAGGCTATTCTGCTAGCTCCAGTCACAGGAATCCTCATAAGCACATACAGATTCCTTCAACTTCATCCATATGGAAATTTTCTCCACCTGCAACTCTTGAGCTGATAGAATCTTCGGTAAAGGTGTCAGCCCATGTTATGGCTATGCTATTTCCTAAACCAGTACATATTAAAGCAAAAGAAGTTTTAATTCCTGACCCCGAAGTGGAAGAGAAGGAACATAAACATAAATAAGACATCGCCCTGATGCTGTCAAGCATACGCATCATTGTCCATGATGAGCCTACAAACAGATACACCCCAGATGATGATTGCCCAGATATCATGGTCATCATTAGGGAGAAGGAGGACAATGATAGCCCCTCCATCACTGCAGTCCATCAGGACTTTACCCTCTACAATTCGAGCAGCACTCTGTGCATTGGTCGACGAGGGTAAAACGGACGAAAATTCCATTTGCCCTGTAGATAATATTAATTGCTTACTTTTCTGTACAGTATTAGCAGTTATTTTATCAGTACATGCTAACACTTTTTATGATTAAACAGTTTCATATATTTAGTGAAAGCATATTTTATTTCAGGACTCTGAATTTAGATGTGCATGTACTTGCTGATAAGGTGCCTTTTCTCTACAAGGATTGTAACTTTGATGAAAAGTTGAACTCAGACTTGATGGGAATACAGGAGGACATTGAGATACCTCAGGAGATCAAAGAATGGGTCGAAGACAAGCCTAAACCCTACCTTGATCAAACCACCTCCTTCAATCTCGGAACCTTAGAAAGCCCTAAGTTAATCCAGATTGGTTCAGACCTTACCCCAAACTAGAGGAATAACATGGTTACATTATTAACTCAACTCCATGATGTGTTTGCATGGTCTCATGAAGACATGGTGGGTTTATCCACTGACATTGTCCTTTATCGCCTTCCCATTAAAGAGGGATTTAAGCAGTCAGGTAGAAGCTCAGGCAATTGAAACCTGAGTGGAGTTTAAAGGTGAAAGGAGAAATTATGAAACAATTTCAAGCTGGCATTATCATGGTGTCTACATATCCTGAATAGATATCCAACATAGTTCTCGTGCCTAAACCAGGTGGAAAGGTGCGAGTTTACGTGGATTACAGGATCTGAATAAAGCTTGCCTTAAAGATAGCTTTCCCATGCCCTTTATCCAGATTCTTATTGATAATACTGCTGAATACGGCATGTACTCCTTTGTTGATTGCTTTGCGGGGTACCATCAAATTATGGTCACTTTCATCATGCCTTGGGGAACCTTCTGCTATAGACGGTTGTCATTCAGCCTCATTAATGTCGGAGCAACCTATCAGCGAGCTACGATGGCTCTTTTCCATGATTTAATGCACAAGGAGATAGAGATCTACGTGGATGACATCATTGTCAAGTCCCGAAGGGAGGAAGACCACCTAAACCATCTCAAAAAGCTCTTCAACAGGTTGCGCAAGTACAACTTGAAGTTGAATCCAGCCAAATGCGCCTTTAGCGTTAAATTAGGCAAGTTGCTAGGTTTCCTAGTCAGCCACAAAAGGATTGAGCTGGATCCCACCAAAATCCAGGTCATCACTGAAATACCCATTCCTCAGACAGAGAAGGAAATACGGGGATTTTTGAGAAAAATCAACTTCATTAGTAGGTTCATCTCTCAACTCACAGCAACCTGTGAACCCATCTTCAAGTTGTTAAGGAAGAACTCCTCCATGAAATGGAATGATGAGTGTCAAAAAGCCTTCCTTACAATCAAAGAGCGACTAGTTAAAGCTCCCATTTTGGTACCTCCCAGGGATGGTGTTCCCCTATTCATGTACCTTTCAGTCAACGACAATGCCGTGGGTTGCATGCTGGGAAAAAAAGACGATAGAGGCCAAGAACGAGCTATCTATTACCTCAGCAAAAGATTCAGCAGCAGTGAACAAAAATACACTCTGATTGAGAAGACTTGTTGTGCTTTAGAATGGACTTCCATGAGGTTACAACATTACCTCCATGGTCACACAACCCATCTCATATCCCGCGTGGATCCTCTCAAGTATGTGTTCAGTAAGCCCATACTGAATTATCGGTTGTCCAGATGGCAGTTGATCTTACAGCAATTTGACATCATTTACATGACGCAAAAATCTGTCAAAGGTCAAGGAATTGCGGATCAACTGGCCCCCGTACCTGCAGGGGACTTCAAACCCTTGGAAACATGTTGGAGTATGTGGATCAACTAGCCGCCGCACCTACAAGGGAGATGTAGGATTAGGTCTCCTCAGATGTCTAGACAAGGACCAAGCTTAGAGGCTCATGTATGAGATCCATGGTGGAGTATGTGGCCCACACATTAGCGGCCCTCTACTTGTTAAGAAGATCCTCAGAACTGGATATTACTGGTATACCGTCAAAGCTGACTGTGATGATCACATCAAGAGGTTCTATCAATGCCAAATTCATGGAAATGCCATCCACGCCCCTCCAAAGGAACTCAACAACATGAGTTTGCCTTGGCCCTTCTCAATGTGGGGAATGGACGTGATCGGGACCATTGAGCCCAAAGCTAGTAATGGACATCGGTTCATATTCACTATGATCGACTAGTTCACCAAGTGGGTAGAAGCAGCTATCTTCCCCAGGGTTACTAAAGAAGTCATCATTGCTTTCATTAGAAACAATGTCATTTGTTGATATGGACAACCCGAGATAATTGTGTCAAACAAACTAAGAACCTCAACAACAAAATGATGGAGGAGTTATGCAGAAAATTTCACATCAAACACCTTAACTCCGTCATCTACCGTCCAAAGATGAATGGTGCTGTTAAAGCGACTAATAAAAACATCAAGAAGATCATGCAGAAGATGTCCGCCAATTACAAAGGATGGCCTGACCTCTTGCCTTTGACTTTTTTAGCCTACAGAACTTCAATACATATTTCCACTGGGGCAACCCCTACTCATTAATCTATGGGATGGAAGTAGTGCTCCCCATAGAGGTGGATTTGGAATCCCTCAGAGTATTGATAGATGCTCAGTTGGATGAAGACCAATGGGTACAAGACAGGTATCACCAATTGTCTCTAAGAGATGAAAGGCGGACCGCGGCTATCTTCCATGGTCAGTTATATCAGTAAAGGATCGCCAGTCCTAAAATAGAAAAGTCTGGCTACAGCATTTTAAACAGCACGACTTGGTTTTGAAGAAGATCATTGACAACCAAGATCAATCCAAGGGAAAATTCGCTCCTAACTAGGAAGGCCCTTTTATTGTCAAGGAGGTATTGACAGGAGGCGCTCTCAGATTGTAGGAAATGGACGGCGATGATTTTCCACAACTTATCAACTCAGACATCGTGAAACGGTACTATGTCTAAGGTTACCATCAAGCAAACATCTTGTTTTGGATCATCAGATCACCAGTCATTTCAGGTTCTTTAACCCTCATTACATACAGCCTTTCCTTTTTACCCATCTGCCCCTCAGGGAAAAACACACTTTTCAAACCAGAAGCCTTGTTTCACTTCATTTCACATCATATAACTCTGGTTATCCCATCAGGGATTGAACCTTTCATACTTGCAGTTTATCCTGAAGACGGGATTAAACTTTTTCACACTTGTAGTTTGTCCCAAGCATGGGATCAAACTTTCATTTCCCCACAGTTCATCCTGCACATGGGATCCAATTTCTTCGGTCATAAATTGTCCTGAGGGGCGAAATACGTCGACCTGATCTCTATGATACCCGGGAGTACGTAGGCAACCATATTCTATATGGCCCGGTCGCAATAAAAAAAACAAACAAAACATTTCTGCCCTTTCTCTACAAAAAAAAAACAACAAAAACACTTCTACCCTTTCTCTACATAAACAAAAATAACAAAAGCAGTCCTACACTCATACAGCGTTGAACATCTTACACCAGGTTCAAACTACACAGACTTGATCTCCTCTTCAATAGGAGTACGTAGGTAGCCATTTATGGTTCGGTCTAACCCCCTACCAAAACACAAATACTTGTCATCTGGTACTGGGATCAAACTTTAATCCACCACATTTCATCGGCTTTAAACCAAAGGGTTGGAACTACCCGACCTTTCCTCACAAATAGGAGATTCGGCGACCATCTAAGCTGCGATTGTGCCTCGAAGAGAAACACCAATCCATAAGAGATAGAACTAACTGGGCTCCTTTTGAATAGGAGTACTGGCGACCATCTGTGGTGCAGTCAATCTTAGAAAGGAAAACTCACACTTCTCTCCACATTTCCATACAAATATAAGTCCCAAGACACCAAAGATGGTAGGGATACACACAGATCAATGATCCATTCTGAAAGATCCTGCGATGTCTCAATGTCCACACATCAAGGATGAGTTCAGAATACATCAAGATCACAAGCCCTGAAGAAACAGGCAAATGTCAAGCAAGTATCAAGGCACAACTGAAAGGGAAGTGAATCAAAATGTATTTCCCTGACATATATAATGTTTTTTGATATATACATGTGTTGTACATGACAAAATGGCTAAGCTAGTCTGTGCAGGAAAATACAAGTGTATCTACAGATCTGTATGTTTGCAGACTATCAGATCTAAAATAGCATCCCTCTCCGAAGAAGGAGGTAACGCTACAAGCTCATACCTAATGGTATCTACACGAGCTAGCAGATCCGAGGCTAACTGCATGGTGGCATGATGCTCATCTATGTATGCACTCATATCAGCAAGGATGTCAGTCGTAAGGGATCTAACTAAAGTAGTATCTGTGATGGCCATATCACGGGCAAATAGGGCAGCATCCCGCTCTACAATCAATGCATCTTTGGCTGATCTGGCCTCGTCCCTCTCTAATAGAGTGGCATCTCTCCCGTCAAGAGCTGTCAAAATCAAGGCCCTAGCCTGATCTCTCTCAAAGGTCATCAGATGTAGACTCTGCTCCAAATACTGTACTGAATGCTGAATCACAGTAGCACTAGTAGTGGGAGAATCCATCATAGCTACTGGCAACCCAGTAGGCAACTCTTCCTCGATAGGAATATCAGTGTCCTCCATGGGCTCCTCATCCTCAGAATCCATCCCATGCACTATGGATACTACCGCAGTCGATGCAATCTCTGTCTTCATCCATGCAGATACTCTGTAGAATAACCCGGATGGCTCATAGAAAACTCAGCTATCTCACGCTGATCCCAACAGGTATACACCCTGGATCTGTCCTCTGCTGATAAATGGCGAGAAGTCAAACATTGACTCAATGCCCCCTCGAAAGGATGAAAGTCCTGGAACTGATCAAACTGACACATCATGGCCAACGGGTGATAAGTAGTCATGCCCCTCAAGCCAGCCAGAGGGAGATAATCCATACCCGGAGCATGAGTAATGAAGCTGTAGGGTGAACTGAGCCCTGTACACGGTAATATATCAAATGGATCTTCGATCCCTGCTAGAAAAGCTGACCAAGATGCAACATCTATACACTCCATAGACTGAAAGGAGTATGCTATAGCTATCTCATGGGTGAAACAATACCCGTGTCGTCTGAAAGTGCCAATCGGTCTCAAGTGTGACATAAACCACACATACAACATGACCGAGTACATCTGTAAACACTCTCATCGAGATAAATGCTGAAGATGTCTGGTGTCGACCTCGAGTCTCTGCTATAATCATCGGTACGATGGTGTGACCCTCCCTGAGAGCTCTCACTGCCATGATAACTCTTATATCCAACTCATCCATGTACCGTGGCATGTAGACATATGACAGTATGCACAATAGCAATACATCCACTCTGGCCAGACGCAAATTATCCTTCGATGTGGTGAAATCCTCTGAGTGTCATGTATAACTATCCTCAGAGTCAAATCTATCAAACAGAAAATGTTGGGATATCACGTGGCCGGATGTGATCTCATCCTGCACCACCCTACGCCTCAATCCAGTGAGGGTCATGAACTGCCGACTCATGTCTCCAATAGCCATATGCACGTAAGGTTTATCCAGTGGCAGCATCGTCAAACGTGCATACTCCTCCAGAGTCGGAGTCAACTCCTGGGTCCCAAACCGGAAAACCTGCCTCTCCGGTACCTAGTGCTCCAGCATACCCTCCACAAATCCTGTGGGAACCTGAAACATCAAGAGGGTCATAGTATGTTGTAACAGCTGATCTACTGTCACCCTGTCTGATGGTGACATACTATCATGCCATGATCTCATACCAGATGCCACCAATACTGGTGGGGTATGATCAATGCGGCTAACTGCCGAAGAATACATCTGTGTGGGCCGTACCATAAGACCATCTAGGGGTCAATGCAGAATATCTCTGGATATACATACATATGCATAACATAATAACATGCATGATACAATAGATGGCAATATGATATAGGGAATGGAAAACTGTACATACATTCCTAAGTATATCATAATCTAATATATCATCTCTATACAGCTAAAAATATAGGGAAATGCGGCACTGACGCCCAACAACTAATAACGGCCTACCAAAAGAGATATCGAGAATGGGACAGAGCTACCCAGTGTCTAACAGAGGCCTATCAAAAGAAATAATAAGAATACACATTAAAAGAAGACAATAGTGTCAATGTCTACATCAAATCATGTCTACCTGATGTAACTCCTCCTGAATCACTGGATCTCTATCAACAAGGATATCAGACCTATACAATAGAGGATCTACACTGGCAAAACAAAATGGGTCACCTGAGGGGCCAGCACCTGAGCTGGAAGAATCAAATGTATCTGCCTCTGCAGGATCTCTGCCCAAGTGCCAGATAAAGAAATGTGCCCGGTCCAGTTGCTTGGTCAAACTGTCAATCTGTGTCAAATGGGTCGGATCTTGGACATAATCTAGCCAATCTATCATCATCACGGATCCTAGAACCATATCCCCCATGAACTGAGTGGTGCAGGTCTGAGCTCCAATGGTACGAGGGGACCACCAATGCTGGAATATCTCCTGAGTGTAGGGACCCTTTGACAGTGCAAAATCGTCAACACCCAACAATGGGATATCAATGACGGGCGACTGTGAAACATGCCAGTAACGCGTGGCAGGAGGCAAGATCGGCATACGAATCTCTCATGTGGTGTTCCTGATAGCACGCTCTCTTAAGTAGAGCTCCCATCCTCCATCTGTGAAGAGAGGAACCCTACGGGTGGAAATCATGTACTAGACTCCAACCGGGTACCCATCCTCAAAACCAATGATCAAATGCTCCCTAGAGTAGGAAATCCAAGTGATGACATCTGCTGTCAACAACTCCAATTGTAGGCGGTAATGAGTGAAACCCTCAGCAACAGGGACATCCGCCAGTATGGAATGATGCCATCTCTGTCCTCGTGGATAGGTATCTAAGCCTAACACACTCACAGGACGCAAACATGGGAGCCTCTCATAGGCCCAGAACTGTCAATGCAAAGGTAAACATCTGCTGTTAGTTAACCCTCTTAACCTGTACATGGGAAAAGAGAAAAGAAACACTCACCAGCAGAAATGGGTAGAATCCTAACCAAGCCTCGGTCAAGCCCTACGAATGTATGCACATCCCCTTGTGGAAATAGGCAAAGGTGTAGGAATCCCAATCATACTCTCCAACATGGTCCACGTCTCGTGTGGCGCTAATCAAAGTGAATGACACCGTAGAAGAGTTATCTGTTATGAAGCAGCCCCTAATGATCATCAGGAACAATTGCCGAAGGATGCGATCCCTGACTCTCACATCAGCGGGTATGGGCTCACTCAACAGCCCGCTCATAGCATCTACGCACAAAGGACCTATACGCACAGTCCTGCCCTTAAGCGCCTCAGCCAGGACTCCTAACAAGGATATGACGGCAATCGGGGTAATATCAGCGGCACTAGTGCCCCTCCAAACTCCATACCCATGATAAATCGCCAATCCATCGACGTCATCATCACCTCACAGTCCAGCAAATAGAGAGACTATGTCTAGTGAAACCAGCGCTCAGACAATGCCCAGAGGTTACCCCAGGGACAACAACGGGGAATAATAGAAAAGAACGCCCCAAATCCCCAATCATGCACAATCACTTTATAGTAAGGATGCAGGGCCAGGTACATGGAAGGAATGTTAAACCAGTTCCCCCTAGGCTATGTAAAGCCGGGAACCTACATCAAATGCAGATCAACATCAGAGTTCTTTACTCCTCACCAATAGGAAATAAGGAAGATTAAGATCTAATTTTATAACTCGTTTGCGTGCATGTAAACTGAAGGGTGTCAACTCAAATCACCCAAAAGCTCTGGGTTCGCCACCTGAATGCCTAGCAAATCCCTACAATGACTGCATGTAGTAGGAGTGGGGTCCGTAACTGAAACATCCTCCTCCTCATCCTCAACGTCCGGCACATCAACCAAGACTGGACGTATCACCACCTCCACCAGACAATGAAGCTGTAACAGAACGGGGTCGAGGCGCTTCAGAAGCCCTTCTCCGTACACCAGAAGTGGTCCTACGGGAACTACTCGGCTGATCCGGACCCATAATATCTGGACAAAAGTCTCCAAATCACCCTAGAAGGGGTGTGGTAATTTTTAACCTGGAGCTTTTCAATGCATTTTATGACTACATGCATGCATGCATTACTTTAACATACATCTACAGTAGAGTTAAAAATGTATGACTACCCAATGCCTACGTTTTGAAATTTTTTGCCATAGTCCCCTTTATAAATAGGACTATCCACACGCACATAGGCATAACTAGGTGGCCATTCAGTAGCACACCTGCCCACAGTCATATACACACTACATGCATCAAAATGTCAAAGTCATCAATCCATAAGGGTATCCTAATTACCAGGATTACTTTGTATTACCACCTTTGCTCATTTATCCTCAGATAGGATAAGAAATAGCAGAAAAAGGTGTCAATTTGACTGTTTCAAAAGTCAAAAAAATTCAAATTATTGTGTTCAACATAGTTAAATACTAACATTTATTGTGTTGAATAATTTTTATAAAGTCATATCAGCATGTATATTCACTACTACCTGTTTAGATGCATTTCATGTGATAAGTCATTTTCCAACAGATAAAAACTGTAAAAGAAGACATGCATACATTACCAAGACAATGTAGAACACTTGTATGGTGACAGAATTTGCTGAAAGTCGCCCAAACTCAGCAGATCTGAAGAAGAGCTCTCGGATTTCCTTCGCGGTGCAACTTGAAAATGACTTATAAAAGCAACCTGCTGGGATTTAATACCCACGGTTGGCCGTAGGTCCACCTGCGGCTGCTGTAGGTGTACATACGACATCCCTACGTGGCTCCCACCCCTTCGGCTCCATCCAGGTTGAGTTACAAATGAGGTATCACAAGCTAAAAAGGCCAAATCAGGAATAAAAACGCTACGCGACTGAGCAGAATAGCCTGGAATACTGGTTGTCACAAGTCAAATTATGGCTTTACATATCACTCATTGGTATTCGCCTAAACATAGGGTACACTATACTGATGATCTCAGCTTTTTCAAATCACACTCGGCAATGCCTCACACAGGTTTGACGCCGCCAAATTCAGGGTCATAACCCTAAAACCCTTTAGAATCTCCGGCGGGGGTTATAACGCATTCTTTGTCCATGTACAAATCCCTGACGGGGGTTACAACGCATTCTCATCCGTTGATGTACATGTCAATGAAGGTCAAGCAACCTTGACGTCATCTCAGCCGATGGCAAGTAAACCCATCAAAGCATCGAAAGCTATTTGATGAGTGGTACACATATCCACGTATCCTCGGCGGGGGTTACAATGCATTCTCATCCGTTGATGCACACGTCAACGAAGGTCAAGCATCCTTGATATTTTTCCCAACAGGGATCTATTCGTTGATACACACATCAACGAAGGTCAAGCAACCTTGACAGTTTGCCCAACAGGGATCTATCCGGTGATACGCGACATCGGTGAAGGTCGAGACAGCAACCACCGACGAAACATCTTGTTGGCGAGAACTCAATAGGATCAGTAGTATATATTTGGTTATACAAACCAGGGAAGACCATCCTCATCGGAGAGGAACGATGATGGAGTATGTTATACACATCCTCAAACAGACAAAGCTTTATCCCCACAGATCTCTTACACACAAGAGGCACATCTTCAGATTAAAGTCTGTATCAAGGATTCAGGACTTTGGTGATAACCCCAACGTTAACATCCTGGAAGATTTGGATCACACGTCCAAGACATCATTGATTATCATCCCCGGTAGGAGTAACAAGGAGCCGACAATCATCCCACCATGTCGGAACACAATCCAACAAACCACAGGTATCATGCATTTGAATTATGTTACTGCACATGTCATCATGTTTATCTTGTTGCATTTCAAGTGTCTATGATTCTTTATCATATCCATTCCTTGCATTGCATGAATATGAAAAAGAGGGCCATCTGTAGAAACTCAAAATTTTCTGCACACCTGTTACTAATATTGCAAAAGGGCAGATTTGTCTTTCAGAGATAACCACGGAAGGCATTTCATATCCATCTCCGAATAACGCCGGAAGTTCGAAGATCAACCGGAACACACACCAGGAGTATCAGTTCCAACCTCGGAGATAACCCCGGGTTAGCATCAACCTCGAAACTCAAACCGAGGCACTCAGTCCAAAGACCCAGAGATAACACTGGGAAGACAGGCACACTTAGAGATGACCCTGAGGACCTTCAAACACTTGTAGTAGTCCAATCTCAGAGATAACCCTGAGCAACGTCTGCTTTATCAGCCCAAACCGGAGATAACCCCAGTGAGGGGAAAAATCGTCATCTTGCCACCTCGACCCCACATTGCACCGTCTCAACATCTCATACATACATTTCTACACAAAAACGTCCCACAAGAGCCCAGGAGTTCCAATCCCGAGTGACTATTACGCAGGGAAGCACACTAGATAGAATTTGAAGCTTGAAGACCATGGGCATGGTCCCTTCTTCCTGACTTCATACAACCTCTAATCCCATGTCATTGCGTAACTCTCGACAATGGCAGTCTAAAATAGGTCTTGTACACCTCAATCGGATGCCCAGATTACAGTTCTGAAAGTTCGAGCGGACATCACAAAGGTGCGCGCAATGCTGCATCTTGAGACGCAGAGGGATTCGCGGAGCAGGGCAACAGCCGGGCAACCGCAAGTGCATTCATGGTGCCGCAGTACACTACTGACTCCTCGCTCTATAAATATAGAGCTTGGGGTGACCATTTTAAAAAAGAGGAAAAGGCGAGGAAGCCCTGTCAAATTTGCTCTGCACACACCCCATATTGAGTGCTTTCTCATTTTAAACACTTGTTAGCTCACATATAGATATATTTTTACCGACGAGAGCTGAGTGTTCATCCACTTAAAGTCATAGATGTCTTCTTTGGCAGCCCACTGTAAGCCTTCTTAGACATTATAAAGCCTTTTTCTTCATCTTTGCACACACTCTTCTTCACATTGAGAGTCGTGTTGTGTGTGTATCTTGGGACTTGATTAGTGGTTTTCATTTCTGTCTGTATATATATACTTATATATGTATATATTTATATATATGGACTAACATTATCGAGTTATGCCTCGATTTAGCCTAGAGTTATGTCTGGAGCATTTACTTACTTTTATATATATATATATATATATATATATATATATATATATAAAACCAGTAAATGCTTCGAATATAAAATATAGGCTCATCGAATCGAGTCCGACAACAGTTCATATATTATTATTATTATAATTATTATAATTATTACTATTACTATTACATTTAGTACTCTTGTTCATCTACTTACTATTATTCAAAATTTCTCTTTTACTCTTGTTTCGAAGTCACCTAACTTACTGTAGTTCACCTGGTTCGCGTCTAACCTGTGTAAGTCTCTTGGGTGAGGAGTGTCTGGTTGAAGAACATAGGTATGAGTCTATTTAAGGTAAGAGGGTATGAATGGAAGAATAAAGAGTGAAGCTTTATTTTGAATTTAGTAAAGGATGAGTAGATTGTTCAGATCTAACTCCTCAGCTAGTAACCGGTCAACTTTACCTCCCGTCCCTATCATAGTTAACCAGGAAACACATAGTTATGAAAATATAAGTCAAGCTTTACACAATTGGAACATACCAAAGGTTTCCCCTAAAGAAATTTATCAGTCAACCTTTTTAGAAAATTTCAAAACTGATTATAATGTAAAAACAGTTGAAAAGGTCTATGCAATTAACAAAGAATACGAAAAGTATAGTCTTTTATCTCCAGATGTTATTAAAAAGCATAGGAAAAATGGTTATAATTTCATTTATATTGGTTTAGTTCAAGTTGTAGTTAAACCCCTGAATATTAAAGGAATTAATTCGAGTATCTATATCTGGCTCAGAGATACCAGATTCTTGAATTATTATCTGAGTATGATTGGCATTATGGAATCAAGTTTGTACAATGGACCTATCCATTTCAATTGCTTTCCTGATTTCACATTAAGCCTAAGTGATCAACATATATTAAAAGCTTTGACATTAAACATTAAAACTGCTGGAGAAATTACTCATATGATTGAGGGTTCTCAAATTTATAGCTTTGATTTACAGATTTATTATAAGACCATGAAAACGAACTTAAACGTTCATGCTCTTAATAAAAGTCCTAAAGATCAAACTGTATTGATTCAAAGTTTAACTAGTAATGCTAATATTCAGATCCCGAGAACCATCCTCTGGAAGGATATTACGTTACCTAGTCAATGGACTTTACCCAGTGAAATACCTCAACAACCTGTAGTTAACAACCTACTAAATATAGAAAATGTTAAACAATTTTTTGATGGAACGGTCAAGATAAGTTTTGAGCGTACTAGAAGGCCAGTTATTATAGAAGATTTTACTAGTTCTTCAGCACCTTCAGTTCACACCCAAAGAGATACTAAAGTACTTAGTAACCCTTCTGTTAGGGATATTAAATTAAAGGGTATCCTTAATCAAGGTCAAGCTAGTAACCCTTGTTATACTCAAAAGGACCCTGTAGAAGAGGAGGAAGATTCTTCTTCTCCTACCCCTTCTGAGTATCCAACTCAATCAGATTTTGAGATTCCAATTAACAATCAATTAAGAGTTATTAAAAAAGAATTCATGTTAGATTGGGACAATCTTGTAAAAGATTTTAATTCCAAATCTATTAAAGAAAAAAGACATTTATTTAGATCTAATCATTCAACAGAAAAAGAGCGCGATAAAATTGTTAATAGATGGAAACGATTCATTAATAATGAAAAAAAACATTACCTTTTACGACTGGTATGATTAATATCAAGGTAAATGTAATGTTATAACTAAAACTCAATGGATTAAAGAAGATAGGTCAAAGGTCTTTTCTAGTCATCCCCCACTAGAAACTGTCCTACTTCCAGTTAAAAATACATCTGTTATTGCCAGCCCTTTTAAGATTTTGGATGGTAATAAAGATGATAAAAAAATTATTGAACAATTAAATTTTAGTAATCAATATCTAGCAACCGTTGGAAGACAGCTAGATAGAATTGAATAAAAATTCGAAGAAACCAATATTAAAAAACCTGATTCAAAAATTAAACATCCTTTATTAAAATTACCAGAAAATAGAAGTAAATTAGGTATACCTAATAAAGATGATGAACTCACTCAAGCTATTGATAAGTTATTTAAAAAATTAAAAACTGAGCCTGAATCAAGTGGCACTTTAGCAATCATTGATCAAGTTGAAACCGACAATGAAAGCAATAGCACGTCAGATCATTCTGATACTTTTTCAGTCCCAGATTTTAATGATCAGTTAAACAAATTAACAGTTAAAAACACTAGTATAACCAAGAATTGATATTCTAGACCTACTCCTCCAGATCTACAATTCGAAGAGAGAAATCTAGATAAGCAATTCTCTGTTTCATCCAATAAAATTTATGAATGGAACATAGATGGTTTCAGTGAACAAGAAATTTTAAACAAGTTAAATCACATGTCTATGTTAGCAAATAGCTATATAACTAAATTCAGCAATCTAACTCAACCAGATATTGTTGGGTTAATAGCTAGTGGATTCACTGGTATTCTCAGATCTTGGTGGGAAAAACATCTCACTGAAGATACTAGATTATCAATAATTCATGTTTTCCAGTTAGATGATGACGGTAACCCCATCTTTGATGAAGATGTTAGTGTTGGTCCGCCTGATGGAGTCAATACTTTAATATTTACCATAATTAAACATTTTGTTGGCACTCCCAGTAATATTACTGAGAGAATCCATGATCAGCTAAGTAATCTCACTTGTCCCACTCTAAGCGATTTTAGATGGTACAAAGATGTATTTAACTCTCGAGTTATGATGCGAAATGATAGCAATAAACCATTCTGGAAAGAAAAATTCGTCGATGGTTTACCTTCATTATTCACTCATAAAGTTAGAGAAGAGCTAAGCAAAATTTAGGGTATATTGATTATGATAACCTAACTTATGGGGACATAATCAGTTATATTCAAAAAATTAGATTAAAAATGTGTATTGATTTTAAATTAGCCAAGCAAGCTAATAAGGACAAGAAAAAAGCTAAGTATGAGTTAGGAACCTTCTGTGAACAATATGGTTTACCACCAGTTGCTCCCTCTAGAAGAAAGCAATTGCATAAACATATTGATCACCATAGAAGTCACAAGCATCATAAACACAAACGCAGTCATAAGAAGAATAAAAATCAAGATGAATATTATAATAAACCCAAACCAACAAATAAAAAATATAATAAAGGGTCTAAAAAATTTGATAAAAGTAAAATTATTTGCCACAATTGTGGACAAAAAGGGCACTACAAAAATGAGTGCAAAATTAAAGAGAAATTATCTCAATTAAATATTTCAAGTGAAGATACTGAACAACTATTAGAATTATTGAGAATAGAGAACAACGTCAGTAATGATGAAGGTTCTGATATTCCTCATTCATCTAATAGCAGTACTAGTAACCATGAAACAGATAATGACAATGAAGAAGTTACTATTTGTGCTAATAATTGCAATGAAAATTATTGCATTAAAAGATTAAATGTAATTACCAAAGATGACGAAGAAAGCTCTTTACTAATTGATTTAATTAGTAAGATTTCTGATCCTGAGTTAAAATCTCAATACACTAAGCAGTTAAAAGATTTATTAACCAAAGATAATAGAGTTAAGGATAAGATTATTAAAGCTAAAGAAAAAACAGTATTTAGTCTTAATAAAACTCTTGAGAGATTTAAAACCCCAATAAAAGAAGTTACCCTTCCAGAATTAAATCAAGAAGTTAATAAACTAAAAAGAGAAATTTCTAACTTAAAATTAGAAGTCTCTAATTTAAGAAAAGAGTTTGAGGACAAAAAATTCGATCTTCAAGTCCATGATTCCTCCTCTAGTGATAAAAATCACGATGAGCCTAAATCGTCAGGAACTAAAGAAGAACCAGATCTCTTTGTCCAGGGTCATTCTCTTAAAAGAATTAAAGATATCACCATTCAAAAATGGTATATCTCCATTAACTTAGTTATTGATAAAACCTTTTCAATACAACTTCCTGCCCTAGTGGACACTGGCGCAAATCTTAATTGTATTCAAGAAGGTCTAATCCCAACTAAATTCTATAAGAAAACTAATGAAAAATTAAATTCAGCTAACGGTAGTCAAATGAAAATAAAATATAAACTGCCTAAGGTTAATATCTGTCAAGATAATATATGTTTTAAAACATCATTTGTTTTAATCTGCAATCTTACTGATAAGATCATCTTAGGGTTACCATTTCTATATTTATTATACCCCTTTACTACCAGTAATGAAGGTTTAAGTTGTAAACATTTAGGAAAAAGAATAACATTTAAATTCCTTATTAAACCTAAAGAAAGAGATTTAAAATTTATTCAAGAAGAATCTATTTCCAAATCATTAAATTTATTAAATTGTAAATCCACTCATCTAAATTTCTTAAAGGAAGAAATTAAGTACAAAAAAATTGAAGAACAACTTCAGAATAAAGAAGTTCAAGAGAAAATTGAAAATTTAAGAACTTATTTAAAAGACAACTTTTGTTCTGATTCTCCTAATGCCTTTTGGCATCGAAAGAAGCATGTTGTAAGGCTTCCTTATGCTAAGGAATTCAAAGAACATCTGATTTCTACTAATGTCAGGCCAATACAAATGAATCATGAACAAATGGAGTTATGCAAAAAGGAGATTAATGATCTTCTTAGTAAAGGTTTAATTAAGCTTAGTAAATCCCCTTGGTCATGTCCCGCCTTTTATGTCAACAATGAAACAGAAAATGAGAGAGGTATTCCTCATCTAGTTATCAATTACAAACCATTAAACAAGGTCTTAGAATGGATTAGGTACCCCTTGCCTAATAAAGATGACCTCATTAACCGGTTAAGTAATGCCATCATCTTTAGTAAATTTGACCTTAAATCTGGTTTCTGGCAAGTTTCCATTCACCCCGATGATAGGTACAAAACAACCTTTACCACCCCATTCGGTCACTATGAATGGAATGTCCAGGCATTTGGCCTAAAAAATGCCCCCAGTGAATTTTAGAATATTCTCAATGATATTTTGAATCCTTTCAGTCATTTTATCGTCGTCTACATTTATGATATTCTCATTTTTTTCCAATTTTATTGAAGAGCACATTAAACATTTGAAATCGTTCTTCAAAACAGTTAAAGATACTGGACTTGTCCTTTCACCTTCCAAATGCAGCTTGTTTCAAGCTAAAGTTCGGTTTCTTGGTTTAAATATTTATCGTGGACTCACATGAATTTGATCGACAGAGCTATTCAATTTGCTGATAGATTCCCAGATAAAATAACCAATAAAACCCAACTACAAAGGTTTTTGGGCTCGCTCAATTATATTGGAAAGTTCTATAAAAACCTTAGGAAGATTTGCAAACCTCTTTTTCAGTGTTTGCAAGATAATCCATCCCCTTGGACAGACATTCACACTTCTGTCGTCCAACAAGTTCAAAATTATGTCAAGGCATTGCCCTGCCTTGGTATTTCTAATGATTCTGCATTCAAAATTGTTGAAACTGACGCCTCTGATATTGGTTTTGGTGGAATTCTCAAGCAAAAACTTACTCTCAATTCCCTTGAACAAATTGTTCGTTTTCATTTCGGTGCATGAAATAGTACACAGTTAAATTACAGTACTATTAAAAAAGAAATACTTTCTTTAGTATTATGTATTAACAAATTCCAAAGTGACTTACTAAACCAAAAATTCTTAGCTCGCATTGACTGCAAATCAGCAAAATATGTTTTAGAAAAAGATGTTGAAAACACAGCCTCTAAACATTTCTTTGCTAGATGGCAAGCCTTATTGAGTATTTTTTACTTTGAAATTGAGTATATTAAAGGCAGTAACAATTCAATTCCTGATTTTCTCACTCGGGAATTCATTAATACAGGTACTGTCCATCTATCATGAGCATTCGAGGAGCATCATCCTCACGTGGGCTGGGTCGCCCTACTGGCCCAAGTAACCAACCAAGAAGAACCTTGGTTCCTCATCCAGTAAACCTAGTTTATCAAACCACTAATAAATTTACCGTCCTTGGGATAATGCCCAAGCCCTACAGTTCAGCCTTAGCCAGTAAACCAACTCTAGTTGACCCTTTTCAGTCTAAGGCTTCCCTTTCAAACCCCAGTCATCCTCCTTCTGAGTACATGCTTAGATGGACTAATCACCTATTTCATATTGAACCTCATATGAAACCTAAAGATGACCCTGTCAATCTGGCCTCCCAGTTCTTTCCTTCTCGGTGGCACTTCATGCCCCTTGCTCCTTATAAATCCCTTGTGTATTATAAGGATATCCTCCTTAAAACCGAGTCAATCTTTATAAAACCCATTTATGTTAATAACAATAAATCCAAAGTTCTTTATCATTCATTATATATTAAACAGTTTATTCTGATGTCTGATTGGGGAAAACATCCCTCTGATCTTATGTAACTTTCTAATCAAAATAACTCTTACTGTTATTATGATTACATGGAAGCTTGGTATAGAGTTTTCCTTTATCAAAATGAGTCAAACAGTCATTCATGGTTTATTCAGTTCGATCATAAATTCAAATTTTAATTCCCTTATTGGTTTTCTCACTGGTGGGCATGGTTTGGTTCTACTTACGACCTCCTTCCTGATCCCTTGAAAGTCCAACTCAGTCATTTTTGTAACCACAATAAAAATAATCCAACAAATAATGGTGTCCCTGTCATTCTTCAATTTGTGAGTAAGTATAAGGTTCCTCGAATTCTTAAATGGCAATATGACATTCCGACTCCAACTAAAGTTACCCATCCTCATGGTGAAGAATTTAATTACCTTGCTTCTCCCACAGTTGATCCATTTCCCCTTGTCTCCCGTCAATGGTTCATCAAATGGTGGGATAAATTTGATGTTAATAGAATTGTTGGTCAGGTTTAGTTAGAGTTTCCCACTGTCCCTCTTAAGGTTCTTCCAGTTACAACTAAAGAGCCTTACAGTCAAGAGTCAAAACCAAAAGAGTCCAAAGTCAGTACTACTGGTTCATCCTATTCCCGTGATATTTCTGATTTTAAGAATTGTTCCGATAAAGAGTTAAAATTAATTGCTCAAGCATTAAATAAAAGAATTGATGAATTGCATGAAGAAGCCTCTGCAGGTGAGCCTAGGAATCATGTGATCACAGATTCAGTCCACTGAATCTAGATTCGGTTCCCGTGATGGACATTTTCAGCTGTAAGTAGCTTGTAAATTATTCACGGTGTTTGAATTTCCTTAGATGGCTTTCGTGCCCATGATGAGTTCGGCACTGCTATATATTATTTTCTCAAAGATGCTTCGCATCTCGAAAATAAAAGCAATCAAGCCGAACATTGAGCACAAGGTTTGAAAAAACTTCTTTTACAAAACCTCACTACTATATCATGTTTAAAACTGAATTTCTCATACAAATTCAAACCCTTTGTATTTAGGTGCGAACGAGGCCTCGCACTACTTTCAAATAACAGCACATTGACCCACACACACACATTCATATAATAGTTTCTTGAAAAGTAGCAGTCACCATGGTAACACAGATGTCGGGGGTGCCTAACACCTTCCCTCCGCATAATCAAGCCCTCAAACCCAAATGAATCTCGGTTTCATAGACCCGTTTAGCAGTGTCACATCATTGGGTCAATGTGCAAACCTTTTCTTGGTTGCGTTGGTGCAACCAGTTAAAAATACCAACTGGCAACTCTTACAGTCAAATCGTCGATATATACATGTCGGACCTTTTTCACTTATTTTTTCAAATAAATCTCACATAACATGAGAACACCAAAGAACAAGAATAGAAAAGGGATAAATAAAAATCCCGACGTCGACAATTACTAAGGTCAAGAAACAAGCAAATGAGTCTTTTAGAGATAACACTAGAGGACAAAACAGTTCCAGTTCCGGAAATCTCTGCGGAGAAGCCTTTTCAATCTCGAAGATAACCCCGAGATATTCAATCCTGGAAATAACACCGAGAGTTTCAGTCTTAACCTCAGAAATAACACCGAGGAGTGTAGTTGTAGTTTCGGAGATAACCCCGGAAAAGCTCATTTCAACCTTTGCAATCAGCTTCAACCTCGGAGATAACCCCGAGGCACTCAGTCCCAAACCCAAAGATAACCCCGGGAGGTCAAGCATACCTCAGAGATAACCCTGAGGATATCCAGTACTTGCAGTAGCCCAATCTCAGAGATAACCCTGAGCAACGACTGCTTTATCAGCCCAAACCGGAGATAACCCCAGTGAGGGGCAAAATCATCATTTTCCCACCTCGATACCACATGCGCTCCATCTCAACACATTTCAACATACATTCTACATAACAGTGTCCTATAAGAACTAAATAGCTGCAATCCCGAGTGACTAGTACACAAGACAGCACACAGGATGGAATTTGAAGCTTGAAGACCAAGGGCATGGTCCCATCTTCCTGACTTCTTACAACCTCTAATTCTATGTCATTTGTGTAGCTCTCGACAACAACACTCCAAAACAGGTCTTATACACCTCAATTGGATGCCCAGATTGAAGTTTTGAAAGTTTGAGCGGATAACACATTGCATACGTGTACGCGTTTCGAGACGATGGGACCCATGAAGCCGGGGGTAGTCAGTAGTACACTGCATGCCGCCAGTAAGTGCACTGTGGTTCCCCCCTCTATAAATAGAGGGCTTGGGGTGGCCATTTTGTAAAAGAAAAAAGCCAGGAAGCCCTGTCCAATTTTCTCTATACAAACTATAAACTGACTGCTTTCTAATTTTAAACACTTGTGAGCTCATATATTGCTATATTTTTACTGGTGGGAACTGAGTGTTCATCCATTTAAAGTTATATAAGTCTTCTTTGGCAGTCCACTGTAAGCCTTCTTACATCTTTCAAAGCCTTTTCTCCATATTTTCCACACATTGTTCTTCACGTTAAGAGTCGTGTTTGTGTGTATGCTCGGACTTTGGTCCGTGGCTTTTATTTCATTTTTATATATATATATATATATATATATATATATATATATATATATATATATATATATATATATATATGGACTAACATTATCGAGTTAGGCCTCGATTGAGCCTGGACTCAAGTCCGGAGCATTTATTGCTTTTATATATATATACTTATATATAAACTATGGTCGAACTCTTTTCGATGAGCCTGGATTTATATCCGGAGCATTTATTACTTTTATATATATACACATATATATAAACTGTTGTCGGACTCTGTTTGATGAGCGTAGATTTTATATCTGGAGCGTTTACTGCTTGTATATATATAAATACTTATATATATTATACCCATCAAACTTTGTTTGATTGAGCTCAGATATAATATCCTAGTATGTTACTAGCTATATATATATATATATATATATATATATATATATATATATATATTTACATTTAAAATCGGGCTGGAGTTTAATTTGTGGCCTTTTATTGCTTTATTTACATTTCGTCCCGCCTGGAGTTAACTTTGTGGCGGTGGATCGATATTACTACTTTATTTACATTTCGATCCTCCATAGAGGTGCTTCGTGGTGGTTGATCTTCTCTCTCTCTCTCTCTCTCTCTCTCTATATATATATATATATATATATATATATATATATAGCGCTTTTATATATTTACATTTTTCAGTCCTGCATGAAGTTCGCTTCGTGGTGGTTGACAGTCTGTATATATATATATTTACAATTTTTATATATATAACTACTTACAGCATTCATACAAACTGCTACATCATGTGAGCCTAGGAATCATAAGATCACAGATTCAGTCTCCTGAATCTAGATTCGGTTCCTGTGATTTACATTTTCGGCTATAAACAGCTTGTACATTATTCACGGTGTTCAAATTTCCTTAGACGGCTCTCATGCCCACAAGGAGTTCGGCACTGCTATATATATTATTTCCTCGAGGATGCCTCGCATCTAAAAAATAAAAGCAATTAAGCCGAACACTTAATAAAATGGAAGTATCAAAGGCCTCAATTACTATTGAGCATAAGGGTTTGAAAAACCTCTTTTACAAAACATCATTGTTATATCTTGTTGAAACTGAATTTTTACAAAAATTCAAACCCTTTGTATATAGGTGCGAACGAGGCATAACACTACTTCCAAATAATTGCACATTGACCCACACACATACACACACATTCATATAACAGTTTAATTGAAAAGTGGCGGTCACCGTGGTAACACGGATGTCGGGGGGTGCCTAACACATTCCCTCCACATAAGCAAGTCTCCGAACCCTAACAAATCTCGGTTTCACAGACCAGTTTAGCAGTGTTACATCACGTGGTCAATGTACAAACCTTTTCTCGGTTAAGTTGGTGCAACCATTTAAAAATACCAACTGACTACTCTTACAGTCCAATCGTCGACATATAAATGTCGGACCTTTTCACAACTTGTTTTTTCAAACAAATCTCACCTAACATGAGAACACCAAAAGACAAGAATAGAAAAGGGACAATAAAAATCCCGACGTCGACAGGTGGCTACTCTGCTGGGGATTCTAGTAAGAGGACTTAAGCCGCTACTACAAACTTTTCAAAACTGTTACATGCTTATGTATGGATATTGCATTTACATTTTGATGAATGTGTACGAATGCATTTACTTACTGCACTTAATGCTTTACACTATATCTATATACGATATTAGTGCTTCGCACATGTCATCATTCCCATAACGGTGAGACACGTTGCATGTGAATGTATGTTGTTTGGTTCCTCCACCAGGAGGCTATCCTATCGGTGTTTGATTACTGGACTCGTAGGGAGACTAATTCCAACGAGGCTCAAGAAAGGCACCACCTAGATTCGCTCTAGTTGAAAGACCAGATTAACTTTCCGTCAAGTAAATTATGATGATCTGGGAACCTTCATGCCAAAAAGCCGCGAGAGTAACCTAAGATAGGTCAGCCTCTGATAAAGCATACGCGGAGGAAATTCTCTTCATGATTTCCATTTTCAGTTACTTGTAAAGACAATTACTTGTAATTTCATTCCATGTCAATCTCTATGTAATGGAAAATATGAAGAATATGTGTACATGCGTATTAAAGTTCGGCATCGCTATCAGTCGACATCCGTTTTGCGAGGATAATACTCCTAAAGCAGTATACATTATGATAGCATATTAATATTGATACATTCACAAGACTAAACTACATAAGTTTTGTAGGGAAACAATTGGGCTCATTACTGTTTCAAAGTCCAAGAAGGCCATGAGCCTACAGCCAATTATGTCTTCATCTAACCAGTCTAATCCTGCTCCTGTCTCTCATGAAAAGTTTGATGGATTAAGCAAACAAATTATAGATTTGGCTGTGCTACTTAAAGAACTACACCAGTCTACTCAGGGTCTACGAATACCCATACATACAGAATCCTTTGCACATGGAGGAAGACAAGGTGCGGATCAAGCAAATCAAATACCTGATCTTCAGTTGGATAAGTCCAACAAAATTCCTAAAAACACCCATCTCAAAGAAGATCCAGACACCAGTGATATCAGGAAAAAAAATCCTTCAAATGAAAGAGACCATTCGGTCTATAAAAAGGATTGGAGCACACGGAAGTGTCTCATATGCCGACCTTTGTATATTCCTTGGTGTTCATTATACAGGGAAGTTCAAGACTTTTGACATTGAAAAGTATGATGGGTTGGGAGATCCTTATACATATTTGAAGGTGTTTATTGGGGAACTCGGATCTTATGTCGAGGATGCGAAACTTCGTAATGCAAATTTATTTCAAAAGAGTCCTGAATGGAGAAGCTTGGATCATGGTATACTTAGATTAGACAATTCTAAGATCTATATTTGGGAGGAGCTAGCTCATGCCTTCCTCACCAAGACAGACTTCCGGGTCTCAAATGGCTCGAATGGTACCAAATTCTTGTGAGACACAATAAAAATTTTGCACACTGTTACTAACATTGCAGGAGGACAGATTTGTCTTTCAGAGATAACCTTGGAAGACAACTCATATCCATTCTGGATACCGCCGAAAGTTCAGTATCAACCCCGGAACACACATCGGGAGTATCAGTTCCAACCGCGAAGATAACCCCGAGTTAGCTTCAACCTCAGAACTCACACCGAGGCACTCAGTCCAAAGACCCAGAGATAACACCAGGAAGATATGCACACTTAGAGATGACCCTAAGGACCTTCAAACACTTACAGTAGTCCAATCTCAGACATAACCCTAAGCAACGTCTGCTTTATCAGCCCAAACCGGAGATAACCCCGGTGAGGGGCAAAATCGTCATCTTGCTACCTCGACCCCACATTGCGCCGTCTCAACATCTCTTACATACATTTCTACACAAAAATGTCCCACAAGAGCCCAGGAGTTTCAATCCCGCGTGACTATTACGCAGGGCAGCACACCGAAAAGAATTTGAAGCTTGAAGACCATGGGCATGGTCCCCTCTTCCTGACTTCGTACAACCTCTAATCCCATGTCATTGTGTAACTCTCGACAACGACGGTCCGAAATAGGTCTTGTACACCTCAATCGGATACCGGATGACTGATTCCGAAAGTTCGAAGTGACATCATAGTGTACGCGGCACGCGTTTTAAGATTTATTTGGATTCATGGAGTCTTGGGCACCCCGAGGCAGTGCATGAAAAGATCTATTGCCATCAAGATGTACATATCCTGCGGCTCCTCAAATTCTATAAATATAGAGCTTGGGGTGGCCATTTTAAAAAAGAGGAAAAGGCGAGGAAGCCCTGTCAAATTTGCTCTGTACATACCCCATATTGAGTGTTTTCTCATTTTAAACACTTGTTAGCTCACATATAGATATATTTTTACCGACGGGAGCCGAGTGTTCATCCACTTAAAGTCATAGAAGTCTTCTTTGGCAGCCCAATGTAAGTCTTCTTACACATTATAAAGCCTTTCACTTCATCTTTGCACACACTCTTCTTCACATTGAGAGTCATGTTGTGTGTGTATGCCCGGACTTTAGTCCGTGGTTTTCATTTATGTCTGTAAATATATACTTATATATGTATATATTTATATATATGGACTAACATTATCGAGTTATGCCTCAATTGAGCCTAGACTTATGTCTGGAGCGTTTACTTGCTTATATATATATATATATATATACACTTATATATATGAATTGTTGTCGGACTCCGTTCGATGAGCCTAAATTTTACATCTGGAGCGTTTATTGCTTATATATATAAGAACTGTTGTCGGACTTTGTTCGATGAGCCTGGATTTTATATCCGATGTGTTTACTGCTTTTTTATATATATAGCGATAAATCATTTGAAATGATAAACCGAGCCGGATTGAGAAACATCTTCAGACGCTTTCGCTTATATATATATATATATATATATATATATATATATATATATATATATATATATATATATACTTTTATGTCGTGCCTAGAGTTTACTTGTGAGCCTTTTAACGCTTTACTTACATTCCGTCCGCTACCAAGTTTACTTCATGGCGGTTGATCATTTTTACTACTTTCTTTACATTCAGTCCCGCCTGGAGTTTACTTCGTGGCGGTTGATCGCATTTATTGCTTTATTTACATTTCTGATCCCCCATGGAGGTGCTTCGTGGTGGTTGATCATGTCTCTATATATATATATATATTTATCGCTTTTATATATTTACATTTTCGATCCCCCATGGAGGTGCTTCGTGGTGGTTGATCATGTCTGTATATATATATTTAAAACTTTTATATATATAACTTCTTACTGCTTTTTTATATAAACTGCAGCATCATGTGAGCCTAGGAATCATGTGATCAAAGATTCAGTCCACTGAATCTAGATTTGGTTCCTATGATGGACATTTTCAGCTGTAAGCAACTTGTAAATTAGTCACGGTGTTTGAATTTCCTTAGATGGCTTTCATACCCATGAGGAGTTCAGCACTGCTATATATTATTTTCTCGAAGATGCTTCGCATCTCGAAAATAAAAGCAATCAAGCCGAACATTTAATAATAAAATGGAAGTATGAAAAGGTCTCAATTGTTATTGAGCACACGGTTTAAAAAAACCTCACTGCTATATCATGTTTAAAACTAAATTTTTCATACAAATTCAAACCCTTTATATATAGGTGCAAACGAGGCCTCGCACTACTTCCAAATAATAAAGACATTATTACACACACACACATTTATATATAGTTTCTTGAAAAGTGGCGGTCACCGTGGTAACACGGATGTCTCTGGGTGCCTAACACCTTCCTCCGTGATAATAAAGCCCCCAAACCCAAATGAATCTCGGTTTCACAGACCCGTTTAGCAGTGTCACATCACTAGATCAATGTGCAAACCTTTTCTCGATTGCATTGGTGTAACCAATTAAAAACACCAACTGGCGACTCTTACAGTCAAATCGTCGACATATACATGTCGAACCTTTTTCACTTATTTTTTCAAATAAATCTCACATAACATGAGAACACCAAAGAACAAGAACAGAAAAGGGACAAATAAAAATCCCGACGTTGACAGGTGGAAACTCTGTTGGGGACACCAGTAAGAGGGCTTAAGCCGCTACTACAAACTTTTCAAAACTATTATATGCTTATGTGTGGATGTTGCATTTACATTTTGATGTATGTGTACGAATGCATGTATCTACTGCGATTAATGCTTTACACTATATCTACTTATGATATTAGTGCTTCGCACATATCATCATTTTCATAAATGGTGAGACATGTTGTATATTAATGTATGTTGTGTGGTTCCTCCACCAGGAGGCTATCCTGTCGGTGTTTGATTACTGGACTCGTAGGAAGACTAATTCCAACGAGGCTTAAGAAAGGCACCACCCAGATTCGCTCTAGTTGAAAGACCGGATTAACTTCCTGTCAAGTAGATTGCTATGATCTGGGAACGTTCATGCCAAAAATCCGTGAGAGTAACCTAAACTAGGTCAGCCTCTGATAAACCAAACGTGGAGGAAAGTCTCTTCATGCTTTCCATTTTTAATTACTTGTAAAAGCGTTTACTTGTAATATTATTTCATGTCACTCCATTATAATGCAAAATATGAAGAAATATGTGCACATGCATATTTAAATTAGCATGTTATCCTGTATTACAAATAGTTGACATCCATTTTGCAGGATATTATTCCTAAAACAGATACATCACATAGCATGTAAACATTTACATATTCCCTAAGACTAAACTACATAAGTCTTTTTGTAAGAAAATAATTGGGCACATTACCGCTTTCGAAATTTAAAAGGCCACGAGCTTTACTGACCAATCATGTCTTCATCTGACCAGTTTAATCCTGTTTCTCGAGAAGAATTTGACGGATTAAGTAAATAGATTATAGATTTAGTTGTTCTTCTTAAAGAACTACATCAGTCAACTCAGGGCTTAAAAATGTTCACACATACAAAATCCTCTGCACAGGGAGGAACCCAAAGTTCGGATAAAATAAATTTGGAACTTCAGTTGGATATAACCAACAAAGACACTGAAAACATCCATCTCAAAGGAGATCCAGACACCGGTGATATCAGGAAGAAGGTCCTTCAAATGGAAGAAACCATCCGTTCTCTCAAAGGGATTGGAGCACATGGGAGTGTTTCATATGCTGACCTTTGCATATTCCCTGGTGTTCATTATCTTGAGAAATTTAAAACTCTTGACTTTGAAAAGTATGGCGGGTTAGGAGATCCTTATACACATTTGAAGGTGTTCATTGGAGAACTTGGATCTTATGCAGAAAATGAAAAGCTCAGAATGTAGCTTTTTCAAAAGAGTCTGACTATAGAAGCCCATTCATGGTATACCAGATTAGACAACTCAAAGATCCATAGCTGGGAAGAGCTAGCTCATGCCTTCCTTACTCAGTACTGCTTCTAGTCTCAGATGGCTCCTAACCAGTACCAGATTAATAAGGTCAAGAAATAGTCCAATGAGTCTTTCAGAGAGTATGCTCAAAGGTGGAGGCGCCTTGCTGCTCAAGTTATTCCCTCTATGACAAAATCAGAAATGGTCATGACCTTCATAGACATACAAGAAGCTCCTTTCTATGAGAGAGTTTTAGCTGGTATCGATAAACTATTTTCTGAAATGATCAAACACGAAAAGATGGCTGAGATGGGGTTGAAGTCAGGAAAGATTCAAGACCTAGCCACTCTTAAAGCAGTTGCTGAACACATCCAATTTGGAACTTATGGAAACAACCCCTGGAGGGTCCATAAAAAGAAACAGGAGGATGTTTCCTTGATACTAAAAGGTCAGAAAGGCAGTCAGAATATGCCTATCCAGAGGACAAACTACTCCCCTTTTCAAGCATAATCTTCAAACACTCCATTGCCTAGAGGTGGAGAAAGAAAATGCCCTAGAGTGTTCACACCCTTAGGGGACTCGCTCAAGAATATTCTTACTTTTCTGACTACTCAGAAGAAAATCACACATCTTCTTCTACCAGGTAACCCTAATGGGAGGGGTTTCAATACTACTCGGAAGTGTGCTTATCATTCCGGGGCACCTGAACATGATACTCAAGATTGTTGGGCCTTGAAACACAAGATCCAAGATTTAATAAAAAATGGTGAGATCGTGGTTACCATACCAGATCAACCTCATGTGCAAGACAACCTTCTTCCTTAACACAAAGAAGAAGAGGTCAATATGATTAATTGGAGCAGTGGACAGAGTTCTAATTTTAATGATGAATCATCCCAGACCATCAAAGACGGTGTTGACAAATGGGATTATGCAAAGTTCCAGTTTGTTATGGAACGAAAGATGAAAGCTCTTTGTAAGCAAGTTGAGCAATTGGAAGAACTGGTGATCCATCAGCATCAAGTCACACGCCAATTAGTCAGCCAAGAGCATGCCAGTTTCCTTCTTTTCGTTATGAATACTCCATCATCGCCTTCAGAAAGTGAAACACTGGAGGACAAGTTTGCGAAGAGATTAAGTGCTAAAGCCCATCGGGATTTTGCCAATAATAGGGAATTTACATACCTGGGCCAACCTATGGAGGAGATATTTCAGATGTTGATCAACGAAGGAAGAATCACCTCCCTTCTACCTCCAATTAATCCTATCAACTCTGATGGAGTATGTCAGTATCACTCTCATTCTCGCGATCACAGCACAGATGAATGTTGGGCACTCTGCCACCTTATTCAGAATCTAATTGATAGTGGTGTCCTACAACTGACAGAAGATGACACTGTGATATTCAAGAGTGAGAATACATGTCCTACTAAATGGAAGGGGTTAGTAGCAGTTATATATGCTGAGGCTGATAAGACTGTCAGGACATTTCCCATACAAGTAATTCAGCTCAAAGGTGTTGACAATCCTTTGAAAGTGGCTGCGCCAGAGCTGATTAGCCTACCATTTAGACCACAGTATCCTGTTATTAGCTTACAAAAAGTTCCGTGGAATTATGGAGAAGCTGAAGGATCCACGTCTCATATTACTACTGCAGTGTCGAAGGAAAATGCATTGTATCTTCCTGAAAGGGTGATGATGTCTACCATAAAAGCAAAGGGGAAGATTCCCATATAGAAGATTGAGAAATTCCTCCGTATTATGGGCCATAATGAAGCTAAGGTGGTTTTAAGCTTAAGAGAAGCTCCACATCAAATCTCAATACTGGACTTGGTTTTCTCATCCGAGGATCACAAGAAGATCTTACTGAAGGTTTTGGAAGAATCCTACTTACCGAAATCAGTGGATGTGGAAAAATTTCAACATCTGGTGGATCACATTTTTAAAAACAATGTGATATCTTTCACTGATGATGACATACCGCCCGAAGGGACCGGTCATTGCAAGCCATTGCACATTGTAGTTTTGTCCTCCGGGTATATGTTAGCTAGAGTTTTGATAGACGGAGGTTTGTCTTTGAATATCTGTCCTTATGCCACTTTGGTGAAGATGAACGTCAATCTTAAACGGATCTGAAGTGGCCATACGATTATCAAAAATTTTGATGGATCCCGACGAAATTCTGTTGGAGATATTGAGCTGCCAATTGAGATTGGACCCCATACGTTTTGTGTATCTTTTCACGTGCTCAAGATAGATTCAGGATACAACCTGCTATTGGGGAGACCATGGATCCACATGGTTGGAGCCGTTCCTTCTACACTTCATCAACAACTTAAATACATTATCAACAATAGCCTAGTCACTGTCAACGCTGAGCCGGAATGTCCTGAACAGGGAGACATACCACTCATCAGCTTCAATTCAAAAGTTGAGCTGGCCAGTTTTCATACTTTGGAGGTAAGCAACACTCATTACCATCCCATTGGGGTGCCACCTCTCAAACCCAAGATTTCTGCTGAGGTTATGTCAGCCACTCAAGAGATGATGTCATTGGGTCATCAGCCTGGACAAGGGTTGGGCAAAGAGCATCAGGGTATTAAGCACCCTATTCAAGTGCCCAGTCAAACAGGAACAACTGGATTAGGCTATTCTGCTAGCTCCAGTCACAGGAATCCTCATAAGCACAAACAGATTCCTTCAACTTCAGCCATATGGTAATTTTCTCCACCTGCAACTCCTGAGCTGATAGAATTTTCGGTAAAGGTGTCAGCCCATGTTATGGCTATGCTATTTCCTAGACCAGTACAAATTAAAGCAAAAGAGGTTCTGATTCCTGACCCCGAAGTGGAAGAGAAGGAACAGAAACATAAACAAGACATCGCCCTGATGCTGTCAAGCATACGCATCATTGTCCATGATGAGCATACAAACAGATACACCCCAGACGATGATTGCTCAGATATTATGGTCATCATTAAGGAGAAGGAGGACAATGATAGCCCCTCCATCACTGCAGTCCATCAGGACTTTACCCTCTACAATTGGAGCAGCACTCCGTGCATTGGTCGACGAAGGTAAAATGGGTAAAAATTTCATCTGCCATGTAGATAATATTAACTGTTTACTTTTCTGTACAGTATTTAGCAGTTGTTTTATCAGTACATGCTAACACTTAGTATGATTAAACAGTTTCATATATTAAGTGAAAGCATATTTTATTTCAGGACTCTGAATTTAAATGTGCATGTACTTGCTGATAAGGTGCCTTTTCTCCACAAGGATTGTAACTTTGATGAAAAGTTAAACTCAGAGTTGATGGGAATACAGGAGAACGTTGAGATACCTCAAGAGATCAAAGAATGGGTCGAAGACAAGCCTAAATCCAACCTTGATCAAACCACCTCCTTCAATCTTGGAACCTTAGAAAGTCCAAAGTTAATCCAGATTGGTTCAGACCTTACCCCAAACCAGAGGAATGACATGGTTACATTATTAACTCAATTCCAAGATGTGTTTGCATGGTCTCATGAAGACATGGTGGGTTTATCCATTGATATTGTCCTTCATCGCCTTCCCATTAAAGAGGGATTTAAGCCAGACAGGCAGAAGCTCAGGTGATTGAAACCTGAGTGGAGTTTAAAGGTGAAAGAAGAAATTGTGAAATAATTTCAAGCTGATATTATCATGGTGTCTACATATCCTGAATGGATATCCAACATAGTTCCCGTGCCTAAACCAGGTGGAAAGGTGCAAGTTTGCGTGGATTATCAGGATCTGAATAAAGCTTGCCTTAAAGATAGCTTTCTCGTGCCCTTTATCCACATTCTTATTGACAATACTGCTGAATACGGCATGTACTCCTTTACTGATTGCTTTATAGGGTACCATCAAAATATGGTCGCTGAGGAGGATCGTGAGAAAACTGCTTTCATCATGCCTTGGGGAACCTTCTGCTATAGACGGTTGTCATTCGGCCTCATTAATGCCGGATCAACCTATCAGGGAGCTATGATGGCTCTTTTCCACGATTTAATGCACAAAGAGATAGAGATCTACGTGGATGACATCATTGTCAAGTCCCGATGGGAGGAAGACCACCTAGACCATCTCAAAAAGCACTTCAACAGGTTGCGCAAGTACAACTTGAAGTTGAATCCAGCCAAATGCGCCTTTAGCGTTACATTAGGCAAGTTGCTAGGTTTCCTAGTCAGCCACAAAAAGGATTGAGCTAGATCCCACCAAAATCTAGGCCATCACTGAAATGCCCATTCCTCAGACAGATAAGGAAATACGAGGATTTTTGGGAAGAATCAACTTCATTAGCAGGTTCATCTCTCAACTCACAGCAACCTGTGAACCCATCTTCAAGTTATTAGGGAAGAACTCCTCCATGAAATGGAATGATGAGTGTCAAAAAGCCTTCCTTACAATCAAAGAGCGGCTAGTTAAAGCTCCCATTTTGGTACATCCCAGGGATGGTGTTCCCCTATTCATGTATCTTTCAGTCAACGATAATGCCATGGGTTGCATGCTGGGATAAAAAGATGATAGAGACCAAGAACGAGCTATCTATTACCTCAGCAAAAGATTCAGCAGCAGTGAACACAAATACACTCTGATTGAGAATACTTGTTGTGCTTTAGCATGGGCTTCCATAAGGTTACAGCATTACCTCCATGGTCACACAACCCATCTCATATCCCGCATGGATCCTCTCAAGTACGTGTTCAGTAAACCCATATTAAATTGTCGGTTGTCCAGATGGCAGTTGATCCTACAGCAATTTGACATCGTCTACGTAACGTAAAAGTCTATCAACGGTCAAGAAATTGCGAATCAACTGGCCACCGCACCTATAGGGGACTTCAAACCCTAGGAAACATACTTCCCCGATAAAGGGGCAATGGCAGTTCAGCAACACCATCAGTACGATACATGTGACGCCCCCAAAATAGGTATATATCACCTATTCTGAGTCGCCAAATACATGGTACAGAATACAAATACAACCTTAAATATACAACATTAGTTGTGAGTTTTAATACAAATATTGTCTTCTAGACAGTATTCAAACTCAAAATAAGTCCTCAATACATTTATTTTGACACTATTTCGTAGACTAGTGAGGACTACTAATGCTATCATCTAGACCGTCACTCCGTTCCCCGACTAGTCCCTGCTACGCTCTCATTTCCTGAAGAGAACAATTTAAGCAAAAGGGTGAGCTCAACTAGCCCAGTAAGAAATATTATGACTAAGATAATGCAGAATAATTTATCATTTGTCTTCAACAGTGTTAAACTGATAAAATATAACAAACATCAAGTTTAACTGTAGCGGAACAAGCATTCCATTAAAAGAGTCAAGTAGAGAATAAAATCTACTATTTTCTATGATTTAAAAAGGTTTTTCATCACTTTTATCGGTGAGACTCAAACAATAAATAATCCATATCATCCCTGCACTACGGCCAAGGATATTCATTAGTATCACGACCATAATTTATCCATGCACTACGGGCCAAGGATATTCGTGTTTTCATTAATGGTCATGATCATGCCAACAACTGTCCATCAATGCACTACGGTTCAATGAGGATTTTTACCACATCATTTGTAACTTTACGGTCATGATTATACCGAATAATCCTTGGTTATAATCATACCAAGTCCATCTATGCACTACAGGCCACATATGACTTTCAACATAATATAAACATGAGGATGATGACAATGACATAAAATTCAATAAAAACAAGTTCAAGAATAAATTTTAAAGATTTATATGTTAATTTATCCTGAACTCAATAATTTCCAAATTGTCAACATGATACTGCTTTGTGGAGTAAAATTTAAGAATGCTCAGAAGAATATTTCCATGAAAAGATACTGGATGAAGCACAAATATCCAGGATATTCTACTAATTTCATGGAGTATAAAAGCCAAAACTTTAACCAACTGAGTATAATAGAATATATGAAACTGCAAATGGATTTTCGCCCGCCATGCGGTAATCCACGTAGACAGATCATTTCCACGAGTTAATAAGGAATGAATACAAAGGATCATTCACCATGCATGTGGTAATCCACATAGACCGGTTATTCCAACTGAGTAATAAAGAATGGAACCGTGTCAAATGCGTAATCCGCATGCATGTGATGTTCCAATAGAATAATAAAGAATGGAACGGTCATGCGTAATCCGCATGCAGACAGGATGTTCCAAATGTATAATAAAGAATGGAATAACAATGTAATTCACCGAGGCATGTGATAGATAGCAGACGCATGTGTTATTCCAACAAAATAATAAAGAATGGAATAACATAAGAATTTCACCATGTATGCGGTATTTCAGATAGTAAGTTATTCCAACATAATAATAAAGAATGGAATAACATTTCTTACGAGTATTTGAAAGAAAATAACTCTCTTCATGAATACGAAAAGAATAATACCCTTTACGAGTACAACAAATAATATCCCTTACCTTAAAAAAGAAGAGTATTAAGACCGGTGAAGTAGGAGATATTCTTGCAAAAAACTTGCACTATTTCTACGCTCAAAGCTTTCTTAAACTCTAAAGAAATATGCTCAAGATTATAGAAGAAGAATTCTACAATTTCTGTGTAATTTTCAATTCTAACTAAGCATCCTATTTATAGGAGAATGGAAAGGATACTATGCAATAAAATATAATATATTCTATTTATAATTATATAATAAAACAAAATTTATATATATATATATATATATATATATATTATTTAAAATCTAATAAAACAAATAACTTTATAAAAATATTTTATTTTATTTAAAAAGATTTTACTATCTGAAACACTATCACGTGCACTATGCAAACACTATGTATAATAAAATATAATATATTCAATTTAAAATCTAATAAAACAAATAACTTTATAAAAGTATTCTATTTTATATAAAAAGATTTTACTATGCAAAACACTATGTAGGCACTATGCAAATACTATGCATAATAAAATATAATATATTCTATTTAAAATTTAATAAAATAAATAACTTTATAAAAGTATTCTCGCTTTATATAAAAAGATTTTACTATGCAAACACTATGTAGGCACTATGCAAATACTATGCATAATAAAATATAATATATTCTATTTATAATCAAATAAAACAAAACTTTATAAAAAGTATTCTGTTTTATATAAAAAGTTTTCTGTTTTATTACATTTATAATAATAATAAAATAAAACTTATATATAATATATATATATATATATAAACTTTTGTGACTTCCCAGATTCCCCCCCCCCCTCCATTTTTCTTTCATGGGCCCCACATGTGGGCCCACCTTTTAAGAAATTTTTACCGATTATTTTGAAAATGAATAAATGAGGGGTCCAAAAATACAACAAATACCTCATAAAAATTACCTCAATATATTTAACAACATTTATCACGTTTATTATAATCCACAATATTAATCGACCAGGTCGTTCTCAAGAAAGAGGGGGCTTTCCAATAAGAATTTCTCCCTATCACATGCCATGCAATTAGGTGACCAAACCTCTCTTCGACAGTAACTTCTAGACATCGTTAATATTGCAAATAATAATATTAATAACTTTGTCGTCTCAATTATTGATTTAATAATATATAAAATATTGACAATAATTGAATCAAATAACGTGAGATACTATGCAAAGAATTATCGTAGCAATAATTGAACAAAACCGAAAGTGACTTCTCACGTAAGCATCAATAATCAATCTGGTATTGTGCTACTATGCAACCACGCCAGACATCGTACTTTTTACTAGAAAGTAGTTCAGCAGTTTTAACGTTAAAATTACGCCATTATTTTCATAAAATATTTTTATCGTTTTCTCAATCCGACAATAATTCCGTTGTGGGGTCCACCAATGATTGTGCCATCGTACGGATATTTCCCGACAAAAAAAATATTCCCCGACCAATTGAATATTATATAACAACTTGCATACTTTTTAAAATTTATAAATATTACCCACAACTATAACATTATCTGAAATCCACACCATAATTTTGAAAAAACAAATATTTCGAGAAAATTAAATCTTTATTCGTAAAATTTGAGATTTTACAATCTCCCCACCTTATGAAATTTTGCCCTTGAAATTTACGTACGTACCTGGTATGCCGAACAAATGAGGAGACTTCGTCAGATTCTAACTCTTGAAGTATAACCTTTTGAGTGTCGAATATGATCCTTCTTATCCAAGATTTTAACATATGTCTCCTCATACATTAAATCTTTTGCTATTTCGTTCAGTTCCAATTCAATAATGTGGTTCGGGTTGTCCACATATTTACGTAGCATCGATACGTTAAAAACGTTATGAACACGCGACATACTTGGCGGTAAAACGAGTCTATAAGCCACAGTTCCTACTCGATCGAGGATTTCAAATGGGCCAATTAAATCGAGGGTTGAGATTTCCTCTCTTCAGTAACTCTTACTTTTAAAATAACGCCCTCTTAAACCTTCTTCTTCACATTCATCATCGTGTTGAGTCCTCAGAGTTTTAGCGGCTTTAACATTATCGACTAAAGTTAGTTCTAATCATATATTTGTTATCTTCACGAGGTTCATATATTCTCACCCAAACGATACGATCTTCTACTCAACGCGTCAGCTACCACGTTCGCTTTTCCACGATGGTATTGAATGGTATTATCATAATCTTCAACAGCTCGAGCCAACGTCTTTGGCGCATGTTACATTCATTTTAGTTGAAAAAGTATTTAAGGGTTTTTAGAAATGTGTTTTGTACTGGGGTCAATACAAAATTCGATTTCACGCTCTAGGGTAGGCCAAGAAGTCTTCAAGAATACGTCAAGAAATTTATTAACGATAGAAATATCATTTAAAAACTGTGACTCTCATCCAAGACTTGGATAGCACGTGAAATGAAGGTTTCTCCTAACGGAGTTTCAACAGATAAGTCAAAGTCTAATTTCTCCGTAGTCAAATTTAAACGTAGAGCGCAAGCAAGAGAGATAAAAGAATGGGTAGAATCGGTATCTAACAAGGTATAGACTTCGCAAGAATTTATGATTAACTTACTCGTGACAACTTCGTTCGAGTTCCTCGACAAACGCTCTCACTTAAACTACCGACTTTGACTTGTCTGAGACATCCTTTGGTGTCACCATCCCAGCTAGACTTGACTTCACCAAATGACAAAATCGAGCTAGGTGACCTTCTCTTTCGCAATTAAAACACGCTTTCAATTGCTGCGTACAGTTTGGACGAATGTGTCCCTCATGTTCGCATTTGAAACATACGACCGGTGGTCGTTCTTCTTCCTTTGAAACGGGTGTTGGTGCTGCTGTCTTTCCATCATTATTGAACCACCTCTTCTTGAAATTTCCACTCCTATTATCTTGGCCATGATTACCACCGAAGTGGTTACCATTCGTGGCATGATAATTTACCCCACAATGGTTATCATTGTTCCGATGGCCGTTGCCACCGGTCGATTATTATCGTGTTGTTGCTTGTTGCCTTTTGGTTGTGCTGTCTCATTATCGCGCTCCAATAATTGAGCCCTATTCACAACATCTAAATATAAACAAAGTTTGTGAGAAATGAGGTATTGACGTATATCGGGTTTCAAACCTCGCAGAAACATTCGCCATTCGCTTCCTCATTATCGACCAAATGGGATGCAAACCGGATAACTCAAAATTTAGCCTCAGATTGCGACGGCATATTATTTTGCTCCAACTTGATAAACTCCACCTCCTTCATGTGACAAATACTTGAGGAAAAGTACTTATCGTTGAATGACTCTTGAACTTCTCCCAAGACATCTTGAGTGCATCCAGTTGGGTACGTTTCTGATTCCCACCAAGAATGTCTGCCTCTTCACGCAACATAAAGGTGGCAAGGAACCTTTTGCTCCTCGGAGCATCCCAAGACATCAAATATCTTGGTGATCTCGCTTTAACCACGTCTCTCGCTTTTAAGTGGTTATGGCTTTCCCAAAAACTCAAGTGGTCCCAGCTCCTTGAACTGCTTAGCGGTGACCGACCGTGGGTTGCCATTATTTCCACCTATATTTTGAACAGGAGTCTCCCTTACCTGATGTTGCATAAATTGCATAAAGCCTCTGAACATCTCATCGTTCATAATTTGATCAGTGTTGTTATTTACCTGAGGATTATTGTCTTCCTGCTGCACATTATACTGGGTATTGATCGTTGGTGACTCAATGGTCTCATGTGCTTTATTGCTGATCTCAACATTTTCAGATGCCATTTTCAAACACTATCACAAAAAGGGTTAATTAACATATCACATATTATCCCTATACTTTAACCGGCCAATTAAATACCAAATAAACTTAGGTAGGTCATACTAGCGAAGAAATTCCCCGTCTCTCTTCTCCTAGTTCTTATCTCACATCTCACAGGATCATATCCCTAAGCTTTGATATTAATTGTGACGCCCCAAAATAGGTATACATCACCTATTCTCGAGTCGCCAAATACATGGTATGTAATACAAATACAACCTTAAATATACAACATTAGTTGTGAGTTTTAATACAAATATTGTCTTCTAGACAAGATTCAAACTCAAAATAAGTCCTCAATACATTTATTTTGACACTATTTCGTAGACTAGTGAGGACTACTAATGCTTATCATCTCTGACCGCCACTCCGCTCCCCGACTAGTCCCCTCGCTACGCTCTCATTTCTCAAGAGAACAATTTAAGCAAAAGGTGAGCTCAACTAGCCCAAGAAGAAATATTATGACTAAGATAATGCGTAATAATTTATCATTTGTCTTGGGGTGATGTTAAACTGATAAAATATAACAAACATCAAGTTTAACTGTAGCGGAACAAGCATTCCATTAAAAGAGTCAAGTAGAGAATAAAATCTACTATTTTCTATGATTTAAAAAGGTTTTTCATCACTTTTATCGGTGAGACTCAGCTTAATAAATAATCCATATCATCCCTGCACTACGGCCAAGGATATTCATTAGTATCACGACCATAATTTATCCATGCACTACGGGCCAAGGATATTCGTGTTTTCATTAATGGTCATGATCATGCCAACAACTGTCCATCAATGCACTACGGTTCAATGAGGATTTTTACCACATCATTTGTAATTTTACTACCATGATTATACCTTAATAATCTTGGTTATAATCATACCAAGTCCATCTATGCACTACAGGCCACATATGACTTTCAACATAATATAAACATGAGGATGATGACAATGACATAAAATTCAATAAAAACAAGTTCAAGAATAAATTTTAAAGATTTATATGTTAATTTATCCTGAACTCAATAATTTCCAAATTGTCAACATGATACTGCTTTGTGGAGTAAAATTTAAGAATGCTCAGAAGAATATTTCCATGAAAAGATACCGGATGAAGCACAAATATCCGTGATATTCTACTAATTTCATGGAGTATAAAAGCCAAAACTTTAACCAATCGAGTATAATAGAATATATGAAATCGCAAATGGATTTTTTCGCCATGCAGTAATCCAATGAGATGGATCATTTCCACGAAGTTAATAAGGAATGAATACAAAGGATCATTCACCATGCATGTGGTAATCCACATGTAATTCTGTTATTCCAACAGAGTAATAAAGAATGGAACTGTGTCGCATGCGAATCCGCATGCATGTGATGTTCCAATAGAATAATAAAGAATGGAACTGTGTCATGCGTAATCCGCATGCAGCATGTGATGTTCCAATGTAATAATAAAGAATGGAATAACAATGTAATTCACTGTGCATGATGATAGAAGACATGCATAAAAGTTATTCCAACAAAATAATAAAGAATGGAATAACATAAGAATTTCACCATGCATGCAGATTGTGATAGACAAGTTATTCCAACATAATAATAAAGAATGGAATAACAGCTCTTATGAGTATTTGAAAGAAAATAACTATCTTCATGAATACGAAAGAATAATACCCCTTACGAGTACAACAAATAATATCCCTTACCTTAAAAAGAAGAGTATTCCGACTGGTAGGGCGGGGATATTCTTGCAAAAAACTTGCACTATTTCTACGCTCAAAGCTTTCTTAAACTCTAAAGAAATACGCTCAAGATTATAGAAGAAGAATTCTCTGAATTTCTGGTGTGATTTTCAATTCTAACTAAGCATCCTATTTATAGGAGAATGGAAAGGATACTATGCAATAAAATATAATATATTCTATTTATAATTATATAATAAAACAAAATTTATAATATATATATGTATATATATATTATTTAAAAACTAATAAAATAAATAACTTTATAAAAATATTCAGTTTTATATAAAAAGATTTTACTATACAAACACTATGCAGGCACTATGCAAACACTATGCATAATAAAATAAATAATTTTATAAAAGTATTTTGTTTTATATAAAAAGATTTTACTATGCAAATACTATGTAGGCACTATGCAAACACTATGCATAATAAAATATAATATATTCTATTTAAAATCTAATAAAATAAATAACTTTATAAAAGTATTATGTTTTATATAAAAAGATTTTACTATGCAAATACTATGTAGGCACTTATGCAAACACTATGCATAATAAAATATAATATATTATATTTATAATCAAATAAAACAAAACTTTATAAAAAGTATTTTGTTTTATATAAAAAGTTTTCTGTTTTATTACATTTATAATAATAATAAAACAAAACTTATATATATATATATATATAAACTTCCGTGACTTTCCAGATTCCCCCCCCCCCCCTCCATTTTTCTTTCGTGGGCCCCACATATGGCCCCCACATGTGGGCCCACCTTTTAAGAAATTTCTACCGATTATTTTGAAAATGGATAAATGAGGGGTCCAAAAATATAACAAATAACCTCATAAAAATCACCTCAATATTTTTAACAACATTTATCACCTTTATTATAATTCACAATATTAATCGACTGTGTCGCTCCAGTGAAAAAGGGCTTTCCAATAAGGATTTCTCCTATCATGCAATTAGTGACCAAACTCTCCTCGATGTAACTTCTAGACATCGTTAATATTGTAAATAATAATATTAATAACTTTGTCCTCTCAATTATTGATTTAATAATATATAAAATATCGACAATAATTGAATCAAATAACGTGAGATACTACGCATCAATTATCAGAGTAGCAATAATTGAACAAAACCGAGTGACTTCTCACGTAAGCATCAATAATCAATATCGCGTGCTACTATGCAACCACGCCAGACATCGTATTTTTACTAATGAGTAGTTCAATGCTTTTAATGTAAAAATTCCGCCGTTATTTTCATAAAAATATTTTTGTCGTTTTCTCAATCCGACAATAATTCCGTTGTGGGGTCCACCCTTTATTGTACCGTCGTATGGATATTCCCCGACAAAAAGAATATTCTCTAACCAATCGAATATTATACAACAACTTGCATACTTTTCAAAATTTATAAATATTACCCACAACTATAACATTATCTCAAATCCACACCATAATTTTGAATAAAAAAATATTTCGAGAAAAATAAATCTTTATGCGTAAAATTTGGGATTTTACAATACATGCCGTACGTGGAAAATGTATTTTGATGGGGCTGTTAACATGGAAGGCTCTGGAGCTGGAGCAGTTCTAGTATCCTATACGGGGGAGCAGTATCATGTCGCCGTCAAATTGCAGTTTGTCAACACCAACAACACATTTGAGTATGAAGGTTGTATCATGGGGCTAAAACTTGCTCGTTCAATGGGCATTAGGCGGTTAACTGTCTTTGGGGATTCGGAGTTAGTAATCAAACTATCCATGGGAATCTATCAAACCAAAGAGCTACATTTGTTGTCTTACCATCGTTAAGTTTTACAGATGGCTTTGGAGTTTGAAGAAATCTACTTTCTACACATTCCTCGTAACAGGAATGACTTTGTGGATGCGCTAGCAACATTGGTGTAAGACCCCAACTTTTTAATAAAGATGATTTTTCTATAAATATCATTTTTGAATATTATGGAATGAATTTGATATAATGTTATAGTTGTGGGTAATATTTATAAATTTTGCAAAGTACGCAAGTTGTTATATAATATTCGATTGGTCGGGGAATATTCGCTTTAACAGGAATATTCGCATTAACTAAGCATAATCATCAGTGGACCTCATTAACGGAATTATCATTCGGATCGAGAAAACGACATAAAAATATTTTTTTATGAAATAACGGCGGAAGTTTTACTGTTAATCTGTTAAAACACTCTTGTTAAAAGTATAAAGAATACACGTGGTTGCATAGTAGCAGATACAGTGAATGATTATTGATGCTATACATGAGAAGTCACTCAGCTTGTATTTAATTATTGTCGATATTTTATATATTGAGATGACAGAGTTATTAATATTATTATTTGCAATATTAACGATGTCTAGAAGTTCTCGCAATGAGAGGTTTGGTCACCTAATCATAAGGTCAATAGGGAGAAATCCTTATTAGAAAGCCCCCTCTTTCCTGGGAACGACCTGGTCGATTAATAGTGTGAATTATGATAATGATGATGAGTTTTGTTTTATTAGTATTATTAATGTAATAAAATGTAAAAGCTTTTTTATATTAAATGTAATACTTTATAAAGTTATTCATTTTATTAGACTATAAATAGAATATATAATATTCTATTATGCATAGTATTTTGCATAGTAAAATATTTTTATATAAAACATAATACTTTTATAAAGTTATTTGTTTTATTAGATTTTAAATAATATATATATATATATATATATATATATATATATTTAGAATATATTATATTTTATTGCATAGCAAAGATAGTATCCTTTCTATTTTCCTATAAATAGGATGCTTAGTTAGAATTGAAAACCACACCAGAAGTTCAGAGAATTCTTATATAATTTTGAGCGTATTTCTTTAGAGTTTTAAGAAGCTTTGAGCGTAGTGCAAGTTTTCTTCCAGAATATCCTCACCCTACCAGTCGGAAAACTCTTCTTTTACGGTAAGGGATATTATTTGTTGTACTCGTAAGGGGTATTATTTCTTTCTTTCGTTTTCATGAAGAGAACTTATGTTATTCCATTCTTTGTTATTATGTTGGAATAACCTATCTATGCGAAGTACAACATACTTGGTGAAATTCTTCTGTTATTCCATTCTTTATTATTCTGTTGGAACATCTTGTCTGTGCGTTTACGCATGACCTGGTTCCTTTATTTATTATTCTGTTGGAACATCCTGTCTGTGCGTTTACGCATAACCTGGTTCCATTGTTTATTATTCTGTTGGAATATCCTGTCTATGCGTTTACGCATGACCTGGTTCCATTATTTATTATTCTATTGGAATATCATGTTTGTGCGTTTATGCATGACCTGGTTCCATTATTTATTATTCTGTTGGAATAACATGTATGTGCGGTCTATCGCATGTCTGGTGATTCTTTTGTTATTCCATTCTTTATTATACTCAATTGGTTAAAGTTTTGACTTCTATACCCCATGAAATTAGTGGAATATCCTCGATATTTGCGCTTCATCCAAAGATCTTTTCATGGAAATATTCTTCCGAGCATTCTTGAATTTTACTCTACAAAGTCAGTATCATGTCGACAATTTGGACGTTATCAATTCTCGGATAAATTAATTCTTGAACTTGTTTTATTGAATTCTTATATCATTGTCATCTTCCTCATGCTTATATTATGTTGAAAGTCATCCGTGGTCCACAGTATAGATGGACTTGGTATGATTATGACTAGGATTATTTAAGATAATCATTTGACCGTAATGTTACAAATGATGTGATAAAATCCTCATTGGCTCAGAAAGTGTATCGATGAACGCTTATTGGCATGATCATGACCATTGATGAATACACGAATATCATTGGTCAGAAGTAAGTATAGATAATTTGTGGTTGTGATACTAATGAATATCATTGGTCAGAAAAGGTGGATGATGTGGATTATTTATTGTCGAGTCTCGCGCTAAAAGTGATGAAAAACCTTTTAAATCATAAAAGATATTAGATTGTATTCTCTACTTGACTCTTTTAATGGATTATTTGTTCCGCTACAGTTAAACTTGATGTCTATTGTATTTTATCAGTTTAACATTATTGAAGGCTAATGATAATTTATTCTTCATTATCTTAGTCATAATATTTCTTACTGGGCTAGTTGAGCTCACCCTTTTACTTTCATTGTTCTCTTCAGGAAATGAGAACGAAGTAGGACTAGTCTGGGAACTGAGTGACTATGGTGAGATGATAGCATTAGTAGTCCTCACTATTCTATGAAATAGTGTGTTAATAAATGTATTGAGGACTTATTTTGAGTTTTAATACTATCTAGAAGACAATATTTGTATTAAAACTCATAGCTCATGTTGTATATTTAAGATTGTATTTGTATTCTGTACCATGTATTTGGCGACTCAGAATAGGTGATGTATACCTATTTTGGGGGCGTCATAATTGGCTTCCTTAATTCACATACCAGATAGAGAAAACATGCCAAGCATAACATTAGCCTTGCAAAAGGCCCCAGCCTATGGGAACTATGTTGGAGAAGTATCGGATGAGCTACCTCCTATCCACAACGCTTGGTATCAGCACATCAAGAAGTACTTACGAGATGCATCTACACCCGCTGAGGCGAGCCCAAATGAAAGAAGGTGAATCCATCAACTTGCTATGAAATTCTACCTGAGCGTAGATGCACTCTACAAGAGAGATGCAGGATTAGGTCTCCTCAGATGTCTGGACAAGGACCAAGCTCAGAGGCTCATGGATGAGATCCATAGTGGAGTATGTGGCCCACACATGAGCGGCCCTCTACTTGTTAAGAAGATCCTCAGAACTGGACATTACTGGCTTACCCTCAAAGCTGACTGTAATGATTACGTCAAGAGGTGCTATCAATGCCAAATTCATGGAAATGCCATCCACGCCCCTCCAAAGGAACTCCACAACATGAGTTTGCATTGGCCCTTATCAATGTGGGGAATGGACGTGATCGGGCCCATTGAGCCCAAAGCCAGTAATGGACATTGGTTCATATTCACCATGATCGACAACTTCACCAAGTGGGTAGAAGCAGCATCCTTCCCCAGGGTTACTAAAGAAGTCATCATTGCTTTCATCAAAAACAATGTCATTTGTCGATATGGACAGCCAAAGGTAATTGTGTCAGACAATGCTAAGAACGTCAACAACAAAATGATGGAGGAGTTATACAGAAAATGTCACATCAAACACCTTAACTCCGTCATCTACCGTCCAAAGATGAATGATGCTGTTGAAGTGGCTAATAAAAACATCAAGAAGATCATGTAGAAGATGTCCGCCAATTACAAAGGATGGCCTGACCTCTTGCCTCTGACTTTGTTAGCCTACAGAACTTCAATGCGTACTTCCATTGGGGAAACCCCCTACTCATTAATCTATGGGATGGAAGCAGTTCTCCCCACAGAGGTGGAGATGGAATCCCTCAGAGTATTGATAGATGCTTAGTTGAATGAAGACCAATGGGTCCAAGACAGGTATCACCAATTGTCTCTAATAGATGAAAGGCGGACCGCGGCTATCTTCCATGGTCAGTTATATCAACAAAGGATCGCCAGATCCTAAAATAGAAAAGTCCGACTATGGCATTTTAAACAGGACGACTTGATTTTAAAGAAGATTATTAACAACCAAGATCAATCCAAGGGAAAATTCGCTCCTAACTGGGAAGGCCCATTTGTTGTCAAAGAGGTATTGACAGGAGGCGCTCTCAGATTGTAGGAAATGGACGGCGATGATTTTCCATAACTTATCAACTCGGACACCATGAAACGGTACTATGTCTAAGGTTACCATCAAGCAAACATCCTGGTTTTGGATCATCAAATCACCACCATTTTGTGTTCTTTAACCTCATTACATACATACCTTTCCTTTTTACCCAATCATCCGTAGGGAAAAAACACACTTTTCAACCCGTAAGCTTGGTTTCACTTCGCCACATCATACAACTCCTAAGTTATCCCATCGTGGATTGAACCTTTCAGACTGCAGCTTTATCCTCAAGACGGATTAAACTTTTTCACACCTGCAGTTTGTCCCAAACATGGGATTAAACTTTTATTTCCCCACAGTTCATCATGCACATGGGATCCAACTTCTTTGGTCACAAATTATCCTGAGGGGCAAACTGCGTCGACCTGATCTCCCTGATACCCGGGAGTATGTAGGCAACCATATTCTATATGGCACGGTCGCAATAAAAAAAACAAAAACATTTCTTCCCTTTCTCTACAAAAACAAAAACAACAAAAACACTTTTACCCTTTTTTCTACATAAACAAAAACAACAAAAATAGTCCTACACTCATATAGCGTTGAACCTCTTACACCAGGTTTGAACTACGTAGACCTGATCTCATCTTCAATAGGAGTACGTAGGTAGCCATTTATGGTTCGGTCTAACCCCCTACCAAAACACAAATACTTATCATCTGGTACTGGGATCAAACTTCAATCCACCACATTTCATCGGCTTCAAACCAAACGGATGGAACTACCCGACCTCTCCTCATAAATAAGAGATTCGACGACCATCTAAGCTGCGATTGTGCCTCTAAGAGCAATATCAATCCATAAGAGATGGAACTAATTAGGCTCCTCTTGAATAGGAGTACTGGCGACCATCTGTGGTGCAGTCAATCTCAGAGAGGAAAACTCACACTTCTATCCACATTTCCATACAGATACCAGTCCCAAGACACCAAAGATGGTAGGGATACACATAGATCAATAATCCATTCTGAAAGATCCTGTGACGTCTCAATGTCCACACATCAAGGATGAGTTCAGAATACATCAAGATCACAAGCCTTGAATAAACAGGCAAATATCAAGCAAGTATCAAGACACAACTAAAAGGGAAGTAAATCAAAATATATTTCCCTGACATATATAATGTTGTTTGATATATACATATGTGTTGTACATGACAAAATGGCTAAGCTTGTCTGTGCAGGAAAATACAAGTCTGTCTACAGATTTATATGTATGCAGACTATCAGATCTAACATAGCATCCCTCTCCGAAGAAGGAGGTAACGTTGTAAGCTCTTGCCCAATGGTATCTACACGAGCTAGCAGATCCAAGGCTAACTGCATGGTGGCATGATGCTCATCTATGTATGCCTTCATATTAGCAAGGATTCCAGTCATAAGAGATCTCACTGAAGTACTATCTGTGATGGCCACATCCCGGGCAGATAGGGCAAGATCCCGCTTCTACAATCAATGCATCTCGGCCGATCGGGCCTCGCCCCCTCTCTAATAGAGAGCAAGATCTCTCCGGCCAAGAGTCACAACATCAAGGCCCTAGCCTGATCTCTCTCAAAGGTCATTAGATGTAGACTCTGCTCTAGATACTGTGTTGAATGCTGAATCATAGTAGCACTAGTAGTGGGAGAATCCATTATAGCTACTAGCAACCCAGTAGGCAACTCCTCCTCGGTGGGAATATCAGTGTCCTCCATGGGCTTCTCATCCTCAGAATCCATCCCCTACATTGTGGATACTATCGCAGTCGATGCAATCTCTGTCTCCATCCATGCAGAATACTCTGTAGAACAATCCGGATGGCTCATAGAAAACTCAGCTATCTCACGCTGATCCCAACAGGCATACACCCTGGATCGGTCCTCTGTTGATAAATGGCGAGAAGTCAAGCGCTAACTCAATGCCCCCTCAAAAGGATGAAAGTCCTAGAACTGGTCAAACTGACACATCACGGCCAGTGGGTGATAAGTATTCATGCCCCTCAAGCCAGCCAGAGGGAGATAATCCATGCCCAAAGCATGAGTAATGAAGCTGTAGGGTGAACTGAGCCCTGTATATGACAATATATCAAATGGATCTCCGATCCCTGCTAGAAAAGCTGACCAAGATGCAGCATTTATACACTCCGCATGCTGAAAGGAGTATGATATAGCTATCTCATGGGTGAAACAATACCCGTGTCGTCTGAAAGTGCCAATCGGTCTCAAGTGTGACATAAACCACACATACAACATGACCGAGCTACTTGTAAACACTCTCATTGGATAAGTACAGCAGTATGTGGCTGACCTCAGAGTCTCTACTATAATCATCGTTACGATGGTGTGACCCTCCTTAAGAGCTCTCACTGCCATGATAACTCCTATATCCAACTCATCCATGTACGGTGGCATATAGACATACGACAGTGTGCACAATAGCAATACATCCACTCTGGCCAGACGTCAATGATCCTCCGATGTGGTGAAATCCTTGGAGTGCCATGTATAACTATCCTCAGAGCCAAATCTATCAAACAGAAAACGTTGGGATATCACGTGGCCGGATGTGATCTCATCCTGCACCACCCTATGCCTCAGTCTAGTGAGGGTCATGAATTGCCGACTCATGTCTCCAATAGCCATACGCACGCAAGGTCTATCCAGTGGCATCATCGTCAAACGTGCATACTCCTCCAGAGTCGGAGTCAACTCCTGGGTCCCAAACTGGAAAACCTGCCTCTCCGGTACCTAGTGTTCCAACATACCTTCCACAAATCCTGCGGGAACCTTAAACATCAAGAGGGTCATAGTATGTTGTAACAGCTGATCTACAGTCACCCTGTCTGATGGTGACATACTATCATACCACGATCTCATACTAGATGCCACAAATACTGGTGGGGTATGATCAATGCAGCTAACTATCAAAGAATACATCTGTGTGGGCTGTACCATAAGACCATCCAGGGGTCAATGTTGAATATCTCTAGATATACATACATATGCATAACATAATAACATGAATGATATAATAGATAGCACTATGATATAGGGAATGGAAAACTGTACATACATTCCTAAGTATATCATAATCTAATTAATCATCTCTGTACAACTAAAAATATAGGGAAATGGGGCACTGATGCCCAACAACTAATAGCGGCCTACCAAAAGAGATATCGAGAATGGGGCAGAGCTACCCAGTGTCTAACAGAGGCTTATCAAAAGAAATAATGAGAATACACATCAGAAGAAGACAATAGTGTCAATGTCTACATCATCAATCATGTCTACCTGATGTAACTCCTCCTGAGCCACAAGATCTCTATCAACAGGGATATAAGGCCTATACAATGGAGGATTTGTGCTGACAAAATCAAATGGGTCACCTGAGGGGCCAGCACCTGAGCTAGAAGGATCAAATGTATCTGCCTCTGCAGGATCTCTGGCCAAGTGCTGAATAAAGAAATGTGCCCGATCCAGTCGCTGGGTCAAACTATCAATCTGTGTCAAATGGGTCGGATCTCGGACACAAGCTAGCCAATCCATCATCATCACGGATCCTGGAACCATATCCCCCAAGAACTGAGTGGCATGGGTCTGAGCTCCAATGGTACGATGGGACCACCAATGCTGGAATATCTCCTGAGTGTAGGGACCCTCTGACAGTGCAAAACCGTCAACACCCAACAATGGGATATCAATGATGGGCGACTATAAAATAGGCCAGTAACGCCTGTCAGGAGGCAAGATCGGCATATGAATCTCTCCTGTGGTGTTCCTGATAGCACGCACTCCTAAGTAGAGCTCCCATCCTCCATTTGTGAAGAGAGGAACCCTACAAATGGAAATCATGTACTCGACTCCAACCGGGTACCCATCCTCAAAACCAATGGTCAAATGCTCCCCAGAGTAGGGAATTCAAGTAATGACATCCGCTATCAAGAACTCCAGCTGTAGGCGGTAATGAGTGAAACCCTCAACAAGGACCTCCGCCAGTATGGAATGATGCCATCTCCGTCCTCGTGGATAGGTATCTAAGCCTAACACACTCACAGGATGCAAACATGGGAGCCTCTCATAGGCCCAGAATTGTCAATGCAAAGGCAAACATCATTGTCGCTAACACTCTTAACTCAGACATGGGAAAAGATAAGAGAAACACTTACCAATGTAAATGGTAGAATCCTAACCAAGCCTCTCAAGCACAAGCTCTCGCGAACGCACGCGCGCATCCCTTGAGGAAATAGGCGAAGGTGTAGGAACCCCAATCATACTCTCTAATACAGTCCACGTCTCGTGTGGCTCTAATCAAAGCGAATGACACCGTAGAAGAGTTATCTGCTATGAAGCATCCCCTAATGATCAGCAGAAACAATCGCCAAAGGATGCAATCTCTAACTCTTACATCAGCGGGTATGGGCTCACTCAATAGCCCGCTCATAGCATCTATGCTCAAAGGACCTATACGCACAGTCCTGCCCTTGAGCGCGTCGGTCGGGACTCCTAACAAGGATCTGATGGCAATTGGGGTAATATCAGTCGTATAAGGCACCGGTGCCCCTCGAAACTCCATACATGTGATAAACCGCCAATCCATCGGTGTCATTATCACCTCACAGTCCAGCAAATAGAGAGACTGAGTCTGGTGAAACCAGCTCTCAGAGAATGCCCTGAGGTAACCCCTGGGACAACGACGGGGAAGAATGGAAAAGAACGACCCAAATCCCCAGTCATGCACAATCGCTCTATAGTCAGTATGCAGGGCCTGGTACATGGAGTGAATGCTAATCCAGTTCTCCCTAGGCTATGTAAAGTCGGGAACCTACATCAAATGCAGATCAACATCAGAGTCCTTTACTCCTCATCAATAGAAAATAAGGAAGATTAAGATCTAATTTTATACCTCATTTGCGTGCAGGTAAACTGAAGGGTGTCGACTCAAATCACCCAGAAGCTCTGGGTTCGCCACCTAAATGCCTGGCAAATCCCTATGGGGATCACGTGTAGCAGGAGCGGGGTCCATAATCGGAACATCCTCCTCCTCGTCCTCGACATTCGGCACATCAACCTGGACTGGACGTATCACCGCCTCCACCAGATAACGAGGTTGTCTAATAAAACGGGGTCGAGGCACTTTAGAAGCCCTTCTTCGTACACCAGAAGTGGTCCTACGGGAACTACTCGGCTGATCTGGATCCATAATATCTGAACAAAAGTCTCTAAATCACCTCAGAAGGGGTGTGGTAATTTTTAACCTGGAGCTTTTCAATGCATTTTTTGACTACATGCATGCATGCATTACTTTAACATACGTCTACAGTAGAGTTAAAAAGGCATGACTACCCAATGCCTACGTTTTGAAAATTTTTACCATAGTCCCCTTTATAAATAGGACTATCCACATGCACATAGGCATGACTAGGTGGCCATTCAGTAGCACACCTACCCACAGTCATATACACACTACATGCATCAAAATGTCAAAGTCATCAATCCATAAGGGTAGCCTAATTACCAGGATTACTTTGCATTACCACCTTTGCTCATTTATCCTCAGATAGGATAAGAAATAACAGAAAAATGTGTCAATTTGACTGTTTCAAAAGTTAAAATTTTTTACATTATTGTGTTCAGCATAGTTAAATACTAACATTTATTGTGCTGAACAATTTTTATAAAGTCATATCAGCATGCATATTCACTACTACTTGTTTAGATACATTTCATGTGATAAGTCATTTTTCAATGGATAAAAACTGGAAAAGAAGACATGCATACGTTACCAGGACAGTGTAGAACACTTGTACGGTGACAGAATTTGCAAAAAGTTGCCCGAACTCAGCAGATCTAAAGAAGAGCTCTCGGATTTCCTTCACAGTGCAACTTGAAAATGACTTATGAAAGCAACCTGTTGGGATTTAATACTCCACTTGCTAGTCAGCAGTCCACCATGCTACCGCCGTAAGTGTACTTCTACGACATCCCTATATGGGTCCCACCCCTTCGGCTCCATCCAGGTTGAGTTGCAAATGAGGTCTCACGAGCTGAAAAGGCCAAATCAAGAATAAAACGCTTACGCCGAATCGGAAAGGTAATAGCACCGAACTCGTTGTCAAAAGTCAAATTATGGCTTTACATATCACTCATTGGTAATCACCTAAACACAGGGTACACTATACCGATGATCTCAGCTTTTGAAAATCACACTTCAAGCAATGCCTCGTATTGTGTGTTTGATGTTGCCAAATTCGTGGTCAGAACCTAAAACCCTTCGTAATCTCTTGACGGGTTACAACGCATTATTCGTCATATATAATAATCCTCGATTTGGTTATCAGAAGACCCCAACTTATTATAAATAAAATTAAATTTTCTCTATTTATTATATTGAAAGGTGATAATTTGATATAATACTTTGGTTGTGGGTGAAATGTGCAAATTTTGCAAAATAAGCAAGTGGTTATAAAATATTCATTGTTGTCAGGGAATATTCATTTGGTCATGGAATATTCTTGTAGTGGGGGAATATTCGTACGACGGATGAAGAACACGACAAGTTTGAGTTTTTATAAATAACGGCGTAATTGTTATAGTTAACATGTTGGAATACCCGTGGTTAAAATATAATAAAGAATACTGCGTGGTTGCACAAGAAAGCATTACCAGATTGCATAAAGATTGTTGAATTATTGATTCTTACGTAAGAAGGCACTCGCTCAATAATTGTTACAAAGAATTATCGCTCAATATTTTATTTTATCGATTCAATAGTTCTTTGCGTTGATATTTTATATTATTGTTGTTTCAATAATTATCACTGCACAGTATTTTCATTATCAGATCAATAATTCATATTATTTGAATAATATTATTAGATAGCATTATTGACAATGTCTAGAAAGTTCTGTCGAGGAGAGGTTAGATAATCTAATCATGCGCTAGTAAAGAGAAATCTTTATCGGAAAACCCCCTCTTTCGTGGGAACTGCCTGGTTGTCATTATTGTAATTCTGTAATATTATTTGTGAATAATTAATTATTAATTTATATGATAAGAAAATATTTATTTTTTATGTGGATATAAATGACGGAATTAATGTTGAGGTGTTTTATCAGTATTTTGTCAGAATAGAGGTATTAAAAATCAAATTAGTGTTCTTAAAACTCTATTGTGTGAGTTATAATTTTAATCCGACCGTTGGATCGTTGTGATTTTTGGATATGTTATACATATATAAGTTGAGTATATGTCCATAAATTTTGAACCGTTAAAAATTAACGTATGATTTGTTATGATTTTAAGAGGTGTTGAAAATCATCCGTTTATGAATTTCGGATATTTTCTGTCTGGAATTTGAAAAAACTTAAAGCTACAAAGTTGTAGAGAATTCAATTTCGTTTAGAATGGACATAAATTCGTATTTTTCTGATAAAAGGGCTATTTATTATGAATTACTGAAGTTTCAGAAAATAAATGTTTTTTTATTAAAATTGGGTGGGACCCACTTTAGTTTTTTTAAAAACATGTGGACTGCTACTTTTTTTTCAGAAATGGCATGCTAGTCTTGGATGGCTGAATGCGTAGAAGGAAGAAAATTAATATTATTATTTCATTAATTTAGTCTCCTTTGGCGTTCTAGCATTTTCCTATAAATAGGTGCTTAGGTTAGAATTGAAAATCACACCAGAAACAAGTTTTCTTTCTCCCTATATTATCGAGCGTATTTTTGTGAGTATTTAGATACTTTGAGAGTTGTTATTCAGTGCATGTTTCCTTCAGTATTACATCCGATATTCCAGTCAGAAATACTGTTCTTTTGGGGTAAAGGATGTTATTTTTTTCGTAAATGATATTATTTTCTTCAATATTATTATGCTGAAATATTGATATAAATTTTATTGTGTAATTTCTACCTTTTTGTGTCAGGGTTAATATTCACGTATACTCAGACTATTCAATAGAAAATGAAATTTTCTTCTTTGTCCCGTATGTCTATTATGGTTACTATCTTTGATTGTATCCGTGTTTTGATCTTCATTCTTGAATTTTATTCCATTATGGTTTATTATGGAGTATTTTTAAACTTGAATCATCTAAAGTACGAATCTCTAATCTTTGTCCTTTTATCTCATCGGATTCGTTTTCTAAAATGTTTTTCATCATCCTCGCCTTTAATAGTGATATTTGATGAATATCTTTGGCCCAGAAGCAAAAGATGAATGATTACTCGATGAATATCTTTGGCCTGTAGTGCAAAGATGAATGATTACCTAATGAATATCTTTGGCCCAGTAGTAAAAGATGAACAAGTGTTGAGATGAACATGACCAACCGGTGATATAAATGAATATCTTTGGCCAGAAGTGCAAAAGATGAATATTTGATGCAAGATGTATATTGATTGATGTTGCAAGGATAAAATATTGATGATGGACTTTTAAATTCATAGATGATAGTAGATTTCATTCTCTACTTAACTCTTCTAATGAATTGTTATTTTCGCTGCGAATATTGATCTAAAACTTGTTGTCCATTATATTTTATCTCGATTTTTTGAAGGCTAACGATAAATTGTTGTTCTTTATCTTAGTCATAATATTCTTTTATCGGGCTAGTTGAGCTCATCCTTTCCTTTTTGTTCCATTTTTTCTTCTCGTGAGGTGAGAATATAGCAGGATCTATGGGTAATGGAGTGATGGTTCTAGAAAGTTGTTTTAGTAGTCCTCACTATTTTTGTAAAATAGTGTATGAATAATTGTAATGAGGACTTATTTGAGTGTGGATATTGTCTAGAAGACAATATTTGTATTTAAACTCCCAGTATATGTTGTTGTATTTTGCACGACAATTGTAATAATGAAGTTGTAGTTTTCTTTCATACCATGTATTTGGCACTCGAAATGGGTGTCAGATACCTATTTTGGGGGCGCCACATTGGTATCGTAGCTTAGGATATGATCTCCATTTGAGATCGGGAATATAATTAGGATGGAGAGATGAGTAAATCCTTCGCTAGTATGTCCTACCTAAGCTTATTTGTTGGTTTCCATCATAATATAGTGGATATTATGTGATAAGTTAATTTATTTAATTAACCCTTGTTTTATGGAAGTATTTAAGAAAGGCAGCTAAGAACGTTAACAATGGAGTGTATGAGACTGTGGAACAACCTTCCATCACCAACCAGGGGAACGTGCAACAGGAAGGCAATATTCCTCCTGTAAACAACACTACCGAGCAAACGATGAATGATGGAATGTTTAGGACCTTTTTGCAGTTCATGCAAAATCAGGCAAGGGAGACTCGTGTACAAAATACGGGTGGAAATGATAACAACGCGCGGTTTATCACAGCCAAGCAGTTCAAGGAGTTGGGACCACCAGATTTCTGGGGAAAGCCAGATCTGATTAAGGCAGAAATATGGGTCAAGCAAATTACCAAGATATTCGATGTGTTGGGATGCACGGAGGAACAGAAGGTTCCATTCGCCACCTGTATGTTCGTGGTGAGGAAAATTACTAGTGGGAATCTGTGAAGCGTACCCAGCCAGCTGCACTCAACATGTCTTGGGAAAGAGGAACGTATGACGCGGATGTTTCTGAGAGGTCTAAAACCCGAGATTCTTCAATACCTTATCTCTCATAAATTTTCTCTGTATTCAGATGTTATCAACAGGGCTCAATTATTAGAGCGAGATAATGAGTATATTCAACTGAGGGACCACAACCAGGGTCACATGATTATAACTATTTGTTCACATGATTTACTATTGATTCACAGTATTTTCACATGGTGCAAGTTTGATAATACTTGTAGGACTAAATTAAAAATGAAGAAAAAGAGGAAGGTATTATATTGTAATATTTCGAGCCCCAAAACGTGCAATTATCGAAACTATATTTTCCTATAAATAGAAGCTCATTCTTCCTTCATTTCTCACCAATTCATAAAAGCTATAGAGCAATTATTATAGAGAGAAATTATAGAAAGAAAGAAGAAGAGAAGTCACACCTCACTATTCCAAAGATCCAGCTTTTTTTCTAAGGTAAGGGTATTATTCTTTCGTATTAATGAAGAGAGTTATTTTCTTTCAATACTCGTAAGGGTTGTTATTACATTCTTTATTATTATGTTGGAATAACCTGTCTATGTGAAGTACTGCATACATGGTGAAATTCTTCTATTATTCCATTCTTTATTATTTAGTTGGAATATCATGTCTGTGTGGATTACGCATGACCTGATTTCGTTCTTTATTATTCTTTTGGAACATCTTGTCTGTGCAGATTACGCATGACCTGGTTCCCTTCTTTATTATTCTGTTGGAACATCCTGTCTGTGCGGATTACGCATGACCTGGTTCCCTTCTTTATTATTCTATTGGAATATCCTGTCTGTGCGGATTACGCTTGACCTGGTTTCATTCTTTATTATTCTATTGGAATAACCTGTCTATGCGGTCTATCGCATGCCTGGTTAATTCTTCTGTTATTTCATTCTTTATTATTCTGTTGGAATAACCTGTCTATGTGGATTACCACATGCATGGTGAATGATCCTTCATATTCATTCCTTATTAAATTGTGGAAATGATCATACTCACGTGGATTACCGCATGGCGCAAGTAAAATCCATTTGCAGCTTCATATATTCTATTATACTCAGTTGGTTAAAGCTTTGGCTTCTACACTCCATGAAATTAGTGGAATATCCTTGATATTTGCGCTTCATCCAAAGATCTTTTCATGGAAATATTCTTTCGAGCATTCTTGAATTTTACTCTACAAAGCAAAGATCATGTCGATAATTTTGACGTTATTGGTTCCTCGGATAAATTAATTTATAAATCTTTAAAATTTATCCTTGAACTTGTTTTATTGAATTATTATGTCATTGTTATCATCCTCATGCTTATATTGTGATGAAAGTCATCTTTGCCTTTACGTGCATAGATGGACTTGGTATGATTATGACCTGTGGATTATTCTAAGTATAATCATGCTTAATCGTAATATAACAAATGATATGGTAAAAGTCCTCATTGGCCTGTAGTTCATTGATGGGACAATTGTTGGTATGATTATGACTGTGGATTATTCAGATAATCATGACCATTGAATATGTTTCGCCGCAGTGCGTGGATAATTTGATTTTATTTATTGTCGAGTCTCAAATGATAAAGTTGATGAAAACTTTTTAAATCATAGAAGATAGTAGATTTTATGCTCTACTGACTCTTCTAATGGATTGCTTGTTCACCGCAGCTTAAACTTGTTGTATATTATATTCTATCGCTTTTACATTGTTGAGGGCTAATGATAATTTTTTTCGCATTATCTTAGTCATAATATTTTCATCGAAAGCTAGTTGAGCTCACCCTTTGCTTTCATTGTTCTCTTCAGAAATGAGAACGAGTTGGACTAATGGGAATAGAGTGATGGTCCAAGATGGTGTCATAGTAGTCCTCACTATTCTATAAAATAGTGTGATAATAAATGTAATGAGGACACCATTGAGTGTGGATATTGTCTGGATGACAATATTTTTATTAAAACTCATAGCATATGTTTTGTCGTATTTTACACGACAGTTGTATAATTAAGTTTTTATTTGTAATTTGTACCATGTATTTGGCGACTCAAGATGGGTGATGTATACCTTTTTTGGGGGCGTCACATAACCCTGAGCAACGTCTGCTTTATCAGCCTAAATCGGAGATAACCCTGGTAAGAGGCAAAATTGTCATCTTGCCACCTCGACCCAACATTGCGTCGTCTCAACATCTCATACATACATTTCTATACAACAGTGTCCCACAAGAGCCCAGGAGTTCCAATCCCGAGTGACTATTACGCAGGGCAGCACACCGGATAGAATTTGAAGCTTGAAGACCATGGGCATGGTCCCTCTTCCCGACTTCGCACAACCTCTAATCCTATATCATCACAGAACTCTCGATAAAACCGGTCCAAAATAGGTCTTGTACACCTCAATCGGATGCCCGGATTGCAGTTCTGAAAGTTCGAGCGGACATCACAACGCACGCGTGCACGTACTTTGAGACGATGGGACCCGCAGAGCCCGGGGCACCTCAAGCAAACCAGCAGTGATCTACTACTGCCGTAGTAGATGTTTCAAGGGCTCCCAAATTTCTATAAATATAGAGCTTGGGGTGGCCATTTTAAAAAAGAGGAAAAGGCGAGGAAGCCCTGTCAAATTTTCTCTGTACACACCCCATATTGAGTGCTTTCTCATTTTAAACACTTGTTTGCTCACATATAGATATATTTTTACCGACGAGAGCTGAGTGTTCATCCACTTAAAGTCATAAAAGTCTTCTTTGGCAGCCCATTGTAAGCCTTCTTACACATTATAAAGCCTTTCTCTTCATCTTTGCACACATTCTTCTTCACATTGAGAGTCGTGTTGTGTGTGTAAGCCCGGACTTCAGTCCGTGGTTTTCATTTCTGTATGTATATATATATATATATATACTTATATATGTATATATTTATATATATAGACTAACATTATCGAGTTATGCCTCGATTGAGCCTAGACTTGTATATATATATATATATGAACTGTTGTCGGACTTTGTTCAATGAGCCTGGATTTTATATCCTGCATTTACTACTTTTATATATATATATATATATATATATATATATATATATATATATATATATATATAGCGACAAATCATTGAAATGATAAACCTAGTCGGGATTGAGAAACATCATGTGCGTTTACCGCTTTTATAGCCTGGAGTTTACTTCGTGGCCTTTTACTGCTTTATTTACATTCCGTCATGCCTGGAGTTTACTTCGTGGTGGTTGATCGTATTTATTGCTTTATTTACATTACTGATCCCCCATAGAGGTGCTTCGTGGTGGTTGATCATGTCTATATATCGCTTTTATATATTTACATTTCCGATCCCCCATGGAGATGCTTCGTCGTGGTTGATCATGTCTGCTTATATATATTTACAACTTTTATATATATAACTACTTACTACTTCTTTATATAAACTACAGCATCATGTGAGCCTAGGAATCATATGATCACAGATTCAATCCACTGAATCTAGATTCGGTTCCCGTGATGGACATTTTCAGCTGTAAGCGAAGTTTTGTAAATTATTCACTAGATTTGAATTTCCTTAGATTTTTTTCGGTCTAAGATCGCTATATATTATTTTCTCAAAGATGTTTCGCATCTCGAAAATAAAAGCAACAAGCCGAACATTTAATAATAAAATAGAAGTATGAAAAGGTCTCAATTACTATCGAGGACAGGGTTTGAAAAAACCTCTTTTACAAAACCTCACTGCTATATTATGTTTAAAACTGAATTTTTGATACGAATTCAAACCCTTTGTATTTAGGTGCGAACGAGGCCTCGCACTACTTCGAAATAATAGCACATTGACCCATACACACACACATTCATATAACAGTTTCTTGAAAAGTGGCGGTCACCGTGGTAACACGGATGTCGGGGGGTGCCTAACACCTTCCCTTTGCATAATCAAGCCTTCGAACCCAAATGAATCTCTTGCTTCATAGACCAGATATAAGTTGTCACATCATCTGGGTCAATGTGCAAACCTTTTCTCGGTCATGCAGTGCAACCAATTAAAAACACCAATCAAGCGACTTTTACAACCAAATCGTTTATATATACATGTTAGACCTTTTCCACTTATTTTTCAAACAAATCTCACATAACATGAGAACACCAAAGAACAAGAACAGAAAAGGGACAAATAAAAATCTTGACGTCGACAATTACCAAGGTCAAGAAATAAGTCAATGAGTCTTTTCGAGAGTATGCTCAAAGGTGGAGGCGCCTTGCTGCTCAAGTTATTCCCTCTATAACTAATTCCGAAATGGTGATGACCTTCATAGACATACAAGAAGCTCCCTTCTATGAAAGAGACTTAGCTGGCATTGGCAAGCCATTTTCTGAAATGATCAAACATGGAGAGATGGCGGAGATGAGATTGAAGTCAGAAAAGATCTAAGACCTAGCTGCTCTAAAAGCTTTTTGCTGAGCACATCCAGTCCAGAACTTATGGAAACAACCCCCGCAGGGTCCATAAGAAGAAAGAGGAGGATGTTTCCCTTGATACTACAAAGTCAGAAAGGTAGTCAAAATATGCCTATACATTGCCAAAGGGTGGAGAAGTCCGACGCAACCGAGTGTTCACACCACTAGGGGACTCACTCGAGATTATTTTCAATTTTCTAACAACTCAGAAGAAAATTACCCATCTTCTTTTACAAGCCAACCCGAATGGGAAGGGTTTCAATGCTACTCGGAAGTGTGCCTATCATGCTAGAGCTCCAGGACATGATACTCAGGATTGCTGGGCCTTAAAACACAAGATCCAAGATTTAATCGACAACGTGGAGATCGTGGTGACTAAACCCGACCAACCTCATGTGCAAGACAACCATCTTCCTCAACACAAAGAAGAAGAGGTTAATATGATTAATTAGAGAAATGGACATAGTTCCAATTATGGTGGAGAATCCTCCCAGACTAGCAAAGATGGTGCTGACAAATGGGATTATGCACAGTTCCAGTTTGTGATGAAACAAAAGATGAAAGCTCTTTGTAAGAAAGTAGAACAATTGGCAAAACTGGTGATCCATCAACACCAAGTCACACGCCAATTAGTCAGTCGGAAGCATGCTAGTCTCCTTTCTTATATTATGAATACTCCATCATCGCCTTCAGAAAGTGAAACACTGGAGGATAAAGTTGCAAAAAGAGCAAGTACCAAAGCCTGTTGGGATTTTGCCAACAAGAGGGAATTTACATACCTGGGCCAACCTATGGAGGAGATATTTCAAATGCTGATCAATGAAGGAAGAATTACATCCCTTCTACCTCCAATCAATCCCTGTTCAACACGGTTCAATTCTAATGGAGTATGCCAGTATCACTCCCATTCTCGCGGTCACAACATAGAAGAATGCTGGGCACTCAGCCATCTCATTCAAAATTTATTTGACATCGGTGTCCTGCAAATGGCAGATGACGACACTTTGTTACTTGAGAGTAGGAACACATGTCCCACAAAATGGAAGGACATCGTAGCAGTTATATCTGTTGAGGATGATTTGGCTACCAGACCACTCACAATACAAGCAATTCAACTCAAGGGAGTTGACAATCCTTTTAAAGTAGTTGTACCAGAGCCAATTCTCTTGCCATACAGAACACAGTATCCTGTTGTCAGCCTATAAAAAGTGTCATGGAATTATGGAAAGGCTGAAGGCTCTACATCATATACAACTATTGCAGTGTCAAAGGCACTGTATCTTCCCCACTGGGTGATGAAGCCTACCATCAAATCAAAGGGGAAAGTTCCCATTAAGAGGATTGAAGAGTTCCTCCGTACTATGGGTCATAATGAAGCCAAGGTGGTTCTAAGCTTGAGAGAAACTCCATAATAAATTTCCATACTAGACTTAGTTTTCTCTTCCGAAGATCACAGGAAGATATTGCTAAGGGTTTTGGAAGAAGCCCATTTGCCGAAATCAGTGGATGTGGAAAAATTCCAACATTTGGTTGATCACATTTTTAACAACAATGTGATATCTTTCATCGATGATTTACATACCTCCCGGGGATCGGTCATCGTAGCCAAGCCGCTACATTATAACGGTTCTCATCCCTCCAGATACATAGTGGGAGGAGTTCTGATAGATGGTGTGTCATCTTTGAATATCTACCCTTATGCCACTTTGGAGAAGATGAATATCAACCCCAAGAGGATCAAAAACAGCCATACAATTATCAAAGCTTTTGATGGGTCCCGACGAAATGTTGTTAGGGAAATTGAACTACCTGTAGAGATTGGTCCACACACATTCAGTGTATCCTTTCATGTGCTCAAAATCTCCACAGGATACAACCTGCTTTTGGGAAGACCGTGGATTCATATGGCTGAAGCCGTCCCTTCTACCCTTCATCAGCAACTCAAGTACATTATCAACAATAGCCTAATCACTTTCAATGTTGAGCCGGAATGTCTTGAACAAGGTGACATACCACTCATCAGCTTCAATGTAGAAGTTGAGCCGGTCAGTTTCCATGCCCTGGAGGTGAGCAACACTCACTACCAACCCATTGGGGCGCCACCTCTCACACCTAAGATTTCTGTCGAAGTAATGTCCGCCACTCAAGAGATGATGACATTGGGTTATCAACCTGGACAAGGGTTATGCAAAGATCATCAAGGTATTAAGCGCCCAATTCAAGTTCCCAGTCAAATAGGGACAACTGGATTAGGCTATTCCGCTAGCTCCATACACAGGAATCCTCACAAACACAAAACAAATTCCTTCATCTTCAGCCACACGGCGATTATCTCCACTTACAGATCCTGAGCCTGTATGGTCTCCGGTAAAGGTGCCTGCCCATGTAATAGCTATGCTATTTCTAAAACTGATACCGGTTAAAGCAAAAGAGGTCTTAATTCCTGATCTCGAAGTGGAAGAAGGGAACGGAGACATAAACAAGACATTGCTAGGAGATTGTCTCACCTACGCATCATTTTCCATGATGAGCACACAAATAAATACACTTCAGATGATGATTGTCCCGATATTATGGTCATTATTCGGGAGAAGGAGGACAATGACAGCCCCTTCATCACTGTCGTCCAACAGGATTTCACCCTTGACAATTGGAGCGGCACTCCTTGTATTTATAGATAAGGGTAAAAAGGGCAGAAATTCCCTCTGCCCTGTAGATAATAATAACTGCTTACTTTTCTGCACATTATTAGCAGTTGTTTTGTCAGTACATGCTAACACTTTGTATGATTGAACAGTTTCATATATTAAGTGAACGCATATTTTGTTTCAGGACTCTGAATTTAGATGTGTCTATACTTGCTGATGACGTGCTTTTTCTCCACAAGGACTGTAACTTTGATGAAAAGTTGAATTCAGACTTGATGGAAATACAAGAGGACACTGAGAAACCTCAGTAGATCAAGGAATGGATCGAGGATAAAACCCAAACCAAATCTTGATCAAACCACCTCATTCAATCTCAAAACCATAGAAAACCCTAAGCTAATCCAGATCGGTACTGACCTCACTCTAAACTAAAAGAATGACATGGTTGAGCTATTAACCCAATTCCAGGATGTGTTTGCATGGTCTCACAAAGACATCATCATCCATCACCTTCCCATTAAAGAGGGATTCAAGCCAGTCGGGTAGAAGCTCAGGCGATTAAAACATGAGTGGAGTTTAAAGGTTAAAGAAGAAATTATGAAACAATTTCAAGCCGACATCATCATGGTGTCCACATACCCTGAATGGCTATCCAACATAGTCCCTGTGCCTAAACCAAGAGGAAAGGTGCGCATTTGCATGGATTACCGGGATCTGAATAAAGCTTGCCTTAAAGACATCTTTCCCGTGCCATTTATCCACATACTCATTGACAACATCGCATCAATTATATGTACTCATTTGTCGATCGCTTATGGGTACTATCAAATTATGGTTGTTGAATAGGATCGTGAGAAAACTGCATTCATCACGCATTGGGGAACCGTTTGCTATAGATGGTTGTCATTCAGCCTCATCAATGCTGGAGCTACCTACCAGCGGGCCATGATGGCTCTTTTCCATGACTTAATGCACAAAGAGATAGAGATCTATGTGGATGAAATCATTGTCAAATCCCGAAGGGAAGATGACCACCTAGACCATCTCAGAAAGCTCTTCAACAAGTTGCGTAAGTACAACTTGAAGTTGAATCCAGCCAAGTGCGCCTTTAGCGTTAAATCAGGCAAGTTGCTAGGATTCCTAGTCAACCACAAAGGGATTGAGCTGGATCTCACCAAAATCCAGGCCATCACGAAAATGCCCATTCCTCAAACAAAGAAGGAAATACAGGGATTTTTGAGAAGAATCAATTTCATCAGAAGGTTCATTTCCTAACTCACAGCAACCTGTGAGCCTATCTTCAAGTTATTAAGGAAGAACTCCTCCAGGAAATGGAACGATGAGTGTTAAAAAGCCTTCCTTACAATCAAAGAACAGCTGGTCAAAGCTCCTATTTTGGTACCTCCCAGGGATAATGTTCCTCTATTCATGTACCTATCCATTAATGACAATGCCATGGGCTGCATGCTGAGACAGAAATACGATAGAGGCCAAAAGCGAGCTATCTACTACCTCAGCAAAAGATTCAACAGCAGTAAACACAAGTACACTCTGATTGAGAAGACTTATTATGCTTTATCATGGGCTTCCACGAGGTTACAACATTACCTCCATGGTCACACAACCCATCTCATATCTCGTGTGGATCCTTTCAAGTACGTGTTAAGTAAACCCATGTTAAATTGTCGGCTATCCAGATGGAAATTGATCCTATAGCAATTTGACATCATCTACATGACGTAAAAGTCTATTAAAGGTCAAGGAATTACGGATCAACTAGCCGCCGCACCTTCAGGGGATTTCAAACCCTTGGAAACATATTTCCCCGATGAAGGGGTAATGATAGTGCATCAATACCATCAATAAGATACACGCCAATCATGGAAAATGTATTTTGATGGAGCTGTTAATATGGAAGGTTCTGGAGCTAGAGCAGTTCTGGTATTCGATACGGGGGAGCAGTATTCCATCGCCGTCAAATTACAGTTTGTCAGCACCAACAACAGAGCTGAGTATGAAGTCTATATCATGGGACTCAACCTTGCCCACTCAATGGGTATCGGGCGGTTAACTATCTTTGGGGATTCCGAATTGGTAATCAGACAAACCACTAGAATCTATCACACCAAAGAACTACATTTATTGCCTTACCATCGTCAAGTTTTACAGATGGCTGTGGAGTTCGAAGAAATAACCTTCCTCCACATTCCTCGGAATAGGAATGATTTTACGGATGCGCTAGCAACTCTGGCCTCCTTGATCAACATATCTTATAAGGAAAACATGTTAAGCATCCCATTTACCCTACAAAAGGCTCCAGCCGATGGGAATTACATTGGAAAAGTATCGGATGAGCTACCTACCATCCAACACCCTTGGTATCAGCACATCAAGGAGTACTTGTGAGATGGATCTACACCCGCGAAGGCGGATCCATCGACTGGCTATGAAGTTCTACCTGAGCGAAGATGCACTCTACAAAAGAGATGCAGGACTAGGTCTCCTCAGATGTCTGGACAAGGACCAAGCTTAGAGGCTCATGGATGAAATCCATGGTGGAGTATGTGGCCCACACATGAGCGGCCCTCTACTTGTTAAAAAGATCCTCAGAACAGGGCATTATTGGCTCTCGTTTAAGGCTGATTGGGATGATCACGTCAAGTGATGTTATCAATGCCAAATTCATGGAATCTTATCCATGCCCCTCCGAGGGAGCTCCACAACATGAGTTCACCTTGGCCCTTCTCAATGTAGGGAATGGACGTGATATGTCTCATCGAGCCCAAAGCCTGTAATGGGCATCGGTTTATCTTCACCATGATTGACTACTTCACCAAATGGGTAGAAACAGCCTCCTTCCCCAGGTTTACCAAAGAAGTCATCATTGGTTTCATCAGAAATAATGTCATTTGTCGATATGGGCAACCAGAGGTGATTGTGTCAGATAATGCTAAGAACCTCAACAACAAAATAATGAAGGAGTTGTTCAGTAAATTCCACATCAAACACCTTAACTCCGTCATCTACCATCCAAAGATGAATAAGGTCGTTTGAAGTTGCATTAATAAGAATATCAAGAAGATCATGCAAAAGATGTTCGCCAATCACAAAGGATGGCCCGACCTCTTACCTCCGATTCTATTAGCTCACTGTAACTTCAATGTGTACTCCCATCGGGCAACCCCCTACCTATCGACCTATGGATGGAAGCAAAGGTTCTCATGAGAGGTGAAAATGGAATACCTCGTGAGTATCGATAGACGCCACCGGATGAAGACCAATGGTTACAAGACAGATATCACCAATTATCTCTAATAGACGAAAGGCGAAGTGATTCTATCTTCCATAGTCAGTTATACCAACAAAGGATCGCCAGATCCTACAACAGGAAAGTCCGGCTATGGCAGTTTAAACAACATGACTTGGTTTTGAAGAAGATCATTGACAACCAAGATCAGTCTAAGGGAAAATTTGCTCCAAACTGGGAAGGCCCGTTTATTGTCAAGGATGTATTGACAGGAGGTGTTCTCCGATTATAGGAAATGGATGGCGATGAATTTCCACAGCTAATCAACTCGAACACCGTGAAATGGTACTATATCTGAAGTTACCATCAAGCAAATATCCTGGTTTTGGATCACCAGATCCCCAGTCATTTCAGGTTTTCTAACCCTTACTACATACACCCTTTCTTCATACTCATTTCCCCCATCAAGGGAAATACACTCTTCAAACCAGCAGCCTGGTTTTTATATCATCAGATCTTTCACTCCACTTCATTTCAAACCTTTCAGGTTATCCCACCAGGGATTGAACCTTTTACACCCGCAGTTTTGTCCCACTACGGATAAGACTTTTTACACCTGTAGTTTCTCCTGAACATGGGATCAAACTTTATCCCCGTAGTTTGTCCTGAACATGGGATCAAACTTTTTCGGCTGCAAATCGTCCTGAACATGGGGAAAACTATGTCGAACTGATCTCCATGATACCTGGGAGTACGTAGGAAACCATTTTTTATAGCTCGGTCGCAATAAACAAAAAAACAAAAAACAAAATAAAACAAAAACATTTCTACACCCTCCACCACAAATAAAAACATTTCTACACCCATTCACACCTTTCTACAACGTTGAACCTCTTACACCAGGTTCTAACTACGCAGACCTGATCTCCTCTTTAATAGGAGTACGTAGGAAGCCATTTATGGTTTGGTCTTACCCCTACCAAAACAAATACTTGTCGACGGTACTGGGATCAAACTTCAATCCACCACATGTCACTTCCGGCCTGCACCACACCTGATGGAACTATTTTGACCTCCCCATAAATGGGAGAGTTGGCGACCATCTAAGCTGCGATTGAGTCCTTGAAGAGCAACACCAATCCATAAGAGATGGAACTATTTGGGATCTCCTCTTTAATAGGAGTACCGACAACCATCTGTGGTGCGGTCAATCTCAAAGAGGAAAGCCACACTCTTCTCCACATCTATATACAGAAACCAGTCCCAAGACACCAAAGAGGGTAGGGATACACACAGATTAATGATCCATTTTGAAAGAACCTGAGACATTCCAATGTCCACCCATCAAGGATGAGTTCAAAATACATCAAGATCACAAGCCTTGAAGAAACAGGAAAATATCAAGCAAGTAGCAAGGCACAACTAAAAGGGAAGTAAATTAAAATATATTTCCCTGCCATATATAATGTTGTTTGATATATACAATATGTACTGTACATGACAAAATGGCTAAGCTAGTCTGTGCAGGAAAATACAAGCCTATCTACAATCTCGTGGATATACGAGCTATCAAGTCCAACATGGCATCTCTCTCCGAAGAAGGAGGCAACACTGAGAGCTCCTGCCCAAAGGTATCTACACGAGCTAACAGATCCACAGCCAACTGCATGGTGGCGTGATACTCATCAATATATGCACTCATCTCGGCAATCAGGCCAGTAGTAAGGGATCTCACTATAATACTACTATCTATAACGGCTACGTCCCGGGCAGATATAGCAGCATCCCGCTCAATAATCATTGCATCTTTGGATGATCTGACATTATCTCGCTCAGCAATAGCGGTGTCTCTGTAAGCTACAACCTCCTCTCTCTCCAATAGAGCGGCATCTCTCCCATTAAGAGTTGTCAACATCAAGGCCCTAGCATGATCTCTCTCAAAGGTCATCAGATGAAGACTTTGCTCTAAATACTGTGCTAAATGCTGGATCACAGTAGCACTCGTACTGGAAAAATATACAAAAGTTGTTGGTAACCCAATGAATAGCTCCTCATCGGGGGGAAGATCAATGTCCTCTATGGGCTCCCCATCATTAGAATCAATCCCCAGCACTGTGGATACTACCACAGCCGATGTTGTCTCTGTCTCCATCCATGCAGAATACTCTGTCGAACAACCCGGATGGCTAACAGAAAACTCAGCTACCTCACGCTGATCCCAACAGGCATACAACCTGGATCTGTCCTCTGCTAACAAGTGGCGGGAATCCAAACGCTGACTCAATGTGTAAGACCCCGAATTTTATGAAATAAAAGTATTCAATTTTTCTTATAATTATTATTCAGTAAATGGTTAAATTGATAAAAAGTTAAAGTTAAGGGTAATATATGAAATTTTTCAAAATACGCAAGTGGTTATAAAATACTCATTGTTGTCGGGGAATATTCGTTTGGTTGTGGAATATTCGTGTTGTCGGGGAATATCCGTACGACGGCGCAGCCATTTATGGGCCCCATAACAGAATAATTGTCAGATGAAGAAAACGACAAGTTTGAGTTTTTATAAATAACGGCGTAATAGTTGTTATGAATTTTAAAAGGTGTTAAAAATCGTCCGTTTGTGGATTTCAGATATTTTTTGTTTGGAATTTAGAAAAACTTAAAGCTACAAAGTTGTAGAGAATTTGATTTTGTGTGGAATGGACATAAAATTCAGATTTTTTTTTGTTAAACTAGCTATTTTCTATCAATTATCAAGTTTCGTAAAATAAAATGATTTTATTAAAATTGGGTGGGACCTCTTTTTTAAAAACATGTAATGTTATTTTGTTGTTCCAAGATGGTCGGTCATTGATTCAAATGGTTGGCATGCGTAGATATTGGTTTTAAAAATATATTATTTTATTAATTTAGTCTCCTTTGGCGTTCTGGGATATTTCTATAAATAGGCGCTTAGGTTAGAATTGAAAATCACACCAGAAACAAGTTTTCTTTCTCTCTATATTATCGAGCATATTTTTGTGAGTATTTAGATACTTTGAGAGTTGATATCCAGTGCAATGTTCCTTCAGCTTTACATCCGATATTCCAAATGTAAGTATCGCTTTTTGAGGTAAGTGGATTGTAAGTGGTTGTTATGTTTTTCGGGCCAGAATTTTTCTGACATTCAAAAATTTTGAAAAAATTTGAAATGATAATTTGATGAGTTTTCTAGATTGTGTCCAAAAATGATGATTTTTTGAGGTATAGATTAAGATTTATGAATTTTATGGGAAAAGACTATTTTAAAAGTAAACCCTTATAACTCCTCGTGGTTAACTCCAAAATTGGTAAACTTTTTATTGGGAGTACATGTATATAATAGAAGTATACTCTATAAATTTTGGAATTTTTGGACAAAAGTACAGTTTATGATAAATGTCTAAATATTCGGCAGTTTTGGCCATATGAAAAATAGTAAATAAATTTTAAAAATTCTGAGAAAAATATATGTTCAATATATGACTATATTCTACTAAATTCCAAAAAAGAAAATTTGTTTGTACTGATTTGGTATTTTTCATAAAAATAGACTAGTTATGAATAAATAAATTAAATATGTTATGTGAAGTAAGAAAATTGGAAAATATGATTTTATGGCTTGAAAATCCTATATAAAGTATATGCAGATGTTTGATGAGGGTTTTGGTTATTGGTGATGAAATCTTATGAGTTTGGCATTTTAGGAGGATTAAATGCATTAATTAATAAAGTGTAAACAATTAAAATAAATTATTTATATGTTTAAGAAATGATTAAAATATTGTTGTAATATTAATAATATTAGATTATGAGATTATTAACTGATTTATAACAATTGGATTAAGATGTTATAAATATGGATATGGATTTTATTGTAAAACTTTATCTTTTCGTGTCGAGGTTACTATTCACGTATATAGTACTATGTACGAATACGAGTTACTATTCACGAGATACTATTCATGAGGTACTATTCATGACAAAATTGGTTTCTTTTTCTGACCAAATTATCGTTGATTTATGAATCTTACTCTTGAAATTAAATCCATGTTTTGATCATATTTTTTTTATTATCATATATAACATTTTTATAATCCTGGTGAAGAAATTTCTCTTTGCTTGAGTGTAAAGATGGGTAGATTATTAGTATGATCGTGACTATGGGTTCTCTTTCGTTAGTAGTGCAAAGTTGAATCTTTGAGTGGTATGATCATGACCATTGAATTTATAATTGAATATTTTTAGCTTAAGTGCAAAGGTGAATAGATCAACATGGTTATAATTATGATTTATATAAATTCTGAAATGATTATGTATTTCTTTGAGATATTAATATCTTTGGCCCGTAGTGTAAAGATAAATTATTGATGAATATCTTCGCCCATAAAGGCAAAGATAATTTGTTGTTGAATATCTTCGGGCCAGTGCAAAAGATGACTGTTGTTGAATATCTTTGGCCTGTAGTGCAAAGATGAACTGTTAATGAATAACTTTGTCCCGTAGTGCAAAGATGAAGTTATTAGTATGATTATGAACGAGAACTGTGATTTTGTATAACCATGATCTTTGATGTTTCAGGTAGAGAGGTGATGAAAATTAATTATCTTCGTCCTGAATGAGAAGAGGAATTTAGAACCACAATTATAATTATGAGTTATTCACATGATTGTGGACATGAACTGTTGATTGATGTTACAGGGATAAAACATTGTGGGTCGACTTTTAACATGGAGAAGATAATAGACTTTATGGTCTATTTGACTTTTCTAATGGATTGTTCGTTCCGCTGCAACTATGGTTGGAAAGTTTTATCATCTACCATATGTTCTAAATCTCTGATTTATTACTGATGAAGGCTATTGATAATTTAATTATCTTTAGTCATGATATTCTTTACTGAGCTAGTTGTGCTCACCCTTTTGCTTACAATTCCTTTCAGGTAATAAGAGTGTTGCCGGGTCGAGCGGGGATAACAGGAGAATAGAACGGTGGTCTATAGATGTTGAGGTTCTCTCTAAATAGTATGGAAATAATTTTATTGAGAACTTTATATAAGTGTGTCGTATTGTATACGTCATTTGATATTTAATTTTGGTGAACCGAATAGGGTGAGGTGAACCCAACTTTCGAAGGGTGTTTTGCCACTATCATACAAGATGTCTAATACATACAACCTCATGTTATCATAAGACAGGGTTGTGCACATCAACTTACTGAGTATATCTACGAGCACTACCTATATGATCTTGGAGTTTGGTTGAAATATAATTTTTAATTGCAAACAGTGGAGATAGTTACATGTCAAGAGAAGACTCACCATTGGAAAAAATATGATAGTAATCTTCTCATTTTTCTTTGGGGTCTATGGGTCAACCAAGGATAATTCTGTGGACATATGATATCTATCATAACCTAGACGCATGGCCTCCCATGTACGAAGGTTTCCTTAAGCACTTCCCAAAGATTTTAATTTCTAAAACAGTTTTTGACTGTACCTTTATGTAAGGTGCCATTGTGACATGCTATCCAAGTTGGTGTCCAGAGTCACAGTTGGTATATATTTGTATCAAAACTCACAACATATGTGTTGTTGTATTTTGCACAACAGTTGTAGTAATAAAGTTGTAGTTGTTTTCTGTACCATGTATTTGACGACTAAGATGGGTGAGGTATACCTATTTTGGGGGCGTCACAGTTGGTATCAGAGCTATAAATAAAGAGCCCCGAGCCTCTCGCTGGTGACTTCCTTGTGTGGGATGCACCGAAGCAAGACTCTCCGTAGGGGATGCCGTTCTGCGGTACGCAAACTGATAGGTAACACTGTGAGGTGCTGTCCACGGTTGGGACATGAGTCACAATTGGTATCAGAGCTTAGGGATATGATCTCTGGCTGAGATCCGGGATTAGAACTAGGAAGGGAGAGACGAGTAATATCCTTCGCTAGTGTGTGTCCCACCTAAGCTGAATTTTCTTACTTAAGTTGACAAATTATGATATGTCAATTAACCTTTATTTTGAAGCTGTATTTTAGAATGATATTTGAAATACAGGAGATGAGCAATGGAGAAATCATGATGACAGGGAAGATGGAATCTGAAATGGAAGCAAGGTATTCTCAACTATTTGAAATACCAGGTACGTAAATTTCGGGGATGAAATTTCATAAGGAAGGGAGATTGTAAGATCTCGAATTTTATGAAATAAAAGTATTCAATTTTTTTTATAATTATTATTCAGTAAATGGTTAAATTGATAAAAAGTTAAAGTTAAGGGTAATATATGAAATTTTTCAAAATACGCAAGTGGTTATAAAATACTCATTGTTGTCGGGGAATATTCGTTTGGTCGTGAAATATTCTTGTTGTCAGGGAATATTCGTACGACGGCGCAGCCATTTATGGGCCCCATAATGTAATAACCGCTTGATGAAGAAAATGACAAGTTTGAGTTTTTATAAATAATCTCGGCGTAATTGTTACCGCTAACATCGCTGAATATTCGGTGGTTAAAATACAAGAATACACGTGGTCGCACAAAGAAGTTATTACCAGATTTGCAGTAAGATATTTTTAAATTATTGATTCTTACGTTAGAAGACACTACTCACTCATTAATTATTACAAGAATTATTGTTCAATATTTTATTTTATTGGTTCAATAATTGTCAAGGTTGATATTTTATATTATTGTTGTTTCAATAATTGTCATCGCACAAAGATTTCCCATTATCGATCAATAATTCATATTATTTGAATAATATTATTAGATAACATTATTGGCAATGTCTAAAAAGTTCACAAGGAGAGGTTTGGTCACCTAATTGCTACCAAGAATGAGGAATCCTTATCGAAAAGCCCCTCTTTCCTGGGAACCACCTGGTTGTCATTATTGTGATTCTGTAATATTATTTATGAATAATTAATTATTGATTTATATGATAAGAAAATATTTATTTGATGCGGATATAAAGGATAGATTTATTTATGTGGTTATAAATGAAGGAATTAATATTGAGGTGTTTTATCAGTATTTTGTTGGATTGGAAGTATTAAAAGATCAAATCGGTGTTCTTAAAGCTCTATTGCGTGAGTTATAATTTTAATCTGACCGTTGGATCGTTGTGATTTTTGAATATGTTATACATATATAAGTTGAGTATATATCCACAAATTTTGAACCATTAACGTATGATTTGTTATAAATTTTAAAAGGTGTTGAAAATCGTCCGTTTGTGAATTTTGGATATTTTTTGTCTGGAATTTAGAAAAACTTAAAGCTACAAAGTTGTAGAGAATTTGATTTCGTGTGGAATGAACATAAAATTGGTATTTTTTTTGATAAACGTGCTATTTTTTATGAATTATTGAAGTTTCGGAAAATAAAATAATTTTTATTAAAATTGAGTGAGACCCACTTTTGTTTTTAAAACATGTGGGCTGCTATTTTGTTGTTCCAAGATGGCTGGATGCTGATTCAAATGGTTGGCATGCGTAGATATTGGTTTTAAAAATATATTATTTTATTAATTTAGTCTCCTTTGGCGTTTTAGCATTTTTCTATAAATAGGCGCTTAGGTAAGAATTGAAAATCACACCAAAAACAAATTTTCTTTCTCTCTATATTATCGAGCGTATTTTTGTGAGTATTTAAATACTTTGAGAGTTTCTATCCAAAGGCAAACGTTCCTTCGATTTTTTACATCCGATATTCCGCTTAAATAATCGCTTCTTTTTGAGGTAAGTGGATTGTAAGTGGTTGTTATGTTTTTCAGTTTCGTAATTTTTCTGACATTCAAAAATTCTGGAAAAATTTAAAATGATAATTTGATGAGTTTTCTAGATTATGTCCAAAAATGGCGATTTTTTGATGTATAGATTAAGATTTATGAATTTTATGGGAAAAGACTATTTTAAAAATAAACCCTTATAACTCCTCGTGGTTAACTCCAAAATTGGTAAACTTTTTATTGGGAGTACATGTATATAATAGAAGTATACTCAGAATTTTAGAATTTTTGGACAAAAGTACAGCTTTATGATAAATGTCTAAATATTCGCTAGCTTTTGGCCATATGAAAAATAGTAAATAAATTTTAAAAATTCTGAGAAAAATATATGTTCAATATGGGACTATATTCTACTAAATCCCAAAAAAGAAAATTTGTTTGTACTGATTTGGTATTTTTTATAAAAATGGACTAGTTATGAATAAATAAATTAAATATGTTATGTGAAGTAAGAAAATTGGAAAATATGATTTTATGGCTTGAAAATCCTATATAAAGTATATGCAGATGTTTGATGAGGGTTTTGGTTATTGGTGATAAAATCTTATGAGTTTGGCATTTTAGGAGGATTAAATGCTTTAATTAATAAAGTGTAAATAATTAAAATAAATTATTTATATGTTTAAGAAATGATTAAAATATTGTTGTAATATTAATAATATTAGATTATGAGATTATTAACTGATTTATAACATTTGGATTAAGATGTTATAAATATGGATATGGATTTTATTGTAAAACTTTATCTTTTCGTGTCGGGTTACTATTCACGATACTATGCATTAGTTATATCGATACTATCACGACTACGAGTTACTATTCATGAGGTACTATTCATGACAAAATTGGTTTCTTTTTCTGACCAAATTATCGTTGATTTACGAATCTTACTCTTGAAATTAAATCCATATTTTGATCATATTGTTTTTATTATCATATATAACATTTTTATAATCCTGGTGAAGAAATTTCTCTTTGACTTGAGTGTAAAGATGGATAGATTATTGGTATGATCGTGACTATGGGTTCTCTTTGGTTAGTAGTGCAAAGTTGAATCGTTGATTGGTATGATCATGACCATTGAATTTACAATTGAATATTTTTAGCTTAAGTACAAAGGTGAATTGATCAACATGGTTATAATTATGATTTATATAAATTCTGAAATGATTATGTATTTCTTTGAGATATTAATATCTTTGGTCTGTAGTGCAAAGATAAATTATTGATGAATATCTTTGGCCCGTAGTGCAAAGATAACCTGTTGTTGAATATCTTTGGCCTGTAGTGCAAAGATGACCTGTTGTTGAATATCTTTGGCCTGTAGTGCAAAGATGAACTGTTAATGAATATCTTTGGCCCGTAGTGCAAAAATGAAGTTATTAGTATGATTATTAATGGGAACTGTAATTTGGTATAACCATGATCTTTGATGTTTCAGGTAAAGACAGGTGATGAAAATTAATTATCTTCGTCCTGAATGAGAAGAGGAATTTAGAACCACAATTATAATTATGAGTTATTCACATGATTGTGGATGTGTGGAATCGCTGATTAATGTTACTGTGGATAAAACATTGTTGGTGGACTTCTAATATGGAGAAGATAATAGATTTTATGGTCTATTCGACTCTTCTAATGGATTGCTTCGCTCACCGCAACTATGGTTGAAAAGTTTTATCATCTACCATATGTTCTAAATCTCGATTTATTATCGATGAAGGCTATTGATAATTTAATTGTCTTTAGTCATGATATTTTTTATCGAGCTAGTTCAGGCTCACCCTTTTGTTTCACAATTCCTTTCTGTGTAATAAGAGTGTTGCCAGTCAAATGTGGGATAACATGGGAATAATCTATGGTCTATAGATGTTGAGGTTCTCCCTAAATAGTATGAAAATAATTTTATTGAGAACTTTATATAAGTGTGTCGATTGTATACGCCATTTGATATTTAATTTTGGTGAACCCAAATAGGTGAGGTGAACCCAACTTTGGAAGGGTGTTTTGCCACCATCATACAAGATGTCTAATGTCATACAACCTCGTGTTATCATAAGATGTAGTTGTGCACATCCACTTGCTAAGTATATCTACGAGCACTACCTATATGACCTTGGAGTTTGGTTGAAATATAATTTTAATTGCGCATGTAAAGAGAGATAGTTATATGTCAAGAGAAGACTCACCATTGGAAAGAACATGATAGTAATCTTCTCATTTTTTTTTTGGGGTCTATTGGGTCAACCAAGGATAATTCTCGTGGATATATGATATCTATCATAACCTGACGCATGGCCTCCCAATAATTGAAGGTTTTCTTGAGCACTTCCCAAAGATTTTAATTTCTAAAACAGTTTTTGATGCACTTTTTATGTAAGGTGCCATTGTGACGTGTTATCCAAGTTGGTGTCCAGAGTCACAGTTGGTATATATTTATATCAAAACTCATAACATATGTGTTGTTGTATTTTGCATGACAATTGTAGTAATAAAGTTGTAGTTATTTTCTGTACCATGTATTTGGCGACTCAAGATGGGTGATGTATACCTATTTTGGGGGCGTCACACAATGCCCCCTCAAAAGGATGGAAGTCTTGAAACTAGTCAAACTGCGACATCACAATCAGTGGGTGGTAAGTAGTCATGCCCTTCAAACTAGCCAGAGGGAGATAATTCATGCCAGGAGCATGAGTAATGAAGCTATAGGGTGAACTGAGCCCTGTACATGACAAGATGTCAAATGGATCTTCGATCCCTGCCAAGAATACCAACCAAGACATAGCATATGTATACTCCGCTGGCTTGAAGGAGTAAAACATGTCTATCTCATGGGTAAAATAATACCCGTGCCGTTGGAAGGTGCCAATCAGTCTCAGGTGTGACATAAACCACACGTACAACATGACCGAGCTACCTGTAAATACCCCTGCAGGGTAGGTCCTGCAATATGTGGTCGATCTCAATGTCCATGCAACAATCATCGGCACAATGGTATGACCCTCCCTGAGAGCTCTCACTGCCATAATGACGCAAATGTCCAGCTCATCCATATACCGTGGCATGTACACATATGATAATACACACATCAACAATACGTCTACTCTGGCTAGACTCCACTGATCCTCCGACATGGTAAAATCCCCGGAGTGTCGTGTATAACTGTCCTCTGAGCCAAATCTGTCTATTAGAAAATGTTGGGATATCACATGGTCGGATGTAATCTCATCCTATTCTACTTCACGCCCAAATTTTGAGGGTCATAAATCCGGGCTAAGTCGCCGATAGCCATCCGCAAGATAAGGTTCTGTTTAATGGCAAAGATCACAACCGTGCATACCTCTAAGTGTGGAGTCAACTCATGGATACCAAACCTGTAAACTCGCCGCCTCCTAGAGAGATCCAATGCTCGAGCATACCCTCTACAAAGCTCGTGGGAAACTCAAACATCAAGAGGGTCATAGAACGTCAGAATAATCGATCTACGGCCACCCCGCTCTGTGGTGACATATTATCATACCACCACCTCGCATTTAGAGAGGCTACAAATGTAATAACCCGAGATTTTCTATATAAAATAAATAAGAAATTTTATGATAAATTTTTTTTTTTTTTAATGACGAGACTAAGTGTCAAGTAAAGTGAACGATAAATGCGAATATATTTATTACTTGAAAAATTAAAAATAATTTTGAATTATTAATTACCACAAATTATATGGTAATAAATTTATGTAAGTTTTAAATGTTTTTATTAATTATTTTCCATGAAAACATGATTGGAAATAATATATGAAGTGATAATTAGATTTATATAATAAATATTTTATTATATGAATTCTTCAGAATATTTAAGTTAATTATTTTAACTTGATTATTGATGCTATGTACGAAGAATATGTCAGATATGAGATCCAAACCCTGGATTGGGATTGTGATCAAGAGATGAGAATAATAATATTATATTATTTATATAATGATTTTACAAGCACTACAATTATGTAATCGGTATGTGAATGACAGATAATATCGAAAGCAATTACTACCAATTAGGTCAGCAAAGATAGATCGTGGTTGTGAAACCCTAATTATTAAGCTTCGCTTATGAGATATGATCGAAAGAAAGTGATCGTGTATATGGTTACCGTAGTATAAGGATGCTTGTAATTAGATAAACCCTAATTACTATTTTTACTACCGATAATTAGACAAACCCTAATTATTATAACCTTAATCGGTTGAAGTTAGAAACAGAATGACCGTGTAGTAAGAATACACATGTATAATTATAACCTTAAATTTTCAATCGAAAACCCTAATTTTAAATTACCTAGGGTTTAATTTCGATGTTATTATATAAGTGTTTTAATTTACCAAAGGATAGAAATTAATTGGTAAATGGTAAGAATTAAAATCTAGTGATTAAATATTACATTTAATTACCTTGTACAAGATTGCCCTTGAAATTATATGGGAAATTACCAAAATACCCTTTTTGTCCATTTTAGTGTATTATGAGTAGCATTGTTGCTAGGATCTTTGTAAAAGCTAGCCAACCACCACCTTCTAGAATTCCCTCATGCTACTATGCTATTACACCATCAATTATCAGCCATTGTGAGCATCCAATTCATCTAGATTAATTAATTACATGATTAAAGAGAGAAATGAGCTACTTTAATTTTTTATTTCTCCCAAACCCTTCTCTCTAGAAACCAATTATAGAGTGTGAGAGAGTGATGAGATAAGCTAATATCAAGAATCAAAGAAGACAAGATCAAGAATAAATGATCAAAATCAAAATCAAAGCTAAAAGGTATTAAAACCCTAAATTTTTGAAATCCTTTGATCTTATGTAAATTTTTGTAATTGATTATTTAAAGTTGTGTAATATGGTGTCAATTGATGATCCGGGTTGATAAATCATGAATCCATAACATCAAAGTGCATTTAATTTGAAGATTTAAGCAAGTTGGAAAACCGAATTTTGTTATTTTTCACCAAATGTCGAGGCTATAACTTTTGGTCGATCTCTCAGTTTTGTTGTTTAAAAGTTGTTATAGGTAGCCTCGATATGTGGTCTTTAATCTCCAAAAGGAATAAAGTTCATAGCTATTGTAGATCGGTATTTATAAGCGGTCAAAGTGGGTCAATTTAAGATTGACCTATTGTTCTTCAAACCCGGAAAATATTCTAAGTGTCCGTAAAATATTATTTTGGAAAATGTCGTGCCTTATATCTCGGTTTGCTTTTAATGTGTTTTGTGTTCTAAAGGTTTTTATGTGTAGCTTGTTATGTTGTATTTAACCTCCAAAAAGAATCAGGTCCATATATATTATGGATTAAGAGTTATTTAAGGTCAAAGTGGGTCGATCAAGATCGATTTGGAAAATTTCGGGCAGCACACAATTTTCTAAGTGTTGATTTTTCCGACAAGGTTTACTCATACTTTATCGCTTGATTTCTTGTTGTTATGATGATGTTAAGTGTTAGCATTGTAGTCCTACATGTTTTCTACACACTTGAATTGATAGATCACGTAAACAATTCACGATCATCAAGTTATAGAGGTCCAAAGTAGGCACCTCAAATTGTTCTTCGAAGAAAATGACTTTGGAAGCTACTTTGATGGTGATTTCTCCGGATCCGATGTTGTTTAAACGTTATGATTATTGGTAATTGTATTCTCGTTATTCCTCTACAAGATCCAATTTATAGATTATCCAAATTGCTCAGATAAGAGAGTTATACTTTTGGCCAAACGTGCCCACTCGCCAACGCTTTAGATTTTCGGGCTTGGTGAAGAACACTATATAATGTACGCATTTCTGCATCACTATAGGGGCCTTTAATGACGCTTTTAATTATTTTAATTTCGATTTTCCGAAAATGATTTAAAATTAGAAAAAATAGATTTTAATTATTAAAAATACTTATTAAATTTTGAAAAATTATTTTAAAGTCCTAAAAATATTATTTAATTATTTTGAGTATATTTCATAAATATTTAATATTTTTGAATATAAAGGTATTTATTTATTTAATTATAATATTAAATAAATGATTTAAAATAGTTTTAATTCATGAAAAATCATGAAAAATTATTTTATGGTATAAGAAAATATTTTGAGTTATTTTCCATGACTTTTTAATATTTTGTGATGAATTTCATTAATTAATTATATATTAATGATATTAAAGTTATTTAATGATTATATTAAATAATTTAGTTTAAAAATGATTTTAATATTATAAAAATCATTTTAAATAAAATTAAGGTATTTAAAAATATTTGAAGTTATAAAATATAACTTTTAATATTTAAAGGATAATTTCATTAATAATTTAATATTAATGATATTAAGATAATATTAATGATATTGAGTTTATTTAATAATTATTATTAAATAAATAGTTTAAAAATGGTTTTATTTATTTAAAAATCATTTAAAGTGGATATTAAGGATTTAAAAATATTTCAAGTTATAATTAATGACTTTTAATATTTGATGAATAGTACATTAATATTTATATATTAATGGTGATTATTTAAAATGATTTTAATTGTTTTAAAAATCATTTAAGGTAATATAAATGTTTTAAAATAGTTTGAGTTATTATAAATAACTTTTATATTTTGGCAATGGTTTCATTAATAGTTTAATATAAATTAATTATTAATGATAAGGGAATTGTTTAATGTTTAAGTCATTTAATTATGATCTGATGTTTGAAAGTTATAATGGCCAAACTAGTCGACTCAGAGAACCGTGTATGAAGTCCAGATTTGATGAAGAGCACCCATAGTAATAGCTTATATCACTATAAGCCCTCGAGTGATGATTTGAATTATTTTAAATTTTTCAATTTCTCGGAAATTTCAAAATGATTAAAAATAAGATGTCCGATATTTGCAGATGTTGAGGTATAGAATAAGAGTCTTAGACTCAAAGATTTACTCCGATAAAGTTGTTCAGATGACGCACACAAATGTCGAATCTCTATAATAGAAAGAAAAGGCTACATCGTAAGAGCATGGATGAGATATTTGAAAAATGTATAAAAATATTTCAAGTATAGAATATGAACTAAAAGTATGATCACCTTGCGGATTATGTGATTAGACTATACGTGTTCAATCGTAATAGACAAGATTATGTGTTAAGATATATTGTTCTAATCGAACGAATGATCCGATTATTGATAGGTTGTGATAAAGAGATAAAACCTAAGTTGAGATTTGTAATCAATTAATCAAAAAGTATCTTACCTTTGCATTTCCTTTTATGCAATGGACATGAGTAAGAAGTTTCGTAATTATTTTATCCTCGTATGCATTATGTACTCTTTGATTATCGACATGTTAGCTCGATATATATATTCTGCTCATTGATTTCTATAAATGGTTATACAAGTGTCCCCACTTGGATAATCATGGCATTTGTTCACATATTGATACACCTTTGTCAATTACTCGTATATATATGTGGAATTACATATTATTGTTGAGCAAGATTAAAACCTTCGGGTTTGGAACTGTGCATGTATGAACATCCCTATATGGGAAGATTTTTTTGCATTAATGATAGAGTGAGCGATGAATTTCGTTTCAAGCTATGTAGTATTGATCAATCATAGGTACAATCCAATGATCACCCTCCGTGTCCATAAGTTACGACGGTTTGAGGATAGAATTCCGCTAAACCTTTTCGAAAATGAAAACAATGTTCATAGTATGTTTCTTAAACCCTATTCATGGGTGGAGCCTAATTTCAAGAAATTGAAAGAGAGTTGTTATGTGAATCTTTTATCAGTACAGATTACTTCACAACTTTTCATTCGTTGTAGAAGTGTTATGTAAAGAGAATACTTATATTCTTTCAAATTATATATAATTACTATTATCTATTGGGCACTTAAATGCTCATCCTTGCTTAAATTAAATGTTTTCATTATGTATGAGCAAACTCAAGGCTCATGCACGAACAAAGGAAAAGGAAAGCTGATCGAATAAGTATGTATTATGAGTTAATGGTTATAGTTGTATTGGTATCTATTCAAGTATTGTAAGGAACGTATTTGAAGGTCACGTACCTGGGGAAGTAAACTTTGATGTATGTAAATTAAGTTCGAATGTATTATTATTTAGTATTATTCAGCTTAAAGAAATGGTATCGTGGAGAACCGAGTTCGGGTTTCAAGTACCTGGATTTGGGGTCGTCACAACAAATACTGGTGGGGTATGATCGATGCGGCTGACTTTCGAAGAAGACATCTGTAGGGGTCGTATCAAAAAACCATCCAGGGGTCAATGCTAAATATCTCTAGACATACATATGCATAACATGATACATGCATGATAAAAAAATAGATGGAAATATGATGTAGGGAATAACATTATATACATTCCTAAGTACATCATCATCATCTAATACATATTTGTACAGCTAAAAATATAGGAAAATATGGCACAGACGCCCAATAACTAACAGAGGCCTATCAAAAGATATAGCGAGAATGGGGCACAGTCACCCAGTATCTAACAAAGGCCTATCAAAAGATATAACAAAAATATACATTAGAAGAAGACAATGGTGTCAATATCTACATCATCAATCATGTCCACCTGATGTAACTCCTCCTGAGTCACTAGATCTCCATCAACGGGGATGTCAGGTCTATACAACGAAGGATCTAGACTAGCAAAGCCATATGGGTCACCTGAGGGGCCAGCGCCTGAGCTGGAAGGATCAAAATGAAAGTAGTATGCACACAAGCCAATCATGTTTGATGATAAAGCATATGCTTTGTAACAATCTTATTCATTTATTAATAAAAAGTATTAATTTATTAAAGGCTTTTAATTATCTACATGATGCTGTTTTATAATATGTGATAAACCCATAGTTTTAAGCAATGCTTTTAGAATAACGATGGTGATCATTCTAATGAGATCTAAATTCTTAGAAAGCTTAAAACTAAAATAGTTCCCAATCGTTGGATTACTAAATTTGGGATTAGTGAATCCGGATAGATTGGTACATACGTTGCTTGCTCATTAGATGAGGATAATTGATCTCATGATCATTTGTGTGGAGACACTAAAGCAAGTATGTAGGTGCTTATTAGAGAATAAGTTCACTGAATGTGGCTCGCTAAGGAATACCTAATGGAGTTTTACTTGCATCGTCAATAGGAATTTCAGTAGTGATAGTAAGACAAGTGATCCTTGGACTTGAGATCATCATAGTATCTTGTGTATGATGAGTTATACTTTGACTTATTCCTTAAGACCCTTAGGGTATATCAAAGGGTATGTTTGGGTATAATAAGTTGTACATGGAGATAATATATGATCAATAAAGAATCTACCACTTCTAGTAAAAGAAGAGAAATGTCATATGTGATTCAATAAATAACAACTCAGCAATCCTTGGCTAAGGCAAAATGAAATTAGAAAGAAGTTTTTAATTTGCATTATTTGGAGTTTTTAATTTAATATTAGTACTCTCATTTATTCCTAATAAGATTAGGAGCTTAATTAATTAAAGGAATTTAATTAATTAAAATAAAACCCAATTCCTTAATTGTTAAGGAGGGTTGCCCACATCTATAAATAAGAGGAGTCTTATTATGGGTGATGTGGTTGTTGACTTTTTCACAACAAACGTGATTCCAATAGTTGGGAGAGTACGCTCTTTTTCTATGAGAGATAAAAAAAAACTAGGGTTTTTCCAAACACCCATCTTCTTGAATCTTTCTTTTTCCTTGGTGGATCACCTCTAGAGGCCAAACACTTGGGTGGCTAACATTGATCAAAGGAAGGAACCAAATCCGGTGAATTTAAGTTGAATGTGAAAAAGATTGGAGGTGAACTTGTACCTGAGGAAGCTCGAATCTTCAAGGGTATGATTCTTGTTCTTTCTTTTTTATTTAATTAATAATTATGCATAAAGGATGATCTGGGTATATGATTTGTAAAAATTTTAAACTCTGATTTTTCCACGTTTCCACTTATTTTGTGCAATTTGATTGCGTTAATGAATATTACAAACCTAACACAAAAGTATCAGCCTTTGAAGGATCTCTCGCCAACCGCACGGATAAAAAATGTCCCTCATTCAACCGTCAAGGTCAAATCATTAATCAGGTCAAATGAGTCGGATCTCAGACATAGGACATCTAATCCGTCATCATCACGGATCCAAGAAATGTATCCCCCATAAACTGAATGGCGCGGGTCTGGGCTCTGATGGTACCACCAATGCTGGAACATCTCCTGAGTATAAGGACCCTCTGACAGTGTAAAACCGTCAACACCCATCAATGGGATATCAATGATGGGCGACTGTGAAATAGGCCAATAACTCCTGGCAGGAGGCAAGATCGGTACACGAATCTCCCCTGTGGTGCTCCTAATAGCACGCTCTCTTAAATAGAGCTCCCATCCTCCATCAGTGAAGAGAGGAATCCTACGGGTGGAAATCACGTACTCGACACCAGTCGGGTATCCATCCTCAACCCCAATGGGAAAATGTTCCCCAAAATAAGGAATCCATGTGATAGCATCAGCTGTTAATAACTCCAAATGTAGACGACAATGGGTGAAACCCTTATCTACAGGAACCTCCGTTAATATGGAGTGATGTCATCGACGTCCTCGTGGATAGGTCTCCAAGCCTAGCACACTCACAAGACATAAACATGGGAGCCTCTCATAGGCCCAGAACTGCCAACAAAAAGGCAAACATCTGCTGTCAGTCAACACTCTTAACATGTACATGGGAAATCATAAGAGAAATACTTACCAGCAGAAATGGGTAAAATCCTAGCCAAGCCTCAGTCAAGCCCTGCGAATGCATGCGCATGCCCCTGAGAAAATAGGTGAAGGTGTAGGAGCCCCAATCATACTCTCCAATACGATCCACATCTCATGTGGCGCTCACCGAAATGAATAATACCGTGGAAGAGTTATTCGCTATGGCAAATTTCTAATGATTATCAGAACAATCGCCGAAGAATGCACTCCCTGACTTTCACATCATCGAGTATGGGCTCACTCACTCAATGCTCACCGCATAGCATCTATGCTCAAAGGACTGTACGAATCGTTCTTCCTCGAGCGCCAAAATGAGATTTCTATCAAGGATCTAACGGCAGTCAGAGTAATATCCACCGTACATGGCACTAACGCCCCTCCAAACTCTATACCAGTGATAAATCACCAATCCATCGGCGTCATCATCACCTCACAATCCAACAAATGGATAGATTGAGTCTGGTGAAACCAGCGCTGAGACAACGCCCTGAGGTAACCCCAGGGACAACGATGGGGAAGGATGGAAAAAAATGCCTCAAAGCCCCAGCCATGCACAATCGCTCGATAGTCAGGATGCAGAGCCTGATACATGGAGTGAATTCTGAACTAGTTCCCTCTAGGTCAGTGAAGTCGGGAACTCAGACATAAAGCGTGATCAACATCAGAACCTTTACTCCTCATCAATAGGAAAAAAGGGAAGATCAAAATCCAACTTGTACCTTGTTTTCCAGAATTAAACCGAGGGGTGTCGACTCAAATCACCCGTAAGCTCGGGATCGCCACCGAATGCTCGAAGATCTCACGGGGAACATGAGTAGTAAGAAGAGCGTGGTCCGCAGTGGTACATCCTCCTCCTCGTCCTCAATATTTGGTACCTCAACCCGGACAGGACGAATCATCGCCTCAACCTGCATTTAATGAGGTCAGTCTAACCTAACAATCGGGTCGAGGCACATCAAAAGCCCTCCTCCGCACACATGAAGTGATCCTACGGGAACTACTCGGTTGATCTAGATCCATATATATCTGGACACAAGTCTCTAAATCACCTCAGAAAGGGTGTGGTAACTTCTCACCTAGAGCTTTTTCAAATGCATTTTTATGACTACATGCATGCATGCATTATTTTAACATACGCTTACAGTAGAGCTAAAAATGCATGACTATCTAATGCCTATATTTTGGAAAAAAATTGTCATAGTCTCCTTTATAAATAGGACTATCCACATGCACATAGGCATGACTAGGTGGCCATTCAGTATCACACCAGCCCACAGTCATAAACATCCTATATACATTACACTATCAAAGACATAATCCGTAAGGGTAGCCTAATTACCAGGATTATTTTGTTTTTTCACCTAGCTTATTTGTCCTCAAATAAGATAAGAAATAGCAGAAAAAAGGTGCCAATTTGACTATTTCAAAAGTTAAATTTTTTCACATCATTATATTCAACATGGTTAAATACTAACATTTACTATGTTGAATATTTTTTATCAAGTCATATGAGCATGCATATTCACTACTATGTGTTTAGAAGCATTTCATGTGATATTTCATTTTCCAATGGATAAAAACTAGAAAAGGAGACATGCATACGTTACCAGGACAGTGTAGAACACTTGTACGGTGATAGAATTTGCAGAAAGACGCCCGATGTAAGACCCCAACTTTTATGAATAAAGAATATTTTCTCGAATTATATTTTTGAATATTATTGTGTGGATTTGATATAATGTTATAGTTGTGGGTAATATTTAAAAATTTTGCAAAGTAAGCAAGTGGTTATATAATATTCGATTGGTCGGGGAATATTTGTTTTAACAGAGAATATTCGTGACGACTCAAGACAATCATTGGTGGACCCTCATTAACTAAGTAATGTCGTAGTTAGAAAACGACATAATTATCTTTTATAAAAATAACTAATGTAAAAGTTTTTTATCGTTAAACCGTTTAACTACCCTAGTAGTAAAAGTAAAATAATCTGGCGTGGTTGCATAAGAACATTACCAGTATTGGTTATCGATGCTTACGTGAGAAGTCACTCAATTATTGCTACAAGAATTGTTGTGATCATATCTCTCATATTATTGATTCAATTATTGTCACAAAGATCATCTCGCATTTTATGTTATTAAATCAATAATTGAGACGACAAAGTTATTCATATTATTAAATTGCAATATTTACAATGTCTAGAAGTTCACAAGGATATGTTTGGTCATCTAATTGCTACCAATAAGGAGAAATCCTTATCGAAAAGCCCCCTCTTTCTTGGGAACGAATTCGTTGTTAAATATTATGAGTTATAATATTAATGATGAATAAGTTCGTGTTGATTAAAGATGAAATTGATAGTTCCATGTGTTGGAATTATTAGTGTTAATGGAAATCACATTTATTTCAAAGATTAATGGATGTCCGGAAGTTATACTTTAATTAAATCGGGTAATTAATCGGATAAATGAGCAATTAATTTCTATTAATTCACATGATTATAATTATTTGTTCACATGTGTGTAATATTGATTCACATTCTTGTTACTATTAGGGGAGTTGGTGCAAGATTGATAATACTTGCATGACTAAGTTAAAAATGGAGGTATAGATGGAGGTACTATACTGTAATTCGTATTTTCACATGTCTAGAACTATTGATTCACATGATTTACTATTAGGGGAGGTGGTGCAAGTTTGATAATACTTGCAGGACTAAATTAAAAATAAAGGAAAATAGGAAGGTATTATACTGCAATATTCTGAGCTCCAAAATGTGCAATTATCGAAACTATATTTTCCTATAAATAGAAGCTCATTTCTTCATTATTCTTCACCAATTCACTCAAGTTATAGAGCATTTATTATAGAGAGAAATTATAGAGAGAAAGAAGAAGAGAAGTCTGCTACCTCACTATTCCAGTATCTAGTTTTTCTAAGGTAAGGGGTATTATTTCTTTCATGTTCTTGAAGAGAGCTATTGTTATTCCATCCCTTATTATTCTGTTGGAATAACCTATATACGTGGACTACCGTATACATAGTGAAATTATTCTATTATTCCATTCTTTATTATTATGTTGGAATAACCTGTCTATATGAAGTACCGCATACATGGTGAAATTCTTTTATTATTCCATTCTTTATTATTTTGTTGGAACATCCTGTCTGTGCGTATTACGCATGACCTGGTTCCATTATATATTATTCTGTTGGAATAACCTGTCTGTGCGGTCTATCGCATGCATGGTGAATTCTTCTGTTATTCCATTATTTATTATTCTGTTGGAATATCATGTATGTGCGTTTACGTATGACTTGGTTCCATTATTTTTTATTCTATTGGAATATCCTGTCTGTGCATTTACGCATGACCTGGTTCCATTATTTATTATTCGTTGAATAACTCGTCTGCAATGATCTATCGCATGCCTGGTGAATTCTTTTGTTATTCCATTCTTTATTATACTCAGTTGGTTAAACTTTTGACTTCTATACCCCATGAAATTAGTGGAATATCCTTGATATTTGCGCTTCATCCAGTATCTTTTCATGGAAATATTCTTCTGAGCATTCTTCAATTTTACTTTACAAAGAAGTATCATGTTGACAATTTGGACATTATTGATTTCTAGATAAATTAGATTATAAATCTTTAAAAATTTATTCTTGAACTTGTTTTATTGAATTCCTATATCATTGTCATCATCCTCATGTTTATATTCTGTTGAAAATCATATGTAGTATGTAGTGCATAAATGGACTTGGTATGATTATGACCAAGGATCATTCGGTATAATCATGACCGTAATGTTACAAATGATGTAATAAAAGTCCTCATTAGCCCGTAGTGCATTGATGGAAAGTTGTTGGCATGATCATGACCATTAATAAATACACAAATATCCTTGGCCCGTAGTGTATGGATAATTTGTGGTAGTGATACTAAAGAATATCCTTGGCCGTAGTACAGGGGTGATTCGATGATGTGGATTATTTATTAAGCTGAGTCTCAGCGATAAAAGTGATGAAAAACCTTTTAAATCATAGAAGATAGTAGATTTTATTCTCTACTTGACTCTTCTAATGGATTGTTTATTCCACTGCAATTAAACTTGTTGTCTATTATATTCTATCAGTTTAATATTGTTGAGGGCTAATGATAATTTATTCTGCATTATCTTAGACATAATATTTCTTACTGGGCTAGTTGAGCTCACCCTTTTGCTTTCATTGTTCTTTTCAGGAAATGAGAACGTAGCCGGGACTAGTCGGGGAACGGAGTGACGGTCCAAATGATAGAATTAGTAGTCCTCACTATTCTATTAAATAGTGTGACAATAAATGTAATGAGGACTCCATTGAGTGTGGATATTGTCTAGATGACAATATTCTTATTAAAACTCTTAGATTATGTTTTGTCGTATTTTACACGACTAATCGTTGTATAATTAAGTTGTATTTGAATTTTGTACCATGTATTTGGCGACTCAAGATGGGTGATGTATACCTATTTGGGGGCGCCACAGCTTGGTATCAAAGCTTAGGATATGATCCCTAGCCAGAGATGGGAGACAAGAACTAGAGGGGAGAGACGGGGAATTCTTCGCTAGTATGACCTACCTAAGTTTATGTGGTATTTAATTGGTCGCCAGAGTATATGGATAATATGTGATATGTTAATTAACCCTTGTTTTTGTGGCAAGATTTGAAAATGACATCCGAGAATGTTGAGAATAGCAATGGAGCATGTGAGACCGCTGAGTCACCACAGATCAATAATCGTGGATAATGTGCATCGAAGGCGCATAATCCTCATGCAAACAACAACACCGACCAAATAATGAACGATGGAATGTTCAGAGGCTTTATACAATTTATGCAACATCAAAGAGAGAGCCTCCTCATTCAAAAATATGTGGAAACACCGGCAACTCTCTGATCGTCATCGCTAAGCGCTTCAAGGAACTGGGACCACCGGAGTTTTTGGAGAGCCAAACCACTTAAGGCAGAGATGTGGATAAAGCAGATCTGCAAGATATTTGATGTCTTGGGATGCTCCGAGGAGCAAAAGGTTCCCTTTGCCACCTTCATGTTACGAGCAGAGGCAGATTACTGGTGGGAATATGTAAAGCGTACTCAACCTGCCACACTAAAGATGACTTGGGAGAAGTTCCAAGAATTGTTCAACGACAAGTACTTTTTTGAAAGTATTCGTCACATGAAAGAGGTAGAGTTCATCAAGTTGGAGCAAAACAACATGACCATGTCGCAGTACGAAGCCAAGTTTGCCGAGTTATCTCAGTTTGCGTCCCATTTGGTTAATAATGAGGAAAGAATGACGCGAATGTTTCTAAGAGGTTTGAAACCCGAGATACGTCAATATCTTATCTCTCATAAACTGTGTTTGTATTTAGATGTTGTTAATAGGGCTCAGTTATTAAAGCACGATAATGAATTAACCCAACTAAAAGAGAGCAACTGGCAAAATGATAATACCAATGATAGCAGTCATCGAAGCGGTGACAATAAGCGTGGAGGGAATCAACATGCCAGAAATGGTAACCACTTCGGTGGTAATCATGGCCAAAACAATAAGAATGGACATTTCAAGAAGAGGAGATTCAACAATGATGGAAAGACGTCAACACCATCACCCGTTGTTAAGAAAGGAGAACGACCACCTATCATATGCTTCAAATGCGGAGGGGAGGGACACATCAGTCCAAACTGCGCGATGCCGTCCAAAGCGTGTTGCAATTGTGGAAGAGAAGGTCACCTAGCCCAATTTTATCGTTCATCGAAGACAATTCCAGCTGGGAAGGAGGCACCAAAGGCCGTCCCAGAAAAGTCAAAGTCGGTAGTACAAGGGAGAGCGTTTGTTGTGACCTCCCAAAAAGCAAGGAACCCGAACGAGGTCATCACAGGTAAGCTTATCATAAACTCTAGCGAAGTCTATACCTTATTTGATACCGGTTCTACCCATTCTTTTATTTCTCCTACTTGCGCTCAACGTTTAAATTTGACTTCGGAGAAATTAGACTTTGACTTATCTATTGAAACTCCGTTGGGAGAAACCTTCATTACATCCATTGTTTATAAGTCTTGTTTAGTTCAAATTGGTACCCTCACATTACCTGTCGATCTTATTTCATTGAAAATACTTGCATTTGACGTAATTCTAGGGATTGATTGGTTAACTACTTATCATGCAAAAATTGATTGTTTTCGTAAGGTTGTTAGCTTTCATATTCCTAACCAACCTATTATGCGAATTCAAGCAACCAAACCATTAAAATCAATCAATGTCATCTCAAGCCATAAAGCTATTCATTTATTGAAAAATGGATGTCAAGCTTTCTTAGCTCATGTCACGGATTTAAACAAAAATACGTCAATTTTAAATGATATTTCTATTATTAATGAATTTCCTGACGTATTCCCTCGAAGAACTTCCCGCCTACCCCAGAAGCGAGAAATTGAATTTTGTATCGACTTTGAACTCCGATACAAAACCCTTTCCAAAGCCCCATATCGAATGGCTCCTATTGAACTTCAAGAGTTAAAGACTCGCCAGCAGAATTGTTAGACATCGATTTCATTCGATCCCTAAGTACTTCTCCTTGGGGTGCTCTTGTTCTATTCGTGAAGAAGAAAGATGGGAGTATGTAACTTTGTATTGATTATCGGGAGTTGAATCATGTCACCATCAAATATAGGTACCCATTGCCATGTATTGATGACCTGTTTGACCAGTTGCAAGGTACCAAATTATTTTCAAAGATCGATCTTCGTTCCAGATATCACAAATTGAAGATTAGAACCGATGGCATTTCAAAAAGACTTTCGTAACTCCCAGACGGCATTATGAATTCCTAGTCATGTCTTTTGGATTGACTAATGCTCCTGCTGCCTTTATGGATATGATGAACCGAGTATTCAAAGAATATTTGGATCACTTTGTGGTCGTCTTTATTGATGACATCCTTATTTATTCCAAAAGCCGTGAAGACCATGAGCAACACTTGAGGCTGATACTCCAAAAGCTTCGTGAAAATAAGTTGTATGCCAAGTTGAAGAAATGCGAGTTCTGGCTTGAGGAAGTAGCATTCCTTGGGCATGTAGTATCAAGTCATGGAATATCTATTGACCCAAAGAAAGATTGAAGCTATTCAAAGTCGGGAGCAACCTAAATCAAATGGATCAAGCACGTAGCTTTCTGGCTTAGTCTGGTTATTATCGGAGATTCGTAGAAGGGTTTTCTCGAATCGCTACTCCATTAACTCAAATTGACTTGAAAGTTATAAAGTTCTATTGAGCGAAGAATGTGAGAAGAGTTTTCAAGAACTCAAGAGGAGACTTATTTCAACACTTTTTCTGACAATACCATCTGGCTCGGAGAGATTTGTCATCTACAGTGATGCTTCAGGCAAAGGGTTAGGATGTGTTCTCATGCAACATGGGAAAGTCATAGCCTATGCCTCACGAAAACTCAAAGAATATGAGAGGAATTATCCCACTCATGATCTAGAGTTAGCAAGCAAAATTTGCACTAAAGATTTGGAAGCATTACTTGTATGGGAAGAAAGTGGAGATGTTTAGGGATCATAAAAGCCTCAAATATTTCTTCACTCAAAAGGAACTCAACATGAGACAACGACGTTGGCTTGAACTGTTGAAAGATTATGATCATACCATCCAATACCATCCTCGAAAAGTGAACGTGGTAGTCGATGATCGAGTAGTAAGATCATATGCGAATGCACGTGCAATATTGTCAACGAAAGGCCCATTTTATATGACTTACAAAGGATGGAGATAGAGTTAAAGACTACAGGACCCATGTGATGATGCATAATATACGAGTAGAACCGACTTTAATCGATAAAGTTAAAGTTGCTCAAGCTACAGACCTGGAGCTGATGCGTATGAGGAAGAAAGTGCAGGAATTCCTGCAATGAAGAAGGAATACTTCGAGTCAACTCCAGACTTTGTGTTCCTAACGATTCTGACTTGAAGTATAAAATCATGATGGAGGCGCACAACACACCGTTTGCAATCCATCCTAGGAGTACCAAAATGTATCGTGATCTTTAGCATACATTTTGGTGGAATAATATGAAGAGAGAGATAGCGGGGTTTATCTCAAAGTGTCTAACTTGTCAATGAGTCAAGGCAGAGCATCAAGTGCCAAAAGGTCAATTGCAACCACTTAAAATTCTAGAATGGAAGTGGGAGCACATTACCATGGATTTCGTTACTGGTCTTCCCAAGGTTTCTCAAGGCATAGATGCGATTTAGGTCATTGCTGATAGAATGACCAAGTCTGCTCATTTCTTACCGATACGAGAAACTTATACACTTGAACGTCTTGCTAGTATGTACATAAACAAGATTGTAAGATTGTATGGTATGCCAGTATCCATAGTTTCTGATCGAGACCCAAGATTCACTTCACGATTTTGGGTTAGTTTGCAAATAGCTATGGGCACGGATTTACGATTTAGTTCGGCATATCATCCTCAAATGGATGGGCAGTCGGAAAGGACTATTCAAACTCTTGAAGATTTATTAAGACTTTGTGTCCTTGACTTCAAGGGAAGTTGGGACAAGTTCTTACCATTGGTGGAGTTCTCCTACACCAATAGTTATCAAACAAGTATTGGCATGGCTCCATTTGAGGCGTTGTATGGAAAAAAGTGTCGTTCTCAAGTATGCTGGGATGAGGTGGGTGAAGCAACGTTGTTGGGACCGGATTTGGTACATATGACTATGGAAAAGATTTAAACGATCCGACAACATATAAAAACCTCCCAAGATCGACAAAAGAGTTATGTTGATCTTCATCGAAAGGATGTGAAATTCGATATTGGAGATCATGTGTTATTACGTGTTGCTCCATGGAAAGGAGTTACGAGATTTGGAAAGAGAGAAAAGCTCAATCCTCGATTCATTGGCCCATTTTTAATCCTTGAACGAGTAGGAACTGTGGCCTATAGACTCGCTTTACCGTCAAGTATGTCTCGTGTTCATAATGTTTTTCACATATCTATGTTATGTAAATATGTGAAAGACCCGAACCACATTATTGAGTTAGAACCGGACGAGATAGCGGAAGATTTAACGTATGAAGAGGCTCCTGTTAAAATCTTGGATAAGAAGGATCATATTCTACGCTCCAAGTGTCGACGTCAGGATTTTTGAGTGTCCCTTTTCATTACTTATTCTTTGGTGTTCTCATGTTAATGTGAGATTTATATGAAAAAACAAGTGAAAAAGGTCCGACATGTATAATGTTGACGATTTGACTTTAAGAGTCGCCAATTGGTGTATTTAATCGTTCAACAATAACGAATCGAAAAGGTTTGTACATTGACCCAAATGATGTGACACTCGCTAAACGGGTGCGTGAAACCGTAGATTCATTTTGGGTCCGGGGCTTGATTATGCGAGGGAAGGTGTTAGACACTTCGATATCCGTGTTACCACGGTGACCACCACTTTTCAAAGAAAGTGTTATATGAATGTGTGTGTGTGTGTGTGTGGATCAATGTGCAATTATTTGGAAGTAGTGATGTACCTCGTTCGCACCTATATACATAGGATTTGAATTTATAGAAAAATTCAGTTTTAAACAAGATATAGCAATGACGTTTTGTAAAAGAGGTTTTTCAAACCCTGTGTTCAATAGTAATCGAGGCCTTTGATACTTCCATTTTATTATTAAATCTTCACTTGTTTGTTTTTTTATTTTGAGATGCGAAGCATTCTCGAGAAAATAATATACAAGCGATGTAAACTCCTCATGGGTACGACAAACCATCCAAGGAAATTCATAATCGTAAAATAATGTACAAGTCACATATAATTTGAAAGATGTCCATCATGGGAACCGGATGAACTGTGATCACATGATTCCTGAAGCTCACATGATATCTTAATTTGTATGGAAAGCGGAAAGGTAGCTATATATATATATATATATATATATAAGCTATAAATATATATATTTATGGACATGATCAACTACCACAAAGTAAACTCAGCAGACTTAAATGTAAATAAAGCTATAAATGGCCAATAAGTAAACTCAGTTCGATGTAAAATGTAAATATATATATATATATGTACAGATATATATATATATATATATATATATATAAGCAAAGAACGCACTAGATGTGAATCCGTGCTCACCTGATATGTCCGACAACAATTATATATATAAGTATATATATATATATATATAAAGAACGACCGGATGTAAATCCAGCTCATCGATATGTCCGACAACAATTATATATATATAATATATATATATATATATATATATATATATATAAAAGCAAGTAAATGCTAGGATGTAAAATCCAGGCTCATCAGATATGTCTGACAACAATTATATATATAAGTGTATATATATATAAGCAATAAACGCTCCAGACTGAAGTCTAAGCTCAATCGAGGCATAACTCGATAATGTTAGTCCATATATGAAATATATACATATATAAGTACATATATACAGACAGAAATGAAAACTACGGACCGAAGTTTGGGCAAACGCACACAACACGACTCTCAATGTGTATAACAGTGTGTGCCAATATGAGAAGAAGGCTTTATATAATGTGAGAAGGCTTACAGTGGGCTGCCAATGTAGACTTCTATGACTTTAAATGGATAAACACTTAGCTCCCGCTGGATAAAAGATAGCTATATGTGAGCTAACAAGTGTTTAAAGATGAGGAAACACTCAAAAGATGTGTATATAGAGTAAAATAGACAGGGTTTCCTCGCCTTTTTCTCTTCTTCTTCCTCAAATGGTCAACCCCAAGGCTCATATTTATAGATTTAATGGTCGCAGTACACTGCAGTAGTCGCAGCTTGTACCTGGGCAATATGGTCGTGGTGCATCCGAGCCTCGCAGGTCCGTCGTCTCGGCACGTGCACTCATGCATCGTAATGTCTCGCCGAACTTCCGAACTTCAATCCGAGCATCCGAACGAGGTATATCCGACCTTCTTTGGACCGCCAGGTCGAGAGTTACGCAATGACATGGATTAGAGGGTTGCACGGTCGTCGAAGAGGGTCTATGCCCATGGTCTTCAAGCTTCAAATTCTATCCAAAGTACTGCCATGCGTAATAGTCACTCGGGATTGTAACTCCTCAATTCTTGTGGGACATTGTTGGATGTATGTATGTATGAAGTGTTGAGATGACGCGCAGGTGTTGAAGAGACAAGATGACGTTTAACTCTTCACCGGGGTTATCGCCAGTTTGAGTTGAAAGTAGACGTTGCTTAGGGTTACATCTGAGATTGGACTACTTGTTGGTATGCCACGATATCATCTTGTGAGAGAAAACGTTGAGGCGGTAAGACGACATTTTGACTCCTCATAGGGGTTACCGCCGGTTTGAGCGGAAAGCAGACGTTGCTTAGGGTTACATCTGAGATTGGACTGCTTGTTTGTATGTCTCACTGTCATCTGTGGGTGTGCCTGTCTGCCCGTTGTTAGCTCTGGGTTTGAGGTATGAGTGCCTCGACAGGAGGTTTGAGCTTGAAGCTGATCGCATGTGTTTGAAACAAGCATTTTCGGAGTTATCGCTAGAACTGCAATGACATCCCTTGGGGCTATCACCAAGGATGGAGTCGCTGCTCCCAGTGTTGGTTCTGGGACTGGAACTGAATGTCGTTGTGTTGTAGCTGAGACAGAACTGTCCTCTCCGGTGTTATTGTCGGCCTTTTGATCTGCATACCTCGGGGTTATCTCCGAGATTGGAAATGACACTCCCGGTGTGTGTTCTGGGGTTTGGAATGACATTCCCGATTTGTGTTCCGGGATGGAACTGATGTTCCCAATTTATGTTCCGAGTTGGAACTGAACTTTCGGTAGTATCCGGAATGGATGTCACCGCCTTCCGTGGTTATCTCTCGAAGATGAATCGCCTCCCGCAATGTCAAGAATAAAGTAGAAAATTTCAAGTGTCTACAGATGCCCCTCTTTATCATATTCATGCAATGCAAGGCATGGATAGGATAAAGAATCCTAGACACTTGAAATGCAAGAAAGATAAACATGATGCTATATGCAGCAACATGATACAAATGTATGATGCATGATTGTCAGGTAATCCTATTGGGATGACAATCATTGATGGCTTGGACATGTGATCCAAGTCTTCAAGGATGTTAACGTTGGGGCTATCACCAAAGTCTTGAATCCTACACACTAGCTTATATTCCATAGAGGTACCTCTTATATATAAGAGATCTGTGGGGATAAAGCTTTTTCTATTTGAGGATGAGTATAACATATTTCCTTATTCTGTCGGAGTTACTGCCAACAGTTTGTCGCCATCAGGGTTGCCCGACCTTCGTTGATGTGTGTATCACCGGATAGATCCCTGCTGGGTGCATTGTCAAGGTTTCTTGACCTTCATTGATGTATGTGTCAATGGTAGCATTGCGTTGTAACCCCCCGCTGGGGATACATAGATGAGTTACTTCGATGGGTTTACTTGACATCGGCTGACATGACGTCAAGGTTGCTTGACCTTCATTGATGTGTGTATCAATGGTTGCATTGCGTTGTAACCCCCGTCGGGGATACGTAGATGCTTGAAGTATGTGCGTTTTGACCCTCGTCGGGGATACTTTATCAGTTGATAACTTCGGCGTTATAACCCCCGCCGAGGAGGTTTGGTATTTCATGGTTTTGTGTTGTAACCCCCACCGGGGAGACCCCTGGATGGTCTTATGACACGGCCCGTACAGATGTCTTCTTCGACAGTTAGCCGTATTGATCATACCCCGCCATTTTTGGTGGTATCTGGTATGCGTTCATGGTATGATAGTATATCACCATCAGACATGGTGATCGTAGATGATTTGCTGCAGCATACTATGACCCTATTGATGTTTCAAGTTCCCCCAAGATTTGTAGAGGGTATGCTAGAGCATTGGGTACCGGATAGATAGGTATTCCGATTCGGGACCCATGAGTTGACTCCTACTTTGGAGGAGTATGCACGGTTGACAATGTTGCCGCTGGACAGACCTTGCGTGTACATGGTGATAGGAGACATGAGCAGATAGTTCATGACCCTTACAGGATTGAGGCGTAGAGTGGTACAGGATGAGATTACATCCGGTCATGTGATATCCCAGCGTTTCCTGTTTGATAGGTTTGGCTCTGAGGATAGCTATGCACCGCATTCCGGGGATTTTACCACACCGGAGGACCATTGGCGTTCAGCCAGAGTAGATGTACTGCTTCTATGCGTATTGTCATACTTCTTCATGCCGCGGTACATGGATGAGCTGGATATCAGTGTCATCATGGCAGTGAGAGCTCTCAGGGAGGGTCATACCATCATACCGATGATCATTGCAGAGACTCTAAGGTCAGCTACATACTGCTGCACTTATCCGGCAGGAGTGTTCACAGGTAGCTCGGTCATGCTATATGTATGGTTTATGTCACACTTGAGACCGATTGGCACATTCAGACGGCAGGGGTTTTGTTTCACCCATGATATAGCCATGTCGTACTCCTTTCTTCCTGCAAAGTGTACAGATGCTGCATCTTGGTCAGCTTTTCTAACAGGGATTAGAGACCCGTTTGTTGTATTACCGTGTTCAGGGCTTAGCTCACCCTACAGCTTTATTACTCATGTTCCGGGTATGGATTATCTCCTTCTAGCTGGATTGAGGGGCATGATCACTTACCACCCATTGGCCGTTATGTGTCAATTTGACCAGTTTTAGGATTTTCATCCGTATGAGGGGGCAGTGAGTCGCTTCGCTTCACATCGCTTATCACGGCGAGATGATCCAGTCAGTATGCTCTGTTGGGATCGAGAGTGGTAATGAGTTTTCGTCACCATCCAAAGTTGTTCTACGAGTATTCCGTGATAGATGGAGACAGAGATCGACGGCCGCAAAGAAGATCCACAAGTCAGGTGGATTGATTTTGACGATGAAGAGCCTATAGAGGAGGTTTTTATTCCCATCGATGATTTGACAGCTGGGCTTCTAGCATTTGTGATGGATTCTCCCACCCCGAAAAGCCACTATTACTCAAAGATCGGCACAACATTTGGAGCAGAGCTTACATCCGATGACCTATGATAGAGATCAAAGGGCGCGATGTCGTGACTCTTGATGAGAGAGAGATGCCTCTGTTAGAGAGGGATGAGGCTAGATCACCAGGATGCATTGATTGGGGAGGCGAGATGCCGCCTTATCTCGCTAGGGATGTGGCCATTGCAGATAGTAGTTTCGTTAGATCCCGGATGACCGCTTGCCTTGGACATGAGTGCTTATATTGATGAGCATTATGCCAAAGATGCGCTTAGCCTCCGATCCGCTAGCTCTGTAGATACCTGGACAGAGAGCTTGCGGCGTTACTCTCCGCCCTCGTAGAGAGGGATGCTATGTTAGATCCGATAATCCGCATACATACAGATCCGTAGATAGCTTTGTATTTTCCCGCATGCACTAGCTTAGCCATTTTCATGTACAACACATATGTATATATCAAATAAGATATGTATGTATGGGTGGAAATATATTTTGATTCACTTCCATTTAGTTATGCCTTGATACTTGCTTGATATTTTCTCGTTTCTTCGTGGCCTTGTGATCTTGATGCATTCTCGAACTTATCCTCGATAGATGGACATTGAGACGCCGCAAGATCTCTCGTAACGGATTATTGATTTTGTAAATCCCTACCATCTTTGGTGTCTTGGGACCGGTATCTCAGATGGAAAAGTGGAGAGGAGGGTGGTTTCTTCCTCTCCGAGATCGACCGCACTACGTAAGGTCGCCAATACTTCTATTTGTGAGAAGCCTAGTTAATTCCATCTCTTATGGGTTGGTATTGCTCTTTCGAGGCACGATCGCAGCTTAGGCAGGCCACCGAATCTTCTATTTGTGAGAAGAGGTTGGGTAATTCCATCCCTTTGATATGAAACCAGATGAAATGTGGCGTAATTGAAGGTCGATCCCGATGCAAGTGTGATAAATAATTTTGTTCGGTAGGGTTAGATGAACCATGAATGGTCGCCACGCACTCCTATTGAAAAGGAGATCAAGTTCGCATAGTTCAACCTAGTGTAAGAGGTTCAACGTCGAATGTGAAAGCGCGATGGGTGTAGAAATATTTTTGTTGTTTTTGTATAGAAAGGGCATAAATGTTTTTGTTGTTTTTCTTTATTGTGACTGATGGCCATATAGAATATGGTTGCTCACGCACTTCGTGTATCGTGGAGATCAGTCGACGTAGTTCGCCCCTCATGCATGTAATCGCAAATTCAAGAAAAAGTGTGAATTCCACGTACAGGCTACACTGCGGGGAGAAAAAAGTTTGATCCCATAATGAGGATAAACTGCAAGTGTGGAAAAAATTTGATCCCGTCCTCAGGATAAACTGCAAGCGTATAAAAGTTTAATCCCATCTTCAGGATAAACTGCAGGCGTATAAAAGTTTAATCCCGTCTTCAGGATAAACTGCAGACGTAGAAAAGGTTAATCCCGTCTTCAGGATAACCGAAATTGTGAAAGGTTAAATCCCATCTTCAGGATAACCGAAATTGTATGGAAGGTTTGAAATGAAGTGATACCAGGCTACTAGTTTGAAATGTATGTTTCCCTGAGGGGCAGAAGAGTATGCAAAAAGGAGAGGGTTCAAAACCGGAATGACTGGTGATTTGGTGATCAAAACCAAGATGTTTGTTTGATGGTAACTTCAGATATAGTACCTTTTCATGGTGTCTGAGTTGATAAGCTGTGCAAATTCATCGCCATCCATTTCCTTGACAACAAATGGGCCTTCCCAGTTAGGAGCGAATTTTCCCTTAGATTGATCTTGGTTGTCAATGATCTTCTTCAAGACCAAGTCATGTTGTTTGAATCATTTTAGTCGGACTTTTCTATCAGAGGATCGTGTGATCCTTTCACGATATAATCGACCATGGAAGATAGCCATGATCACCTTTTGTCTATTAAAGACAATTGGTGATAATGCCTTTGTACCCATTGGTCTTCACCCAACCGAGCATCCATCAATACTCGAGGGATTCCATTTCACCTCTATGGGGAGCACCGCTTCCATCCCATAGACTAATGAGTAGGGGGTTGCCCTAGTGGAAGCACACATTGAAGTTCTGTAGGCTAATAAAGTAAGAGGCAAGAGGTCAGGCCATCCTTTGTGATTGGCGGACATTTTCTGCATGATCTTTTTGATGTTTTTATTAGCCACTTCAACAGCACCATTCATCTTTGGATGGTAGATGACGGAGTTGAGGTGTTTGATGTGGAATTTTTTGCATAACTCCTCCATCATTTTGTTGTTGAGGTTCTTAGCATTGTCTGACACAATGACCTCTGGTTGTCCATATCGACAGAAAATATTGTTTCTAATGAAAGTAATGATGACTTCTTTAGTAACCATGGGGAAGGAGGCTGCTTCTACCCATTTGGTGAAGTAGTCGATCATGGTGAATATAAATCGATGTCCATTATCGGCTTTGGGCTCGATGGGCCCGATCACGCCCATTCCCACATTGAGAAGGGCTTAGCTTAACTCATATTGTGGAGTTCCTTCGAGGGCGTGGATAGCATTCACATGAATCTGGCATTGATAGCACCTCTTGACGTGATCATCACGGCCAACTTTGAGTGTAAGCCAATAATGCCCCATTCGAGGATCTTCTTCGACAAGTAGGGGTCCGCCATGAGGGCCACATACTCCACCATGGATCTCATCCATAAGTCTCTCGAGCTTGGTCTTTATCTAGACATCCGAGGAGACCTAACTCGCATCTCTTTTATAGAGTGCATCTCCGCCGTGTAGAATTTCATAAGAAGTTGATGAATCCGCCTCTTCTCAGTTAGGCTCGCCTCAGCGGGTGTAGATCCATCTTGTAGATACTCCTTGATAGGCTGATACCAAGGGTTGTGGATGGGAGGTAGCTAATCCGATACTTCTCCAATGTAATTCCCATAGACTGGGGCTTTTTACAGAGTAAACGTTATACTTGGCATGTTTTCCTTGTTAGGTATGTAAACCAAGGAGGCCAACGTTGCTAATGCATCTGCAAAATCATTCCTATTACGAGGAATGTGTAGAAAGGAGATTTATTCGAACTCCAAAGCCATCTGTAAAACTTGTCGATGGTAAAAAAGAAATGTAATTCTTTGGTTTGATAGATTCTCGTGGATTGCTTGATTACCAATTCGGAATCCCCAAAGAGAAGCTTAACCGCTCGATGCCCATTGAACGGCAAGTTTTAGCCCCATGACATGACCTTCATACTCAATCGTGTTGTTGGTGCCGATAACCGCAATTTGATTACGACGGATATCGCTCCCCGCATCGGATATTAAAACTACTCCAGCTCCAGAGCCTTCAGGTTAATAGCCCATCAAAATACATTCTCCATGTATTGCATGTATCGTATTGATGTCAGAATGAATGGTCATTACCTTCGTCGGAAAGTATGTTTCAAGGGTTTGTAGTCCTCGCAAAGCGGCGCCGGTTGATCTCGCAATTCCTTGACCTCGACAAACTTTTGCATCACGTGAGACGATGTCAAATTGTTGTAGGATCAATCGCCATCCGGATAATCGACAATTCAAGATGGGCCATCAACACATACTTGAGAGGATCCACTCGGGATATGAGATGGGTTGTGTGACCATGGAGGTAATGTTGTAACCTCATGGAAACTCATGCTAAAGCACAACAAGTCTTCTCGATCAGAGTGTACTTGTGTTCACTGATGCTGAATCTTTTGCTGAGGTAATAGATAGCTCGTTTTAGCCTCTATTGTTTTTTTTGCCCCAAAGATACAACCCATGGCATTGTCATTTATGGGGATGTACATGAATGGGGGAACATCATCCCGGGAGGTACCAAAACAGAGCGTTAATCAGCTTGCTTTCTTTGATTGTGAGGAAGGCTTTCTAACACTCATCATTCCATTGTATGGAGGAGTTCTTCCTTAACAACTTGAAGATTGGCTCACAGGTTCCTGTGACTTGAGAAATGAATCTGCTAATGAAGTTGATTCTTCCCAAAAATCCTCGTATTTCCTTCTTTGTCTGAGGAATGGGCATTTCCTTGATGGCCTTGATTTTGGTAGGATCCAGTTCAATACCTTTGTGGCTGACTAGGAAACCTAGCAACTTGCCTGACTTAACACCAAAGGTGCACTTGGCGGGATTCAACTTCAAGTTGTACTTACGTAACCTATTGAGAAGTTTTTTGAGATGGTCTAAGTGGTCTTCCTCCTTTCGGGATTTGACAATGATGTCATCCACGTAGATCTCTATCTCTTTATGCATTAAATCGTGGAAAAGAGCCATCATAGTCACGATAGGTTGCCCGGCATTGATGAGGCCGAAAGACAACCGTCTCAGAAAGCAAAAAGTTCCCCAAGGCATGATGAAAGTAGTTTCTCACGATCTTCCTCAAATGACCATAATTTGATGGTACCGCAAAGCAATCAAAGAAGGAGTACATGTCGATTGAGCAAAGATTGTCAATAAGAATGTGGATAAAGGGCACGAGAAAGCTATCTTTAAGGCAAGCTTTGTTTAAATCCCGATAATCCATGCAGATTCGAACCTTTCCACCTGGTTTAGGCACGGGAACAATGTTGGATATCCACTCTGGATATGTAGACACCATGATAATGCCAGCTTGAAATTGTTTCACAATTTCTTCTTTAAACTTTAAACTCCACTCAGGTTTCAATCGCCTGAGCTTTTGCCTAACTGGCTTGAATCCTTCTTTAATGGGAAGGTGATGAAGAACAATGTCAGTGGACAAGCCCACTATGTCTTCATGATGTGATGCCCAAAAAATAGGTCCACACGACCCATCCCGAGTCGCCAGATATCACTCTATAAAAATCAAATACAAACTTCATTTATATTAATTGTTGAATCGTCAGCATAGTAACGACAACAAGATAAGTCGTGAGTTTTAATATAATATTGTCTCGTAGATAAGATCCAAACTCAAATTGTTACAATGCCATATAAAATACAAAGAACAAATATTTTAAGACCCCAAAGAAGAACGAGAAGATTACTATCATATTCATTCTAATGAGGTGCACTTTTGACGCTTTCAAAGTCGGGTTCTCATCACCCTATTGTTGTTCACCAAAATCAATTATTAAGTGACGTATAAAATACAACACACACATCTTAGGTCCTTAATACAATTATTTATTGCATGTCATGCCGTTTTATAATGTATTGAGAAACTTCGACAGATCTAGGACCATCACACTATTTTTGTTATCCTCGTCTAACCCAAATACACACTCTTATTACGAAAGGAATCAGAAGCAAAAAGGGTGAGCAGAACTAGCCTAAAGAAAGAATATCATGACTAAAGATAATTTACATCATCAATAGCCTTCATCAGTAATAAATCGGAGATTTAGAACATATGGTAGATGATAAAACTTTTCAACCATAGTTGCAGCGGAACGAGCAATCCATTAGAAGAGTCAAATAGACCATCAGATCTATTATCTTCTCTATGTTAAAAGTCCACCGATAATGTTTTATCCCTATAATATCAATCAACAATTCATGTCCACAATCATATGAATAACTCATAATCATAATTGTGATTCTAAATTCCTCTTCGCACCCAGGACGAAGATAATTTTCATCACTTGTCTTTACCTGAACCACCACAGATTATAATTAAATCACAATTCATATTTATAATCAAGTAAATCAACAGTCCAACTTTGCACTACATGCCAAAGTTATACAACTGTAAAACCAATAACCAACAGTTCATCTTTGCACTACAAGCCAAAGATATACAACTGTAAAACCAATAATGATGATACTCAGCTTAATAGTATCACGACCACGAATTATCCATGCACTACGGGCCAAGGATATTCGTGTTTTCAATTACAATCATGATTATAATGAATAATCCTCGGTCATAATCATACCAAGTCCATCTACGCACTACGCCAAAGATGACTTTACCACATCATTTGTAACATTACTATCATGATTATACCGAATAATCCCTGGTCATAATCATACCAAGTCCATCTATGCACGTAAGTCACAGATGACTTTTATCATAATATAAGTATAAGGATAATGGCAATGATATAAAGAATCAATCAAATGAGATAAATGATAAATATTACACATTTATAATACAATTTATCCAGTGTTTAATAATAACCAAATATTATTAATCACTTAATAATCTCATAATCTAATATCATTAATATCATAACAATATTTTAATCATTTCTTAAACTTATAAACAATTTATTTCAATTGTTTACATTTTATCAAATAATGCATTTAATCATTCAAAATTGCCATACTCATAAGATTTCATCATCAATGATCAAATCCCTCATCAAAAATCTACATATACCCTATATAGGATTCCCAAGCCATAAAATCCTATTTTCCAATTTTACTACTTCACATAACATATTTAATTCATTTACTCATAACTAGTTCATTTTCATGAAAATACCAAATCAACCCCAAAATATTTCTTTTCTGGGATTTAGCGTAATATAGTCCCATATTAAACATATATTTTCTCTAATTTTAAAATTCATTTACTATTTTTCATATGGCTAAACCTTTAATATTTAGACATTTATCATAAATTATACTTTTGTCCAAAAATTCCGAAATTTACAGGATACTCCTGTTATACATGTACTCCCAATAAAAATTTCACCAATTTTGGAATTAACCACAAGGAGTCACTACAAGAAAATTCTTTATCTGCGACCAAACCTTTCAACGACCGCCCTTTCTGGTCGCTGATATCAATAATAGCGACGGCCATTTGCGACCGGACTTGCTTCTAGTCGCTAATCATTATCCGCGACCGCATGCGGTCGCTGGATTAATTTTCCCTCCCAAAAATTGGTGCCAAATGTTGGGGCGTTTAGTTTTTACGACCAATCTATATCAGCGACCGCTAGGCGGTCGCTGATGTTACCACGTCATTAAGAATCAGAGACCGCGTGCGGTCGCTGATCATATTAACATTTACCAGTTTCAGTCATTCGCACGTGTAAAATCCCTAATTTTATGAATTAAATTATTAAATTTTTCTTATAATTATTATTTAGTAAATGGTTAAATTGAAAAAAAAAAGTTTAAGTTAAGGGTGATATATGTAAAATTTTCAAAATACGCAAGTGGTTATGAAATACTCATTTCATCGGAGAATATTCGTTTGGTCGTGGAATATTCTTGTTGTTTGGGAATATTCGCATAACCTGTAGCGATCATTTGTGGGCCCCATAATGTAATAACTCATCGGATGAAGAAAACGACAAGTTTGAGTTTTTATAAATAATTCACAGAGAAGTTACCGCTAACATCGTTGGAATACCGGTGGTTAAAATACAAAGTAATACACGTGGTTTGCATGCAGAATACCAGATTGCATAAAGATTTTTGAATTATTGATTCTTACGTAAGAATGCACTACTCAATAATTGTTACAAAGAATTCTTGCTCAATATTTTATTTTATTGATTCAATAATTGTTGCGTTGATATTTTATATTATTGTTGTTTCAATAATTGTCATCGCACAAAGATTTCCCATTATCGATCAATAATTTATATTATATGAATAATATTATTAGATAGCATTATTGGCAATGTCTAGAAAGTTCATCAAGGAGAGGTTTGGTCACCTAATTGCGCCGCCAAGAAGGAGAAATCCTTGTTGAAACCCCCTCTTTCCGGGAACCACACGGTTGTCATAATTGTGGATTCGTAATATTATTTGTGAATAATTAATTATTGATTTATATGATATGGAAATATTTATTTGATGCGGATATAAATGATGGATTTATTTATGTGGTTATAAATGAAGGAATTAATGTTGAGGTATTTTATCAAGATTTTGCCTTGATCAAGGTATTAGAAGATCAAATCTGTTCTTAAAGCTCTATCATGTGAGTTATAATTTTTAATCCGACCGTTGGATCGTTGTGATTTTTGGATATGTTATACATATATAAGTTGAGTATATGTCCACAAATTTTGAACCATTAAAAATGAACGTATGAATTGTTATGAATTTTATGAGGTGACTGATTCAGAAATTAGGTTTATAAATGATTTTTGGTGGAAATTTCTAGAATGAGTGGGCCCCACCCTTGGTTGGTGAAGAAATGTGCTGAATTTTATTTCAAATGTGGTGGGTGGAAATAGTAACAGGTAAAGCCATCAAGTAGCAGGTCAAGTTTGCTACGGCGTGCTAACATTTTCCTATAAATAGAGGGCTAAGTTAGAATTAAAATCACACCGTAAACATAAGCTTTCTCTTTTCTCTCTATATTATTGAACGTATTCTTGTGAGTATTTTGATACTTTGAGTGTTGATATACTTGCAAGTTCCTTCAAAGACTATATCCGGTATTCTAGTCGTAAATCGCTCTTTTGAGGTAAGGGATATTGTCGTTATTATGTAAGGGATTTTAAGGGTTATTATGTTTTTCAGTTTCAAAATTTTTCTGAACCTTCAAAAATTTTGAAAAAATTTAAAATGATATTTTGATGAGTTTTCTCGATTGTGTCCAAAAATGAAGATTTTTGGATGTGTAGATTAGGAGTTATGGATTTTATGAGAAAAGACTATTTTAAAAGTAAATGCTTATAACTCCTTGTGGTTAACTCTAAAATTGGTGAAATTTTTATTGGGAGTACATCTATATAACATCAGTATATTTTGTAAATTTCCGAATTTTTAGTCAAAAGTACAATTTATGATAAATGTATAAATATTTGGTAGTTTTGGCCATGTGAAAAATAGTAAATGAATTTTAAAAATTCCAAGAAAAATATATGTTCAATATGGGACTATATTCTGCTAAATCCCAGAAAAGAAATATTTTTAGAACGGATTTGGTATTTTTCATTAAAATAGACTAGTTATGAGTAAATGAATTAAATATGTTATGTGAAGTAACAGAATTGAAAAATAGGATTTTATGGCTTGGGAATCTTATATATGGTATATGCAGATTTTTGATGAGGTTGTTGGTTATTGGTGATGAAATCTTATGAGTTTGGCATTTTAGGATGATTAAATGTATTAATTAGTAAAGTATAAATAATTAAAATAAATTGTTTATATGTTTAAGAAATGTTATTCTTTCAATATCATTATACCGAAATATTGTTATGGATTTTATTGTGGAATTTTTATTTTTTTCATGTCGGGGTTACTATTCATGAATTACTATTCATGAGTTACTATTCACGAGTTACTATTCACGGGATACTATTCACGACAAAAAAATTGATTTCTTTTTCTGACCAAGTTATTGTTGATTTATATATAACATTTTTTATAATCCTGGTGAAGAAATTTCTCTTTGACTTGAGTGTAAAGATGGGTAGATTATTGGTATGATCGCGACTATGGGTTCTTTTTCGCCAAGAAAGGCAAAGATGAATTGTTGACCGTATGATCATTTGACCATTGAATTTATAATTGAATATCTTTAGCTTAAGTGCAAAGGTGAATTGATCAACATGGTTATGATTATTGTTTATATAAATTCTGAAATGATTATATATTTCTTTAAGATATTAATATCTTTGGCCCATAGTGCAAAGATGACATGTTGTTGAATATCTTGGGCCCGTAGAGCAAAAAAGATGAAGTGTTGATGAATATCTTTGGCCCGTAGAAGTAAAAAGATGACTGTTGTTGAATATCTTTGGCTGTGAGTGCAAAGATGACATTCATCAATATCTTTGGCATATATAGTGCAAAGATGAATCTGTTAATGAATATCTTTGGCCCGTAGTGCAAAGATGAATTTATTAGTATGATTATGAATAGAACCGTGATTTGGTATAACCATGATCTTTGATGTTTCAGTGTAAAGACAGTGATAAAAATTATCTTCGGCCCTAGATGAGAAGAGGAATTTAGAATCACAATTATGATTATGAGTTATTCATATGATTGTGGATAGGAGCTGTTGATTGATGTTACAGGGATAAAACATTGTTGGTGGACTTTTAACATAGAGAAGATAATAGACATTATGGTCTATTTGACTCTTTTAATGGATTGCTCATTCCGCTGCAACTATGGTTGAAAAGTTTTATCATCTACCATATGTTCTAAATCTCTGATTTATTACTAATGAAGGCTATTGATAATTTAATTATCTTTAGTTATGATATTCTTTATTGGGTTAGTTAGGTTTCACCCCTTTTTGCTTCACAATTCTTTCGGGTAATAATAAGAGTGTAGAATTTGGGTCGAAAGTGGGATAATAGGAATAGAAAGGTGGTCTATAGTTGCTGAGGTTCTCCCTAAATAGTATGGAAATAATTTTATTGAGAACTTTAGATAAGTGTGTCATATTGTATACACGCCATTTGATATTTAATTTTGATGAACCGAATAGGGTGAGGTGAACCCAACTTTGAAAGGGTGTTTTGCCACTATCATACAAGATGTCTAATGACATATATCCTCGTGTTATCATAAGACAAGGTTGAGCACATCCACTTGCCGGAAAGTATATCTACGAGCACTCACCTATATGATCTTCGAGTTTGGTTGAAACATAATGTTCAATCGCAGACCGGTGGAGATAGTTATATGTCAAGAGAAGACTCACCATTGGAAGGAACATGATAGTAATATTCTCATTTTTCTTTGGGGTCTATTGGATCAACCAAGGATAATTCTCCGGACATATGATATCTATCATAACTTAGATTCATGGCCTCCTATGTAATGTAAGGTTTCTTGAGCACTTCCCAAAGATTTTAATTTCTAAAATGCTTCTAGATTGTACCTTTTATGTAAGGTATCACCGTGAGAGGGTTGTCCATAGTTGGGACATGAGTCACGATTGGTATTAAAACTCACAAAGATATGTGTTGTTTTATTTTGCACGATAATTGTAGTAATAAAGTCGTAGTTGTTTTCTGTACCATGTTTTTGGCGACTCAGAAGAGGTTGGATGGATTGGACCTATTTTGGGGGCATCACAAATGGTATCAGAGCTTAGGAATATGGTCTCATGAGATCCGGATTAGAACTAGGAAAGGAGAGATTTAGTAATATCCTTCGTTAGTGTGTGTCCTACCTAAGCTGAATTTTCTTACTTCAGTTGACAAATTGTGATATGTCAATTAACCTTTGTTTTGAAGCTGTATTCTAGAATGATATCTGAAATACAGGAGATGAGCAATTGAGAAATCATGAGGACAGGGAAGATGGAATCTAAAATAAAAGCAAGGTTTCTCAACTCTTTGAAATACCAGGTACGTAAATTTCGGGGACGAAATTTCATAAGGGGAGATTGTAAGACCCCGAATTTTATGAAATAAATTATTCAATTTTTCTTATAATTATTATTTAGTAAATGGTTAAATTGAAAAAAAAAATTAAGTTAAGGGTGATATATGTAAAATTTTCAAAATACGCAAGTGGTTATGAAATACTCATTTTTGTCTGGGAATATTCATTTGGTCGTGGAATATTCTTGTTGTTTTAGAATATTTGTATGACTGCCATGCATCATTTCAGGGCCCCATAATGTAATAATTGTCGGATAAAGAAAATGACAAGTTTGAGTTTTTATAAATAACGGCGTAGTAGTTATCGTTAACATTGTTGAAATACCTGGTGGTTAAAATACAGTTGTCACGCCCCCAAAATAGGTATACATCACCCATTCTGAGTTGTCAATACATGGTATAGAAACAACTACAACTTTATTATGACAATAGTAAAACTGTGAGTTTGAATACAAATATTATCTTCTAGATAATATCTATACTCAAATAAATTCTCATCACATTTATTGATACATTATTTTACAAAAATGGTGAGGACTACTAAACAACTCTCTCTAGAACCTTCATTCCATACCCCAACTCGTCACTCATTTATATTATTCGCCTTCCGAGAAGAAAAAATGGAACAAAAGGAAAAGGGTGAGTTCAACTAGCCCAAAGAAGAATATTATGACTAAGATAATATACAACAAATTATCATTAGTCTTCAACAGGAAAAAATCTAATAGAATACAATAGACAACAAGTTTTAAATTAATATTCAGATTGGAAATAATAATTCATTAGAAGAGTTAAGTAAAGAATGCAAACTACTATCTTCTATGTATGAATTTAAAAGTTCATCGCTCATCTTTTATCCCCTCGTAACATCAATCAATATATATCGGAATCAAATATTCATCTTTGCACTACAAGCCGGTCAATGGTCATGTTCATCTAAACACATGTTCATCTTTGCACTACGGCCAAAGATATTCATCGAAACCATTCATCTTTGCACTACAAAGCCAAAGATATTCAATAATATCATCATTTAAGACCGAGGATGATGAAAATGTTTTTTAAAGAAACGAATCCAAAGGAAACAAAATGACAAGAATTAAGGATTAAGGATTCGCACTTTGTTTTATCCATACCTCAAAAATAATCATAGTGGTGTAAAATTCAAGAATGATCAAAACATGGATACAATCAAGCTAGTATCCACAATAGATATTTTAGACTTAAAAGGAAAAAATTTTCATTTTTTGATGAATAAAGGTCATATTCGTGAATAGTGTCAGATACGTGAATAGTGCAGATACGTGAATAGTAATCTACACCAAAAGTTCTAAATTTGATAAAACTTTAGATCAATATTTCAAAGATAATGATATTGAAGAAATAATATCATTATTAAAAAAAAAATATCCCTTACCTCGAAAGATCAAGATTTAAATTAAAACATTTGATATAGGCTATGACTTGAACTTGCACCATATAGCAATACTCAAAATATACTCAAAAAATACTCACAAGAATACCGATAATATAGAGAGAGAAAACTTCAGCCGTGTGATTTTCAATTCTAACCTAAGACCTATTTATAGGAAAATGCTTAGAACACCAAAGTAGAAAATTTAATAAATTAATATTATTTATTTTTCCACATCTTCCTACGCATCCAAGCATCTGAATTCAATCTCTAGCACATGTTAAAGATGCCCACCAAACACAAAAAACGTTTTCTTCTTATTTAAATTACTTTAAACTTCCAAAAATCAATTATTTTGAGTTTCGTAACTTCAATAATTCATAATAAATAGCCCTTTTATTAGAAAATTCAAATCTTAAGTAGTTTTTATAGGAAATTCAATTTCTACAACTTTTCGTAAGAAAGTTTTTCCAAATTCCAAGCAAAAATTAACCGAAATCCATAAACGGGCGATTTTACAAGCTATAATCAATTTCAGTCAAGAAATGGGCCCACAAACATGTTTAACATGTTTTAAACAATTTTTGTAACAAAAATACTCTTCCTCCACATATACTCATATATCCCACATTCATCGTAAAAATATCATCATTATTATATTATTAAAATATAATAATATATTTAAATGAATTATTTTTTTCGTAAAAGATAAAATTTCAATTTTCAACAATTGTCACATTAAAATTTTCTCCATCTATATCCACATAAAATCAATATTTTTCTCATCATATGAATCAATAATTAATTATTCACAAATAATATTACGTAATCACAATATCGACAACTGTGCAGCTTCCTCAGAAAGAGGGGCTTTCCAATAAGAATTTCTCCTCGCTACAAGTAATTAGATGACCAAACCTCTCCTTAGATGTAACTTTCTAGACATTGCCAATAATGTTATCTAATAATATTATTCAGATAATATGAATTATTGCTTCGATAATGAAAAATATCGTGTAATGACAATTATTGAAACAAATGTTAATATAAAATATCAACGCAAAGAATTATTAAATCAATAAAATAAAATAATACTAACAAGAATTATCGTAACCATTATCGAGTAAAGCCTTTTCACGTAAGAATCAATAATTGGTGCAATACCGCAAAGCTATCGTGTTTTTAATCAACCTAGTATTTTAACAAAGATTAATTGTAATAACTACGCCATTATTTTTTAAACAACTTATATTTGTCGTTTTCTTCAACCAATCGCTTCACATGGGGCCACACATACATGGTCAAGGCAGTGCATTTAATATTCCCACAAGCATTTAATATTCCATTTACCAAACTAATATTCCCCGACAACAATGAATATTTTATAACCACTTGCTTATTTTGAAATATTTATGATTTTACCCATAACTATCCACATTAATCAAATCAACCCTTACTATTTCAAAATAATAAATAGAGAAAATTAAATTTCATTAATAATAAGTTGGGGTCTTACAACCTCCCTCCTTATGAAATTTTATCCTCGAAATTGACGACGCATTCTGTGTTTCAAAAGGTGAGGATACCTCGCTTTCATTTCCGCTTCCAATTCCCGTGTCATTTCCTTTATAGCATGATTCCTCCACAGAACTTTAACTTGTGGTATGACCTTTGTGCGTAGGACATGTTCCTTCCTATCCAAGATCTTGACAGGTACCTCTTCGTACGTTAAGTCTTCAAACTATCTCGTCCGGTTCTAACTCTATAACGTGGTTCGTGTCTTTCACATATTTACTTAAGTACGAGATATGTGAAACACATTATGAACACGTAGACATACTTTGAGGTAAAGCTTAGAGTCTATAGGCTACATTTCCTACTTCCGGTTAAGAATTTGAAATGGACTAATAAATCGTGGATCGAGCTTTCCTCTCTTCCCAAATCTTGTAACTCCCTTCCATGGAGCAACTCGCAACAATACATGATCCCCTATACTAAATTCCACGCCCTTTCGATGAAGATCCGTGATAACTCTTTTGTCGATCTTGTGCCGCTTTGTATACGCTTGTCGTTTAATCATTTGGATCTTTTCGATAGTCATATACGTATTAACTCGGGTCCCAACAATGTTGCTTCACCCACCTCATCCCAACATATTGGAGAGCGACACTTTTGTCCATATAATGCTTCAAATGGAACCACACCTATACTTGCCTGATAACTGTTGTTGTAGGAGAATTCCACCAATGGTAAATACTTATCCCAACTGCCCTTGAAGTCTGGGACACAGAGTCTTAATAGATCTTTAAGAGTTTGAATAGTCCTCTCGATTGTCCGTCTGCTTGAGGATGGTATGCCGAAATCGAATCGTAAATGCGTGCTCATAGCTTTTGCAAGCTAACCCAAAATCTTGAAGTGAATCTTAGGTCACGATCCCAAACTATGGATACCGGCATGCCATGCAACCTCACAATCTCATTTACATATATACTAGCAAGACGCTCAAGGAATAAGTTTCCGTATCGGCAAGAAATGAGCGACTTGGTTAATCTATCAACAATAACCCAAATGGCATTGATGCCTTGAGAAACCGTAGGGAAGACCCGTAATGAAATCCATGGTAATGTGTTCCCACTTCCATTTGAATCTCAAGTGGTTGCAACGGGCCCTTAGGTACTAGATGCTCGCCTTTATACATTGACAAGTTAAACACATCGAGATAAACTTTGCAATCTCTATTCATATTGTTCCACCAAAATGTATGTCGAAGATCATGATACATTTTAGTACTTCCAGATGGATTGCAAATGGTGTATTGTGTGCCTCCATCATAATCTTGTACTTCAAATCGTAGTCGTTAGGAACATTAAAGTCTAGAGTGGACTCAAGTATTCCTTCTTCATCAATTCTCGCTCAAATAGCACCTTCTTGTACTTTCTTCTTCATACGATCGCCTTCTGGGTGGGTGGCTTGAGCAACCTTAACTTTTTTATTAAAGTTGGCTCTATGCGCGATACTTGACATCATCACACTCATTCCTCGCATATGATCTTCTACTCAACGCGCCGCCTACAATGCCTTCTTTTCCATGATGGTATTGAATAGTGTGGTCGTAGTCTTTCAATAGCTCGAGCCAACGTCACGCCAGATGTTGAGTTCTTTTTGAGTGAAGAAATATTTAAGGCTTTTATGGTCCGAATATATCTCCACTTTCTCCCCATATAGATAGTGCCTCCATATCTTTAGGGCGAAACGATCGGCCGCTAACTCTAGATCATGAGTAGGATAATTCCTCTCATACTCTTTTAAGTTGTCGCGAGGCATAGGCTATGACTTTCCCACGTTGCATGAGAACACATCCTAACCCTTTGCCTCAAGCATCGTCAGATAACAAATCCATCCGCATTCAGATGGTATTGTTAGAACAAAAATAAATGAGTCTCTCTCGAGCTCTTGGAAACTCTTCTCGCATTCTTCGCGAACAAACAAATTTTGTATCCTTCCGAGTTAGTTGGGTTAATGGAGTAGCGATTCGAGAAAACCCTTCCACTAATCTCGATAATAACCAAACTAAGCCCAAAAAGCTACGATTTCAACACCGACTTGGTTGTTCCCTAACTTTGTATTGCTTCAATCTTCATCGGATCAACAGATACTCCATATTTCGACACCACGTGCCCAATGAATTCTACTTCCTCATGCCAGAACTCGCATTTCTTCAATTTGGCATATAGTTTGTTTTCACGAAGCCTTTGGAGTACTAGCTTCAAATGGTGCTCATGATCTTTACGACTTTTGGAATATATGAGGATGTCATCAATAAAGACAACAATGAATCGATCCAAATATTCCTTGAATACTTGGCTCATCATATCCATGAAAAGCAGCAGGAGCATTAGTCAATTCGAAAGACATGACTAAGAATTCATAATGCCGCATCGAAGTTTCAAGGCGTCTTTGGAATATCCTCATTTCTAATCTTCAGCTGATGATATCCAAAACGAAGATCGATCTTTTGAAAAGAATTGTGCTCCTTGCAACTGGTCAAACAAGTCATCAATACGAGGTAGAGGATACCTATTCTTGATGGTGACATGGTTCAATTCCCCGATAGTCAATACAAAGTCGCATACTACCGCTTTCTTCTTTATTTAATAAAACAGAGCACCCCAAGGAGATGTACTAGATTTAATGAAACCGATGTCCAACAACTCTCGTAGTTGGACCTTTAACTCTCAAGTTCAATAGGAGCCATTCGATATGGGGTTTTAGAAATGGGCTTTGTACCGTGTTCAAGATCAATAAAGAATTCAACTTCACGCTCGGGGTAGACGGAAGTTCTTCAGAAATACGCCGTGAAAGTTAATAACAATAGGAATATTATTCAAATTTGACGTGTCTTTATTCAAATCCATAACATGGGCTAAGAAAGCTTGACATCCGCTTTTTCAATAAACGAATAACTTTATGATTAGATATGACATGTTGATTGATTTTAATGGTTTAGTTGCTTGAATTCATACAACAAAGTTGGTTAGAATATGAAAACTAACAACCTTACAAAAACAATCAATTTTGGCATGATGAGTAGTTAACCAATCAATCCCTAAAATCACATCAAAAGTAAGTATCTTTAAAGAGATAAGGTCAACAAGTAAGGTGATGGTGCCAACTTGAATCAAACAAGATTTATAAACGATTGGATGTGATGAAAGTTTCTCCCTAATGGAGTTTCCACAGATAGGTCAAAGTCTAATTTCTCCTGAGTCAAGTTTAAACGCGTTGAGCACAAGCAGGAGAGATAAATGAATGGGTAGCACCCAGATCAAGTAAGGTATAAACTTCGCAAGAATTTATAAATAGCTTACCCGTGATCACCTCGCTTGGGTTCCTCGCATTTTGACCACTATAATAAACGCTTCTTCCAGAACCGCTGACTTTGACTTTTTCTCGATAGTCTTTTGAGTCACCGTCCTCATTGAACTAGGTTTCGCTACCGCATAATCTCGAGCGATATGTCCTTTCTTTCCACAATTATAGCATACCTTGAACTGCTAGGGCGCTTGGACCGATATGTCCTCTATTTGTATAAGATACGACCAAGGTGGTCGTTCTCCTCCCTTAGAACCCGCTTGTTGTCAAGACCGCTGTCTTCACATGGTCGTTGTTAAATCTCCTCTTTTAAAATCTCCTCCCTGCTCGCTTCTTTCTATTTTCATAGCCATGATTACCACCAGAGTGGTTACCATTTTTGTCCGCCTTTTTCTTTCTCCACCGGGTTATCATTGTTTTGTTGATCGATATCTCCCAGATGATCCTCGATTATGGTCCCTCGGTTGACCGTATTTCATTATCTCGCCTAATAATTGAGCCCTGCTTACAACATCCGGAATAGAGAGAAAATTTATGAGAAATGAGATATTTCGTCGATGCCGTGTTTCAAACCTCTCGTAAACATCCGAAAGTCATACGCTCCTCATTCTCCACCAAATGAGGTGAAAACCGGATAACTCGCAAACTTTGCCTCGCATCGAGACACCGCCATGTTGTTTTGTTCTAATCGATTAACTCCACTTCCTTCATATGATTTAACACTTTCGTGAAAGTATTTGTCATTAAATAGTTTCAAACGCCTCCCAAGACATGCCGAGCAAGCACGGGTGGATGGGTACGCTTTCACAGATCCCCACCAAGAGATCCGCCTCGCCACGGAACATAAAGGTATGAATGGAACCTTCGTTTCTCGCGCATCCCAAGACATCAATATCTTGGTAATTTGCTTGACCCATGTTTCCGCCATAATCGGACGGCTTTCCTTAAATTCTCGTGGTCCCAACTCTTCGAATCGCTGGGTCGTGACAACCCGTGAATTGCTATCATTTCCTCTTGTATTTTTAACACGAAGTCTCCTCGTCTCGATTTTGCATGAACGCAAAAAGCTTCTAAACATCCCCTCGCTCATCATCTCGCTCAGTTGGTGTTGTTCACAGGAGGAACATTGCCACTGTTGCACGCTTCTCCTCGCTGGTGAGTACAAAGGCCTCCACTGGCCTCATTTCCACTGTTAATATTCTCATTACCGACATTCTCAACACCGCCATAAAACAAGGGTTAATTAAGGAAATCAATATATCACATAATATCCCTATACACGACGACCAACTAACAAATAAGCTTAGTAGGACACACTAGCGAAGGATTTACTCGTCTCCCCTCCTAGTTCTATTCCCCGATCTCCGCCGAGATCATATCCCTAAGCTCGATACCAACTATGACGCCCCCAAAATAGGTATACATCACCCATTTCGAAGTTGTCAATACATGGTATAGAAATAACTACAACTTTATTATTACAACAAGAAACTGTGAGTTTGAATACAAATATTATCTTCTAGACAATATCTATACTCAAATAAATCCTCATCACATTTATTGATACATTATTTTAAAAAATGGTGAGGACTACTAAACAACTCTCTCTAGAACCTTCATTCCATACCTCAACTCGCACTCGCTTATATTCTCGCCCCCGAAAAAGAAAAATGGAACAAAAAGGAAAAGGGTGAGCTCAACTAGCCCAAGAAAGAATATTATGACTAAGATAATATACAACAAATTATCATTAGTCTTCAACAGGAAAAAATCTAATAGAATACAATAGACAACAAGTTTTAAATCAATATTCGCAATGAAATAATAATTCATTAGAAGAGTTAGGTAGAGAATGCAAACTACTATCTTCTATGTATGAATTTAAAAGTTCATCGCTCATCTTTTATCCTCGTAACATCAATCAATATATATATCGAATCAAATATTCATCTTTGCACTATGTGCCAAAGATATTCATCGATTGGTCATGTTCATCTAAACACTAGTTCATCTTTGCACTACAGCCAAAGATATTCATCGAAATCATTCATCTTTGCACTACAGCCAAAGATATTCAATAATATCATCATTTAAGACCGAGGATGATGAAAAATATTTTAAAGAAACGAATCCAAAGAAAACAAAATGACAAGAATTAAGTATTAAGGATTCGTGTACTTTGTTTTATCCATACCTCAAAAATAATCATAGTGGTGTAAAATTCAAGAATGATCAAAACATGGATACAATCAAAGCTAGTATCCACAATAGATATTTTAGATTTAAAAGGAAAATTTTCATTTTTTGATGAATAAGTGTCGATTCGTGAATAGTAATATCGTGAATACGTAAATAAGAATCCGACACCAAAAGTTCTAAATTTGATAAAAACTTCAGATCAATATTTCAAAGATAATGATATTGAAGAAATAATATCATTACGAAAAAAAATAATATCCCTTACCTCTAAAGATCAAGATTTCTAAATTAAACACCGGATATAAAGCTATGACTTGAACTTGCATCAGATAGCAATACTCAAAATATACTCAAAATACTCACAAGAATACGCTCGATAATATAGAGAGAGAAAACTTCAATTTCTGGTGTGATTTTCAATTCTAACCTAAGCACCCTATTTATAGGAAAATGCTTAGAACACCAAAGTAGAAAATTTAATAAATTAATATTATTTATTTTTCCACATATTCCTACGCATCCAAGCATCTGAATTCAGTCTCTAGCACATGTTAAAGATGCCCACCAAATACAAAAAACGTTTTTCTTATTTAAATTATTTTAAACTTCAAAAAATCAATTATTTCGGAGCTTCAGAACTTCAATAATTCATAATAAATAGCCCTTTTATTAGAAAATTCAAATCTTGCGAATTTTTATAGGAAATTCAATTCTCTACAACTTTGCAGAAGAAAGTTTTTCCAAATTCCAAGCAAAAATTGACCGAAATCCACAAACGGGCGATTTAACAGGCTATAATCAAATTTCAGTCAAGAAATGGGGTCCACCGACACATAAAACATGCTTTAAATATTTTTGGTAACAAAAATACTTCTCCTCCACATATACTCATATATCCCACATTCATCGTAAAAATATCATCATTATTATATTATTAAAATATAATAATATATTTAAATGAATTATTTTATCGTAAAAAGATAAAATTTCAATTTTCAACAATTGTCACATTAAAATTTTCTCCATCTATATCTACATAAAATCAATATTTTCCTCATCATATGAATCAATAATTAATTATTCACAAATAATATTACGTAATCACAATATCGACAACCAAAAAGTAGCTTCCCAGAGCAGGGGGCTTTCAATAAGAATTTCTCCTCATCGGGCGCCGCAATTAGGTGACCAAACCTCTCCTTAGACAAAACTTTCTAGACATTGACAATAATGTTATCTAATAATATTATTCGATAATAATGAATTATTGATTCGATAATGAAAAATACCGTGTAATGACAATTATCAAAACAACAAAGAATATAAAATATCAACGCAAAGAATTATTAAATCAATAAAATAAAATATCGAATAAAGAATTATTGTAACCATTATCGAGTAAGTGCCTTCACGTAAGAATCAATAATTGGTGCAATACCGTAAGCGCCATCGTGTTTTAATCACCGAGTATTTTAACAAGATTATTCTGTGAATAACTACGCCTGTTATTTTTAAACAACTTATATTTGTCGCTTTCTTCATCCAATAGCTTTCAGTTATGGGGCCCACACATGGTTATTACGTATGCATTTAATATTCCCCGACGCATTTAATATTCCACGCACCAAACGAATATTCCCCGACAACAATGAATATTTTATAACCACTTGCTTATTTTGAAATATTTGCGTATTTTACCCATAACTATCCACATTAATCAAATCAACCCTTACTATTTCAAAATAATAAATAGAGAAAATTAAATTTCATTAATAATAAGTTGGGGTCTTACAACAAAGAATACGCGCGTGGTTGCATAATAGAATACTAGATCGTGACAAAGATTTTTGAATTATTGATTCTACGTAAGAATGCACTACTCAATAATTGTTACAAAGAATTATTGTTTAATATTTTATTTTATTGATTCAATAATTATCAGCGTTGATATTTTATATTATTGTTGTTTCAATAATTGTCATCGCACAAAGATTTCCCATTATCGATCAATAATTTATATTATATGAATAATATTATTAGATAGCATTATTGGCAATGTCTAGAAAGTTCACAAGGAGAGGCTTGGTCACCTAATCATGCGCCAAGAAGAGAGAAATCCTTGTTGAAACCCCCTCTTTCCCGGGAACCACCGGTTGTTATAATTGTGATTATGTAATATTATTTGTGAATAATTAATTATTGATTTATATGATATGGAAATATTTATTTGATGCGGATATAAATGATGGATTTATTTATGTGGTTATAAATGAAGGAATTAATGTTGAGGTATTTTATCAGTATTTTGTCGGATTGGAGGTATTAGAAGATCAAATCGGTGTTCTTAAAGCTCTATCAAGGTGAGTTATAATTTTTTTAATCCGACTAGTTGGATCGTTGTGATTTTTGGATATGTTATACATATATAAGTTGAGTATATGTCCACAAATTTTGAACCATTAAAAATGAACGTATGAATTGTTATGAATTTTATGAGGTGACTGATTCAGAAATTAGGTTTATAAATGATTTTTGGTGGAAAATTCTAGAATGAGTGGGCCCCACCCTTGGTTGGTGAAGAAATGTGCTGAATTTTATTTCAAATGTGGTGGGTGGAAATAGTAACAGGTAAAGCCATCAAGTAGCAGGTCAAGTTTGCTACGGCGTGCTAACATTTTCCTATAAATAGAGGGCTAAGTTAGAATTAAAAATCACACCAGAAACATAAGCTTTCTCTCTTTCTCTCTCTATATTATTGAACGTATTCTTGTGAGTATTTTGATACTTTGAGTGTTGCTATACGGTGCAAGTTCCTTTAGCACTATATCCGGTATTCCAGTCAGAAGTACTGCTCTTTTGAGGCAAGGGATATTGTCGTTATTATGTAAGGGATTTTAAGGGTTATTATGTTTTTCAGTTTCGAAATTTTTCTGAACCTTCAAAAATTTTGGAAAAATTTGAAATGATATTTTGATGAGTTTTCTCGATTGTGTCCAAAAATGACGATTTTTGGATGTATAGATTAGGAGTTATGGATTTCAATATGGGACTATATTCTGCTAAATCCCAGAAAAGAAATATTTTTAGAACGGATTTGGTATTTTTCATGAAATAGACTAGTTATGAGTAAATGAATTAAATATGTTATGTGAAGTAACAAAATTAAAAAATAGGATTTTATGGCTTGGGAATCCTATATATGGTATATGCAGATTTTTGATGAGGTTGTTGGTTATTGGTGATGAAATCTTATGAGTTTGTCATTTTAGGATGATTAAATGAATTAATTAGTAAAGTGTAAATAATTAAAATAAATTTTTTATATGTTTAAGAAATGTTATTCTTTCAATATCATTATACCGAAATATTGGTAAGGATTTTATTGTAGAATTTCTATTTTTTTCATGTCAAGGTTACTATTCATGAATTACTATTCATGAGTTACTATTCACGAGTTACTATTGTAACGCCCCGAAAAATCGAACCCTTTGTAATTACTTTTAATAATGAATAAAATAATATTATTTATTATTATTGCGTGTTGAGAAGATGAAGGTCGTTCTATAACCTAGAAACGTCGGAACGTCGTTGTATTTTAACTACGTGGAGAATTAAAGTGTTTGAATTTCTAAAACGAAAATAAAAGTTTTCCGAGAAATTTTCCGAAAAACACTATTTATCGATTTCTGCTCGGGAATTATTTTTGAACTTCCGAGAAATACGTAACGTTATAATATCGAGGTGATATTGATTATGTAATAATAACCTAAGTATGGAAAACGTAATATTTCGCATGTGGACTTAATTTGGGAACGTTAGGTTATTAAGCGTTAAAGGAAGAGAGTTGTGATCGTATAATGTGTAGTCATTATATGAAAGTATTGAATGTAAGTATAATACGACGTATTGTACTATTATATATGAAGAATGAGATAACGTATATTAAGAATTAATATACGAGCTAGTATACTAGAATTATACATAAGGTATGTATGTTAAGTTATTGAATAAAAGGGAATGGACTTGTAGGATTACAAACCTAATAGTAGGAGTCCAATATAATGTGACAATCAAGCCCAAGTGTTTGATATATCATGAGTCCAAATTAGGTAGCACAAGCCCATTGAGAAAGTAGTTAGATTAATTAACCAAGCCCAATGAGAAGCCTTGATCCATGGGTCAAACCAAGTAGGAAGTGGGTAAGCTTGATGGGCAAGGATTATGTGTGATGATCAAGTAGGGTGGTGAGCAAGTGTTATGCTAGCCAAGTTTACTTAGAGCCAAAGTTATGAATAGTAAGGAGGTGGAATTAATGAGATTAATTGAGGAGGTGGAATGAGGAGGTAGAATAAGGAGGTGGGATGTCTAGTTGACCATAATGCCCTAGCTTTAAGTTGCCTATAAATAGCAAGCTCTCCATCATTTGTTTGCTTGATAAAATTTCCTCTCAACTCCTCTCAAATATAAGCTACTTATTTGGTAGAGAAAATAAGCACTTTTAAGTTAAAGTTAGATTTTCCAAGAAGAAGAAGTTAGACTTCAAAGGTAATGATCTTGTGTCCAATGTTCTTTCATCTCTATTATGATAGGATTGATAGAGAAGGGGGATGGTTTGATAATATCATGTAATAAGTTAATAAGGAATGAACTTAAGCCGAATAAGTTGAATAAATAACTTGAACTCTAATAAGTTGTTAAAATCATGAAGAACTTGTCATATGTTGTCATATGATGGTTAGTATGTTGATTATAGCATGAGAACATTGATTAGTGGACTTAAGTTCATAGTAAGTCATTTACATGAGAATTTGTAGTTCATAAGTTAAATAAGACAATGACTTATGAAAATGAGTCAAAACCTACTTTGATTATAAGTTGGTGTAGTAAATAACTTGTAATGATTTTATGTTGATTAAAATCCATTTAGAACGCTTAGTAATGAAGATTTGACGGACTTCACATGATTGGACGATTATCATCGAATTCGTGAAATTCTCGGAATGGAAGTCGTATTTTGTATTTAAAGTTGGAAACGTTGGTTTTTGATGGAGACAAGTCATATTGGTCATTATAGAGTTGCGGACTCGAAAATGACCGGATTCCGACTTGAAACGAAGAAACGAGCGTTGAACGTTCATGAACATTTATCGTTTTCGTTAAAAATGAACTCATAGGTGAAATTTTAGCAAACGAAGTTAAATAGATAAAATTCTTGCATGAACGCGTAGATTATGAAATTTGTGAACCGTAGGCTTTTGAACGGACCAATTCAGACTTAAAACGAAGAAGTTATGCGTCCGGGAAGTTCGTTAAAATTTCAAAAGCGCAAATCGTTCGAGGCATGAGAGTCTGCATGGCCATGACTCAAACCTAAAAGCTCAGCTACGTATGAGGTCAAACCTCAAGACATCGCTAACTTAGCTGCAAACACGAGATCTGAGTGATTGTTGAAGCCAATACGCTTACCACAAGAAAATGATAGAAAAGAAAGATTTCAAGTATAGAAGGAAAGAGAACTTGTTAGTAATGAATTAAGATGTAGTCATAACATGGTTAAGACATTGTAAGGTACTTGTAAGACACTAATGCATGTTGATTAAGAGTTAATAATCAATCAAAGATGAGCGGAATGTGAATGATGTAATGAAAGCCGAAAACCCTAATAACGAATCTAAGTCAGGATTTACATTGAGATGAAGGGTAAGATATAATAGTATACATACTTGATTATATATGACCTAATGTGGTACGTTATATGATTATGTATTGTAGAATCATAGAGACTTAAAGTATACGTGTGTTAATCAGTAAGCAAATGCTAAAGGCAAGTATTCTAACCCTTGTTCCAGTTCAGTCTGGACAAGTTTTGTAATTCATGTATTCTTTCGCATGAAGTTTTGAACGATGAAGTCTAAAGCCAATTCTTTCGACTAGACTTATATTATGATTCTATCAAGCATGATTTATGTTTACCGAGTTATATTGGTATGGTTTTCAATCGAAGACCAAGTATGCTAAAATGTTTTTGTCGTTTAACGAAAGGCACGTGAGGTTTCCACAACTTAAACGTATACACGTTTAATGAATGTAGTGTTGATCAACATAGAGTACTATGGGCTGATCACCCAGAAGTGCTCATAAGCTATGTCGGACTTACGGACTTAGTGTCGGGTTGTCCTTTTCAAAAGAAATTATGAACTGCTCATAGTTCTGAGCCTTAGTTGATATTCTACTGAATATTGTTGTTGGAAAATGTTTTGAATGAAAAGAAGTGCTATTTTGAATTATCGATAGTACTTCGTAACTATTTTTCAGTTACTGAAGATATATGAGTTCTATGTTTCGAGCATATTGTTTATTAGAATTGTAGTACTTGCTGAGCTAGTCATGCTCACTCTTGCTTGAACCATATGAACATAGCTAAGATCGAGCGGACCGAAGGCTCAGGCAAGGACAAGGGCAAGGCGAAGACAAACCCTTAGATTACTTATGTAATAGTATAGGTGAACGATTGTAATATATTTGATATTATGACAAGAACAAACGAATGGGTTACAAAGAACCTGGGGAATGTAATATTATTTTGGTTATATAGAAGTTATATTAGTCCTTTTGAGACTATTCAATTGAATGAATGAATGAATGGTAGTACCGTGTAGCACCATCTATCGGGTTGGAAGAGATCCAAATTTGGGGACGTCACAACTATTCACGGGGTAATATTCACAACAAATTTGGTTTATTTTTCTGACCAAGTTATTGTTGATTTATGAATCTTACTCTTTAAATTAAATCCATGTTTTGATCATATTGTTTATATTATCATATATAACATTTTTTATAATCCTGGTGAAGAAATTTCTCTTTGACTTGAGTGTAAAGATGGGTAGATTATTGGTATGATCGTGACTATGGGTTCTCTTTGGCCAGTAGTGCAAAGATGAATTGTTGACTGGTATGATCATGACCATTGAATTTATAATTGAATATCTTTAGCTTAAGTGCAAAGGTGAATTGATCAACATGGTTATGATTATTGTTTATATAAATTCTGAAATGATTATATATTTCTTTGAGATATTAATATATTTGGCCCGTAGTTCAAAGATGACATGTTGTTAAATATCTTTGGCCTGTAGTGCAAAAATGAAGTGTTGGTGAATATCTTTGGCCCGTAGTGCAAAGATGACCTGTTGTTGAATATCTTTGGCCCGTAGTGCAAAGATGACATATTGCTGAATATCTTTGGCATGTAGTGCAAAGATGAACTGTTAATGAATATCTTTAGCCCGTAGTGCAAAGATGAATTTATTAGTATGATTATGAATAGGAATTGTGATTTGGTATAACCATGATCTTTGATGTTTCAGGTAAAGACAGGTGATAAAAATTTTCTTCGTCCTAGATGAGAAGAGGAATTTAGAATCACAATTATGATTATAAGTTATTCATATGATTTGGACAGAGTCGTTGATTGATGTTACGAGGATAAAACATTGTTGGTGGACTTTTTAACATAGAAGATAATAGACATTATGGTCTATTTGACTCTTTTAATGGATTGCTCGCTCCAATCGCAACTATGGTTGAAAAGTTTTATCATCTACCATATGTTCTAAATCTCGGATTTATTACTGATGAAGGCTATTGATAATTTAATTATCTTTAGTTATGATATTCTTTACTGGGCTAGTTGTGCTTACCCCTTTTGCTTCACAATTCCTTTCAGGTAATAAGAGTGTAGCTGGGTCGAGCGGGGATAACAAGGGAATAGAACGGTGGTCTATAGTTGTTAAGGTTCTCCCTAAATAGTATGAAAATAATTTTATTGAGAACTTTAGATAAGTGTGTCATATTGTATACGTCATTTAATATTTAATTTTGGTGAACCGAATAGGGTGAGGTGAACCTAACTTTGGAAGGGTGTTTTGCCACTATTATACAAGATGTCTAATGACATATATCCTCGTGTTATCATAAGACAAGGTTGTGCACATCCACTTGCTGAGTATATCTACGAGCACTACCTATATGATCTTGGAGTTTGGTTGAAACATAATGTTCAATCGCAAACGGTGGAGATAGTTATATGTCAAGAGAAGACTCACCATTGGAAGGAACATGATAGTAATCTTCTTGTTTTTCTTTGGGGTCTATTGGATCAACCAAGGATAATTCTCTGGACATATGATATCTATCATAAATTAGATTCATGGCCTCCTATGTACAAAGGTTTCCTTGAGCACTTCCCAAAGATTTTAATTTCTAAAACAGTTCTAGATTGTACCTTTATGTAAGGTATCACTGTGAGGTGTTGTCCATAATTGGGACATGAGTCACAATTGGTATTAAAACTCACAATATATGTGTTGTTGTATTTTGCACGATAATTGTAGTAATAAAGTTGTAGTTATTTTCTGTACCATGTTTTTGGCGACTCAGAATAGGTTGGATGGATTGAACCTATTTTGGGGGCGTCACAGCTCGACTATCAGGCGAAGAGAAAAGAAACGAGGGAGCAGAATAGAGAGAAGAGGGAGAAAGGGGGAGAAGAGAAGAAGGAGAACCGCCACCGCCTCACTCCGCCACCGCCTCACCCTCACCGTCTACTTCTTCAGGTTTGTTTTCGGATCAAATAAAACATCTCCAAAAACCTATCTCTCATCTTACTTGATTTATAAATTTCACTAGCTCTCATCTTACTTAATTTTCTGGCAACAAAATTAAGGCTCACTGATGCTTAGTTTTGGTTTCTATTGAGTCAATAAATAGAAATAGAAATAAAATTGATAAATACATTGGACTGTTAAAATATGCCCATTTCTTTTTATTCCCTTGCACTTTTCAAGCTCCTAGCTCAAAACATTTTTGTTCTAAACTTTAACAGATTTGAGAATGTTCAAGTAGGAAGAAATAAAATTATAAAACTAAACAAATTTAAGCATAAAACACATGTAAGAAGGAAGTAGTCAATTCATATATTCAAGCAAGTGTTTAGAATTTGTATTATGTTTCAAGGGAGTTGAAGTTTTATATAAAATAAATAATAAAAGAGTGAATAATTAATATAGTTATATGAATGGACTCCTTGAGATCTCTTACTAGTAACTCAAAATTTAAAGTTTAAGATTTGAACTTTAGATTTTGTGTAATGCGGACTCCCCTGTTCATGAAAATTCTTTTGAGCTTCCCTAAATTGTCAGTGTTCAACAAGACTTGGGCTTGGTTTCCTTAAACTGTCAGCCATCAATTAGACTTGGATTTACATTGGATAAATTGGACAATGTATAAATACAATGTATAATTTACATTGGATACATTGGACAATGTATAATTTGGATACATTGGACAATGTATAATTTACATTGGATACATTGGACAATGTATTTTACTACCTTTTCTTTTTAAAAATACATTGGATAATGTATTTTTCTGTCCAGTCTCGTGTTGTTTACTGTTGGTATAATTATTGGTCTGTTGTTTACTGTTCATATGGGTCTTTTCATTATTATATGGTTCCAATGTATTTTTGCAAACTTATGGATTATTTATAGTGTGTGTGGGTGCAAAAAGAAAGATACTGAAGTGTAGGATTTATTACGTACGTATCTAGAATTTTTGTTGCTTCTTCTGTTTTGTTGTTGGGATTATATTTTGCTGAAATTGGAATTCACATCCTTTGATTTGGGACTTCATATTATTTGGTAATGTTTTGTGTCTTGGGTGCCTAGAAATGTCCATATATGCATGCCGTCGTGCATGTGGCTAGTCCATATTGTAGGGGAGACTCTGGCAAAAAAATTTTAAGTATTATAAGTATAAGTTTGAAAAATGTTCATAAGTATTATAAGTATAAGTTTTTAGGAGAGTCTGGGTGTTGTTTATCAACTGGATATAAATATATTGGTGATCCACTAGAGCCTATTAAGGGTTGTTGTAGGCGATGGGTTGGGCTTAGGGTCATGAGGCCACACGAGGGAATACCGCCAAGCTTAGCTAAGCCTCACAGGGGCCAAGCCAAGCTTGGTTGTCGACATATGTAAGCTATTGGGGGTCCATTAAGCCAAAATAGGCGGTGTTGTGGAACCTGTTAGTGCAAGAGAAGGTAACTAGACACACTTGGTCAATAAAGAGACTATTTTGGCTATAACAGAAAAACAAGGGTATTTAACATTTATGTATACAAGAATAAAGCTACAAAATGTTATAGAAGCTATAAATTGTTCAACCAAGTTATGACTATCCCAAAACATAAAAGATTATAGAAAGGGACCGTGAGGGGTATAATCTTAAAACATGAAGCCTTAAACTAAGTAGTATAATATAACAAATTTAAAACAAATTAAAATAAAATAACATGATATAATATAACTATTAAACTAAGTAGTATTTACTTAGTTTCTCATACTAAATTTAATAACATTTAAAGTTTTTCATACTCCTTTAATTTGCATTCATTCGTTAACATTGAGTATGCTTAAATGTTAATCATATGCTTACAAGTATGCTCAAGTCATATGGTTACAAGTATGCTAAAATGTTAATCATATGCTTACAAGTATGCTCAAGGCATATGGTTACAAGTATGCTCAAGTCATATGATTAATAAGCTCATGTTGTCTGTAGTAGGTACCGTGGAATCATGGACCTCTATTCGCATCAGTAGTTGGATGGCACGACGAAAGTCAAGTGCCCATATAGGTGCTACAATTGAATTTAGAATTTGGTTGCAAAGTGTTTTTGGAGTATGCGTATAGTCACCCGAATGTATGAATGGTAAGTCGCAGACACGATGTCTATGTTTGAAGTGTAAGAATGTAAATTATATGGATGCGGACACACGGTAAACTATCATTTACTTATTTCGGGTTCATGAAAATTACGAAGAATCTTTGGTGGGCACATAGGCAGAGAAGAGATGGTGGCATCACGTAAGTACACAATTAAGGCAAGTAGTACTTATCGTATGAATGAAATGGTTCATGATATTGCGAGGGGCGATTTTGATTGGGAACAAGGCGAGAGAGCAACCTATGAATTACGATGCAAAAAGACTTCTTTAAGTTGTTAGACGAGGGTGGCGAGCCATTGTAGCATGGTTGCACCAAACACACTACATTATTCAGTAGTGGCGACATTACTTAACATCAAGGTGATCACAACATGAGCCATGAGTGTTTTGAGTCGCTCTCAAGGCCATTAAGAGTAGTATGTTGCTGACGGTGAGAAATTACCTAGTAACTATTACTTTTGTAAGAAAATGGTGAAGAAGTTGGGTCTTGGATACCAAAAGATCGATGCATGTCCCAACGATTGCATGTTATTTTATAAGAAAAATGAACAGATGGCAAGGTGCATGTGACGCCCCCAAATTCGGGTCTCTTCCAACCCGACAGATAGTGCTACACGGTAATACCATTCATTCATTCATTCCATTGAACAGTCTAAAAAGGACTAATATAACTTATATATATATATTCGAAATAATAATACATTACCCAGGTTCTTTGTAACCCATTCGTTTGTTCTTGTCATAATATCAAATATATTACAATCGTACCTATACTATTACATAAGTAATCTAAGGGTTCGTCTTCGCCTTGCCCTTGTCCTTTCCCGAGCCTTCGGTCCGCTCAATCTTGGCTGTGTTCATATGGTTCAAGCAAGAGTGAGCATGACTAGCTCAGCAAGTACTACAATTCTAATAAACAACATGCTTGAAACATAGAACTCATATATCTTCAATAACTGAACAATAGTTACAAAGTAATATAGATAATTCAAAATAGCACTTCTTTTCCTTCAAAACGTTTTACACAACTATACTCAGTGGAATAACAATTATGGCTCAAGTCTATGAGCATCCATAAGTTCTTTTGAAAAGGACAACCCGGCACTAAGTCCGTAAGTCCGGCATAGCTTACGAGCACTTATGAGTGATCAGCTTATAGTACTTTATGTTGATCAACACTACATTCATTAAACGTGTATACATTTAAGTTGTGGCAACCTCACATGCCTGTCGTTAAACGACAAAATATTTTAGCATACTTGGTCTTCGATTGAAAACCATACCAATATAACTCGGTAAACATAAATCATGCTTGACAGATTCATAATACAAGTCTAGCCGAAAGAATTAGCTTTGACTTCATCATTCAAAACTTCATGCGAAAGAATACATGAATTTCAAAGCTTGTCCAGACTGAACTGGAACAAGGGTTAGAATACTTGCCTTCAGCGTTTTCTTACTGATTAACACACGTACACTTTAAGTCTCTATGATTCTACAATACATAATCATATAACGTACCACATTAGGTCATATATAATCAAGTATATATACTATTATATCTTACCCTTCATCTCAATGTAAATCCTGACTTAGATTCGTTATTAGGGTTTTCGGCCTTCATTACGTCATTCACATTCCGCTCATCTTCGATTGATTATTAACTCTTAATCAACATGCATTAGTGTCTTACAAGTACCTTACAATGTCTTAACCATGTTATGATTACATCTTAATTCATTACTAACAAGTTCTCTTTCCTTCTACACTTGAAATCTTTCTTTTCTATCATTTTCTTTGATCAAGCGTCATATGGCGCCAACAATCACTCAGTATCTCCTGCATGTGAGTGAGAGTTAGCAATGTGTAAGGTTCAGCCTCGTGACAATGATGCGGGCTTTTAGGCTTGGAGTCGCGTACGCATGGCGTGGACTCATGCCTCTCGCATAGGTTTTTGCGATTTGAAATTTTAACGAACTTCCCGGACGCATAACTTCTTCGTTTTAAGTTCGAATTGGTCCGTTCAAAAGCCTACGGTTCACAAATTTCATAATCTACGCGTTCATGCAAGAATTTTATCTATTTAACTTCGTTTGCTAAAATTTCACCTATGAGTTCATTTTTAACGAAAACGATAAATGTTCGTGAACGTTCAACGCTCGTTTCTTTGTTTCAAGTCGGAATCCGGTCATTTTCGAGTCCTCAACTCTATAATGACCAATATGACTTGTCTCCATCGAAAACCAACATTTCCAACTTCAAACACAAAATACGACTTCCATTCCGAGAATTTCATGAATTCGACGATAATCGTCCAATCGTGTGAAGTCCGTCAAATCTTAATTACTAAGCGTTCTAAATGGATTTTAATCAACATAAAATCATTACAAGTTATTTACTACACCAACTTATAATCAAAGTAGGTTTTGACTCATTTTCATAAGTCATTGTCTTATTTAACTTATGAACTACAAATTATCATGTAAATGACTTACTATGAACTTAAGTCCACTAATCAATGTTCTCATGCTATAATCAATATACTAACCCTCATATGACAACATATGACAAGTTCTTCATGATTTTAACAACTTATTAGAGTTCAAGTTGTTTATTTAACTTATTCGGCTTAAGTTCATTCCTTATTAACTTATTACATGATATTATCAAACCATCCCCCTTCTCTATCAATCATATCATAATAGAGATGAAAGAACATTGGACATAGGATCATTACCTTTGAAGTCTAACTTCTTCTTCTTGGAAAATCTAACTTTAACTTAAAAGTTCTTATTTGTTCTACCAAATAAGTAGCCTATATTTGAGAGGAGTTGAGAGGAAATTTTATCAAGCAAACAAATGATGGAGAGCTTGCTATTTATAGGCAACTTAAAGCTAGGGCATTATGGTCAACTAGACATCCCACCTCCTTATTCCACCTCCTCATTCCACCTCCTCAATTAATCTCATTAATTCCACCTCCTTACTATTCATAACTTTGGCTCTAAGTAAACTAGGCTAGCACAACACTTGCTCACCACCCTACTTGATCATCACACATAACCCTTGCCCATCAAGCTTACCGACTTCCTACTTGGTTTGACCCATAGATCAAGGCTTCTCATTGGGCTTGGTTAATTAATCTAACTACTTTCTCAATGGGCTTGTGCTACCTAATTTGGACTCATAATATATCAAACACTTGGGCTTGATTGTCACATTATATTGGACTCCTACTATTAGGTTTATAATCCTACAAGTCCATTCCCTTTTATTCAATAACTTAACATACATACCTTACGTATAATTCTAGTATACTAGCTCGTATATTAATTCTTAATATACGTTATCTCATTCTTCATACATAATAGTACAATACGTCGTATTATACTTACATTCAATACTTTCATATAATGACTACACATTATAATGCATCACAACTCTCTTCCTTTAACGCTTAATAACCTAACATTCCCAAATTAAGTCCACATGCGAAATAAGACGCTTTTCCATACCTAGGTTATTATTACATAATCAATATCACCTCGATATTATAACGTTACGTATTTCTCTAAGTTCAAAATAATTCTGAAAGCGTAAATCGATAAATAGTGTTTTTACGGAAAATTTCTCGAAAAACTTTTATTTTCATTTTAGAAATTCAAACACTTTAATTCTCTCACGTAGTTAAAATACTACGACGTTCAGACGTTCTAGGTTATAGAACGACCTTCATCTTCTCAACATGCAATAATAATAAATAATATTATTTTATTCATTATTAAAAGTAATTACAAAAGGTTCGATTTTACGGGGGCGTTATAAAGGCACGCTTTTTGCGGTCATGACTCTGTTTAGGCCTAATAAAGAGGGTGTGACTACAAAAAAATCAAGTATACCATTTAAGATTCTAAGGTATTTTCCAACACATACACTAAAAGAGTGTACATGTCTTCAAGAATAATTTGAACATATGAGTTGGCATGCGAAATCTCCGAACTAAAGATGGAGAACTAAATCATCCCGCAGATGGGCAGGCTTGGAAAGATTTCAACTTAGCACATCCTGGGTTTGCATTGGAACCTAGAAATGCGAGGCTTGGATTGTCCACCGATGGTTTCAATCCGTTTGGCCACTCAGTTATTCCATACTCATGTTGGCCTGTGATTGTTACTCTGTACAACTTGCCTCCTTGGATGTGTATGAAACAGCCATACTTGTTTCTTTCACTCGTGGTTCCTGGTCCTAAGAGTCCTGGAAAGAACTTAGATGTTTACTTGAGACCTCTTATAGACGAGTTGAAGGTATTGTTGGAGGATGGAGTACAGACTTGGGATGTTGCAACGAAAACAAATTTCAACCTTGGGGCAGCGGTTATGTGGACTATAAGTGACTTCCCAACTTATGGTATGTTAGCTGGATGGAGTACACACGGGAAGTTGGCTTGTCCGTATTGTATGGAGCATACAAAATCATTTAATCTATCAAAAGGTCGAAAGCCTCATTGGTTCGATTTGTCATCGCTCGGTTCTTCACTAGGTAGATCACCCGTTTCGAAAAAATAGAGAACACTTCAGGAAAGAGAAAGTAGACAATGATATGCCTGCACCGCGATTGTCGGGAACGGAGATGCGAGATCGTGTGATGAGATTACCGGTTTTCCCATTTAGTAAGATTGATGCCACAAACATAATCAATGGGTTTGGCGAATCTCATAATTGGGTTCGGAGAAGCATCTTTTGGGAACTGCCTTATTGGTCTACAAATTTGATTCGTCATAATCTAGATGTGATGCATATTGAGAAGAATGTGTTTGATAATGTGTTTAACACCGTGATGAATGTTATGGGGAAGACAAAAGATAACGATAAGGCACGTTTGGACATGAAAGATATTTGTAAGCGTCCTGGATTAGAACTTTATGAATCTCCTAATGGTAAAATTGTCAAACCGCATGCAAGGTACACATTGTCCAAAAAGCAAGTTGAAGATGTGTACACATGGGTTAAGTCTCTGAAACTACCAGATGGATATGCGCCAAACATTGCAAAAGTGTGTTCTGGTGTGGAAATTGCAAGGATGAAGAGTCATGGTATCATGTGTTCATGGAGAGACTCATGCCTATAACATTTCGGATCCTTGATAAACCAATATGGGATGCTTTGACGGATCTTAGTCGTTTCTTCAAAGACTTATGTTCAAAATCATTAAATGAGAAGGACATGTCTGTACTTGAGAGAAGAACATCATAGAGATCACGTGTAAACCGGAAAAAATATTTCCACCGGGTTTTTTGACTCCATGGAGCATTTGCAAATCCATCTTCCCTATGAAGCTCGTGTTGGGGGTCCAGTTCAATATAGATGGATGTACCCTTTCGAGAGGGTGATGGGAAACCTTAAGAGGAAATAGAGCTTATGTCGAGGGGTCGATATGTGAGGCATACAGTTTCGATGAGATATCTACGTTTGTCTCCGACTATTTTCCGGACGAAGTCTTGACAAAGGCCAATCGAGTATCGAGACATGATGATGGGGGAAATGTTGAACTAAATGGTTGGCTCTCTGTATTTGGTCTATCAGGTCACGCTTATGGAAAAGGGAAGCACATATTCCTCTCTGAGCAAGAATTACATGCTGCACATACTTATATTCTTCTCAATCATGCGAGGAGATTGATTTAATTTGTGAGGTACACATGTAAACTTGATAATTTATCTTTAAGTTTAAAATTTATTCCAATATGTTAATGTTTATAACATGGTATAGATTGTACGATGACGAGTTAAAAGTGAAGCATCCCGGCATAACTGATAAAGATATTCAAATCAATCGTGATAAAAAAATTGCACTTTAGCTAAAGGACAAAGTAAGTTCAATTTTTTAAGCACGTAGTATATATATATATATATATATATATATATATATATACTCCATGTTAACTATGACTTCATTTAATAAGATGGAGTTTTTGTAGGCTTTGATTGAGGGATCAACTATTAGGCTAATGTACAAGTCCTAGCTATGGGACGAGACGAGGACCAAGTCACCGCAATGGTTACAAAATAAATGGTTGTGAATTTCATACAAAGGCATATGGGCGCCAGAAAAGAACAACGAACTATGGAGTGTGTGTCCAAGGAGATTGTTACAATGAGCTTGGTCGTGCCTTTTATGGGGAGTTGGAGGAAATTGTAGAGTTGTCGACAAGGGCACATACGGGGTCATATTAACTTGTTCAAGTGTCGTTGGTTTGATTCGTAAAAGGGACACGTGTTGATGCATATGGAATCATCGATATTGACCTCTATAGGTGGCTTTTACTCCAACGAACCGTTTGTTTTACCAACTCAAGCAAAGACAAGTATACTACACTCCTAGCCCTCGTTAGGAAAAGGGATGACCCGCCTGATTGGCAAGTTGTAATTCATACTCCTGCGCGCAGTCGTGTCCAAGTAATAGGCGGGGATTTCTACCAAGAGGAGATGCTTCATAGACCTCCTATAATAAATATAGAGAACAACAATGATGTAATCCAGTTAGAGGGTGGAGATGAACTCGATGAATTGGATCCCTACACGCTTATTGTGCGGATGACAAGAATATCTTTGAGGAAGAGTTATTGACTAACACCGGTTACGTAATCTAAAGAAGAAGATGGTTATGGATCTCCAACACTTGTACAAAATGATTATGAGTCAGACAACGATTTTCATTAAAATGTATGTTTAGTTTTAATTGTATTACAATGAATTACATATAGGAATGTTCTTTATATCCTTAACATGTTTATGTACCTTTCATTTATAGTTGTCGTAGTTAACTATTTCATATAATTAATTGTCATTATTGTCCTTTTATATAAAATGTATGTTTAGTTTTAATTGTATTACATACAATTACATATGTACATGTTCTCTATATCCTTGACGCGTTTATGTATCTTTCATTTATAACTCATACTAACATCCTAAATTTTTTATTTATAGATATCTTCTGAACCTGCAGAACGAAAGAGCGAGTTGGGTCGGGGCCCTAATCATGTGCAGAAGGCCCCGGCTAATCCGGATGATCGCATTCTTATACAAACTGTCTTCCTCCGAAAGCGTTATAAGTTAAACATCGATGTATATATAAAGGTTTAATATTTCCATTGTTATAAATATATATGATTTGTAAATTATTGTATATTGTAGTGATTTTTCAAGATAGTAAAATTGTGAAGTGCATTTCACAATTATGTTTGTAATCGCCTACGCCATGATTACATAAATGACACACTCTCGCCCATAAGGATCTGATTTAAATTTGAATTTCGTGTATATTTTTTATCACTCGATAGATAATACATAGTTATATAATCAAATAATATTGTTTAGTAATGTTGGATTATGGTAATATAATATAATAGTTTTAATATTATTAATGTTGTTTTATTTGCAAAAGCGGTATAGATAGAGACGACGCATTACGGGCATCGATTATTGAGACATTGTTCGCGGTAAGGCGCCGTCGAACTAAAGATAATCGAACAACGATCGACAAAAAGCCCCGCACAATCTTTGAGATTGACCATCCAGACAAAGGTGAGCGAGATATGCATGAGCATAGTCCCGGTGGTGCGCACATCCCATATGGGTGCAGATGTGTGACGATGGAGAGAAGAGAGTCGGGTCAAGAGACTTAAGATCGTCACGCTAATGCAGATCCTCGTGTGTATCTCAAGGCGAAAAGGCAAAAGGCACGCATAAGGCGGCATACAAGTATATCACAAATTACAAGATATATCGGCCGCTAGGTGGCGTATGTATAGCAAGCTTATTGGCTTAGTTATTTGTTTTTATCTTTACGTCATGTTTTGTAGCTAAAATATCTCATGTTTACATATTAATATGAGAACATGAATCGTAGGAGTCCGAGTCTCAAGGTCAACCTATCAATTGGTTGGATGTGTATGTGGCCACCCGTGATGGTCCGCCTGATGTCGTTCGGGATAAGCTGTAATAAGTTAACTTTATACTAATATGTTGTTTATAAATTGTGACGACCTTTTTAGCATTTTTTATTTATTTTTAACTATTTAATTGTTGCCCTTCCGATGGAGACACTTATAAGGGCTTAATGAACGTAGCCGCTATCCACAAGGCACCCCGTCTGGTCGATTGATCAAGAATTGTGGGAGAGGGCGTCAAGTCGTGAAGAAAAAACTATGTTAAAGGCCAAGGACAAAAACGACGCCCACCATTAGTTGCAGCAGAAGCTCGCTACCCAATCTACATAGTCATCGGTCATCCAAACCTATCATACTCCTATCGATTGTGTGAGAACGATCCGCCAGAATCGTGATCTTCTTCAGATATCTTGGGCGGGCATCGTGATTCTCTTAGTCCGATGAGTTAAGCGGAGTAAATAAGAAGCAGAAAGATCACAAAGATCGTGGTGGCGACCAGGTATATATATCGATATTGTTTAGCTTTTAATTCCCAAGTCATAGCAGTATCAACACATGTAACATATATGTTTTATTCTTTTGTGAATTACATGGTACTAATTTGGATGATCCATGAAGAGCTAGACTGTAATAACCCGAGATTTTCTATATAAAATAAATAAGAAATTTTGCGTATAAATTTTTATTTTATTTAATGACGAGACTAAGTGTTAAGTAAAGTGAAGGATAAATGCGAATACATTTATTACTTGAAAAATTAGAAATAATTTTGGAATTATTAATTACCACAAATTATATGGTAATAAATTTCGTATGTTTAAATGTTTTTATTAATTATTTTCCATGAAAACATGATTGGAAATAATATATGAAGTGATAATTAGATTTATATAATAAATATTTTATTATATGAATTGTTCGTAATATTTAAGTTAATTATTTTAACTTGATTATTGATGCCGTGTATGAAGAATAAGTCGTATATGAGATCCAAACCTCGGATTGGGATTGTGATCAAGAGATGAGAATAATAATATTATATTATTTATATAATGATTTTACAAGTACCATAATTATGTATCGGGTATAAAGTGACAGATAATATTGAACAATGACGGCCAATTAGGTCATAAAGATATTACCGTGTTGTGAAACCCTAATTATTAAACTCGCTTATGGGGTATTTCGAGTAGTGATGTGTATATGAAGTTATCTGTGAATAAGAATATCGGTAATTAGAAGAAACCCTAATTATCACAGACGTCGATAATTAGGCAAATCCTAATTATTATAACCCTATAGGTTGAAATTAGAAACTGTGAAACGAATCGTGTTAGTAACATATACAGTATAATTAAAGAACTACTAATGGTCAATTAGAAACCCTAATTGATGACGTTGAGAAACCCTAATTTTAATTTACGGGTTTAATTTCGATGTTATTATATAAGTGTTTTAATTTACCAAAGGATAGAAGTTAATTGGTAAATTATAAGAATTAAATCTAGTGATTAAATATTACATTTAATTGCCTTTGTACTAGATTGCCCATACACTCTTAAACAAAGCCCAACCATCACCCATAACAAATCAAAAGCAAGAATCAAGAATTTTTTGGCAAAAAGGGTATAAGAACACTAAACCTAGAAATCCTTTGATTCGATGTTATTTGATGCAATTGATTGTTTAAAGTTGTGTAATAGAATGTTAATTGATGATATGGGTTGATAAATCAAAGACCCATAACATCAAAGTGCATTAATTTGAAGATTTAAGCAAGTTGGAAAAAACCAATTTCGTTATTTTTTCACCAAATGTCGAGGCCATAACTCTTTGCTCGATCATGAGTTTTGTTCTTCAAAAGTTGTTATGTGTAGCCTGATATGTGGTCTTTAATCTGCAAAAAGAATCAAGTCCATATCATGTATAGATTAGAAGTTATAGATGGTCAAACATGGTTGACCGATCATGATAAACTATTTTTGGGCAGTCTGTAATGGGGACATTCTCGTCCACTTTTTGTGCTTTAAAAGGTCTGGGCTTTTGATATGTTGTAGTGCACTGAGTTAGGAAGCCATAAGCTTTTGAATGACCTCATTCCGACCTCGGATGAGGGAATTACGGTGATTGGAAGGAAATGTGTCAAATTTCTCAAAACTGAAAGTCAGCAGCGGGATGTGCTATTCGGGACACTGTTTCGATCAGTTAATGTTTCCAAAACCTTCTGGGCTTTTGGTATGTTATAGTACACCGAATAAGTTTTTTCCATAGACTCAAACGGACTAAACCGATATCGGAGGAGAGAGTTATGACATTTCAAAGTAGTAGTGTCAAAACTTCCCAACAAGTGCGGTGCAGTCCATTTGAACGGAATTTCGGGCTGATGTGTTCGGAATTTGGAAATGGTCAAAGAATAAAAGTTGTAGCCCCAGAAGTTAGCTTCAAGGTGAGCTCAAGAATCGCTCAAAAAATGTTTTAAAATGAAAGAGTTATGACTGTTTTAAGGAAGAGGGTAAAGCTGAAACGAGATTGAAAACTGTTATGAACGCCCACTTTTGACGACTGCTTGGGCTACCTAATGAACCCGAATTGGGTAATTCAGTATTTTTTAAAAATAGTCTTACATACCATGTATAACATATCCAAAAATCAGATTAATCTGAGTTATGAGCAATGCGTTAGAAAATCGCAAAGTGAGCTATTGAAAATTAGTATAAACCAAGTCCCACATCGACTAAATTGAGAATTTCACCATTTTCTAAACCTATAAATAGAAGGGCTTGGCCTTTGTTTCATTCACCAACAATAAGGCCTCCAATTTTTGAGAAAGGCTTTGTTGTGGGAGAACTTTTTATAAAGATCTCTTAGTTAAATTTTAGGCGTGGAAGCGATTCAAATTATGGAATTCAGATTTTGGGTATGTTTTTATTTAATTTTGTAATGTTATTATTTTTAATTGTTAGTTAAAGTTTGAATTTTTGAAGTTTAGTTAGTGTTGTTAATAAACTAGTTAGTTTACTATGTTTATTTTGGCTTGGAATTGATTATGTAAATGAGTTATTTGTGATGACTTTTAATATTTTGTGATGAATTTCATTAATTAATAATTATTAATGATATTAAAGTTATTTAATGATTATATTAAATAATTTAGTTTAAAAATGATTTTAATATTATAAAAATCATTTTAAATGAAAATAAGGTATTTAAAATATTTTAAGTTATAAAATATAACTTTTAATATTTAAATGATAATTTCATTAATAATTAAATATTAATGATATTAAGATAATATTAATGATATTTAGTTTATTTAATGATTAATATTAAATAAATAGTTTAAAAATGGTTTTACTTATTTAAAAACCATTTAAAGAGGATATTAAGGATTTAAAAATATTTTAAGTTATAATTAATGACTTTTAATATTTGATAAATAGTACATTAATATTTAAATATTAATGGTAATTATTTGGGTAATATAAATGTTTTAAAAATAGTTTGAGTTATTATAAATAACTTTTATATTTTGTTAGAATGGTTTCATTAATAGTTTAGTATTAATTAAACTATTAATGATAATGGAATTGTTTAATGTTTAAATCATTTAATTATGATTCCGATATTTGAAAGTTATAAATTTTACCAAACTAGTGACTTGAGAACCGATTATGAAGTTCTCAATTTGAAGAAGAACACCTATAGTAAATGCTTATATCACTATAGGCCTTTTTAGTGATGATTTGAATTATTTTAAAATTTTCAATTTCTCGAAATTGCGAAAATGATTAAAAAATAAGATGTCCGATATTTACAGATGTTGAGGTATAGAATAAGAGTCTTAGACTCAAGATTTACCCGATAAAGTCATCGAGACGCCGACAAATGTCGACCTTATAAAAAGAAAGAAAAGACTACCGAAGAGCATGGATGAGATATTTGAAAATGTATAAAAAATATTTCAAGTATAGAATATGAACTAAAAGTATGATCACCGTGATTATATGATTAGACTATGTGTCAATCGTAATAGATAAAGATTTATGTGTTAAGATATATTGTTCTAATCGAACGAATGATCCGATTATTGATAGGTTGTGATAAAGAGATAAAACCTAAGTTGAGATTTGTAATCGTTTAATCAGAAAGTATCCTACCTTTGCATTTCCTTTATGCAATGGACATGAGTAAGAAGTTTTAGAATTATTCTATCCTCGCATGCATTATGTACTCTTTGATTATCGACATGTTAGCTCGTATATATATTCTGCTCATTGATTTCTATAAATGGTTATACAAGTGTCCCCACTTGGATAATCATGGCATTTGTTCACATGTTGATACACCTTTGTCAATTACCCATATATATATATATGTTGAATTACATATTATTGTTGAGCAAGATTAAAAACCTTGGGTTTGGAACTGTGTATGTATGAACATCCCTATATGGGAAGATTTTTTACGCAAGGCGGATAGAGTGAGCGATGAATTTTGCCTCAAGTTATGTAGTATTGATCAACACAGGTACAATCGGGCCGATCACCCTCCGTGTTCGTAAGTTATGCATTTGGTTTGAGGATAGAATTCGCTAAACCTTTCAAAATGAAAAGAATGTTCATAGTATGTTTCTTAAACCCTATTCAATGGGTAGAGCCAGAGCCAAATTTAAAGAATTTGAAAGAGAGTTGTTATGTGAATTTTTATCAAGATGCAGACATTACTTCACAACTTTCAATTCATTGTAGAAGTGTTATGTAAAGAGAATACTTATATTCTTTCAAATTTTATATATAATTGCTATTACTTCATTGGGCACTTAAATGCTCATCCTTGCTTAAATTAAATGTTTTCATTATGTATGAGCAAATCAAGGCTCGTAGTACCTAACAAAGGAAAAGGAAAGTCGATCGAATAAGTGTGTATTATGAGTTAATGGTTATAGTTGTATTGGTATCTATTCAAGTATTGTAAGGAATGTATTTGAAGGTCACGACTGGGAAGTAAACTTTGATGTATGTAAATTAAGTTCGAATGTATTATTATTTAGTATTATTCAACTTAAAGAAATGGTATCGTGGAGAACCCGAGTTCGGTTTCAAGCACCGGATTTGGGGTCGCCATACAAAGTTGGTATCAAAGTCATTGGTTATGAAGCTTAGGTAGAATACGAGACTAATAACCGCAATGATTAGGATAAGTATTAACTCATATAGAGTTAGTTGGTCGATAAGATTCAAAGATGAATCTCTACGAGTGTAAAGACACGAGTTCCCTAACTCGATTATAAAGTTAAACAAAGAGTGGGGAATAGATTGAGTCTAAAAAGACCGAAAGTGCGCTTATGAGAGATCGTAAAATAAAACGATCAAGATATAGAACTAAATCGTAATATATAATGATGAGATCACCCTGTGATCTCGATAAGGCTACGACAAATGTAAGGAATCAACTGATGATTGGAAAGTTTACAAAGAAGATTGCCGTATGAATTGTACTATCAATCGCACGCATCCGTAAGAGAATTATAAATACGTAATTAAATTCGTATGGAGAATGGGGTTAGTGTTAGATGGGGATTCAATTGAGGACCTGCGCTCAAATGAGTTGTATGATTCTTCGTATGGGGAGCTGAATTGTACTTGGTGTAAAAACCACTTAGTTTCGCAATCGATAATCATTGAAATGTCTCGTGTCGCGCTATTTGTTATATGCACATTAAGAGGATGACTCCATTCTCGTGTGTATAACAGTAGATAGGTCATAGATAGAGAATATAAGATTAAGTTCGAGTTCTTAAAACTCATACCTATGAGACATTCTTGACTCATAATTATATGAAATGTTTATGAACCCCTCAAATAATGGACGCCAAAGGTCCGACTAGGATAAGTTCTTAAACTCATATGATTGTGGCAATTTATGAACTCATAAGTGTGGTTTGATGAACTGGGTATAGTTTTGTGTGAATGGAGTGTTATGGATTAGGTGTGAATGTATAGATTGTTAAGTAAATGATTTTTAGTGAAGGTGTTAGGGTTTTCCTAAACTCCTAGCTATGCTAAACTTCAAAATTTTTGACATCAAGCTAAATACGCACTATGTGCTTTTGAAAACAAAATGTAGACTCGTAATCATTTTTGAAACTTTAAAGTACGGCCTATGCTACTTATTTTGGCTAGACGCAAATGATTTGAAATATCAAAATTTGTTTTTAATTATCACCATGTACCATGTAACTCAAAAGTAGATGATAAAAATGTGATGGAGTTGTAAATACGTGAATACTTAGTGTGAATTTGACTCAAGTCATTGTTCCACTATTGTATGATGTGTTATGACAAAGTCATACAATGACAGAGATCCTCAACGGATTGTTAATACAAAGACAAGATCATCACGACGTCATTCTCAAAAATGTTTTCAAAAGTTTAATTTCACAATCTGGTTTGGCTACATCTAAATAATTCGATTGAATTGAATTATTGATATGAGTCTATGCTATTTGAATCGCCTAGACTAATGTTTATGAAAACTCTAAGTGTTCATTGAAAGAAATTTCCTAACCAAATTGTTTGGTGCGGAATCCTATGATAAGACCGAGGTGAACAATGTTGTTTGGATAAATGATCCAATCTAATGGCATGTAAATATTCGCTATAGGTATGATTAATACGCTATGCATGACGTAGGGGTACAATAGGCTAATCACCTAAAGTACTATTAATGGTAGTTTACCTTCTTTGTGATTGTAAACATACCTGTAATGTTTTGTTTTACAGATGAATACCGTTAAAACTATGTGTTCATGGGTCTATATGACCCTCAAAGACAATTTGAAAACTTTTACTCTTGTGAGAGGTGTATTGGGCAGCATGTGATGATATGTGTGAATGTTCAAAGCACGTATAGAGTTAGCCGAAGTTATGAGGGAGGTTGGAGCAGAGGAGATATTCAGATAAGACAAATGAAGGTTGAAATAGAAGCCAAAGACACCGATATATACCTTGGACCAGCTTTAGTCATCACCTTCATGCGATTCGATGCAGAGTGGATGGAGTCGCTTTCTACAGCAGAGATAGGCGCTGATGAGAATTGAATAAATTTATCGTCAATCAAAATAAGAGACAACGATATAGAACTCTTGATTGTCGTGTATATATACTATATGTTAATCGTGGTAACTTATGTATGTAGATGTTCCGGTGAGAAAGATATGTGGAATAAGAAGGATCATATTCACACCCCGAGCTAATATCGAGGCCAACAGATGAAATAGAAGCTCACCAGAACCCAAATCGACGAGGTGGCTATTGTGGAAAAACGTAGCATCGTGATCCGTAAATGTTGGATTTGATGATAGTGATTCAGACACTAAAGTTGAAGTCGCTCAAGCATCAACGAGGTGCGTGGATTTGGAGAACAAGGTTTCTTCATTCGAAAGGTTGTGGGAGATAGAAAAGTTGATGCGTCAGCGTTAATGGAAATAATGGAAGAGCAGATAAGCTCAAAATCCAAATTGACCGATGGAGCCTCAAGTCGATTACATCCGTGAAGGACACACCTCCTCGCTGCCCGACTATAAGAAAGGTGGATGTTTTAATGTGGGATGGAAGGACATCGAGCTTAATGAATGTCCGAGAAAAGGCTTGGTAAATAAGTAGTATGGGTTATGTATGTAATATGTGTGATAAGTAATGAACTATTTTTAACTTTTATGTTGGTTAAGATTTTAAATCCCAACTTTCAGAGTCACAAAGGGATAGCCGCTGATTAAAGCAGATGTGCCGTGTAAATATTCGATAAATGAATATGAATCTAAGTTTGAGAAATGAAACGAAGTTTAATACATTAATCTTATGCAATAAGGTTTAAAATGTAAGGTATAATTTATGGTTTTATTTAACCGGATAATGCCGCCAAGACGCCAAACTCGAAACCAAAGGATAGAAGAATCTACTAATGTCGGGGAACGACATAATTTTAATCGATGCAAAACTTTGCAAACATGGTAGCTCAAAGCTATGCAAACAGGAACACCGCTATGGAAACCAAATGCACAATCGCTTGGCAAAATTCAAAGACTTCAAAGCCAGAGGACCACCAGTAACCAGAGGATCATTGACCCTATAGAAGCCTGCATTGGGTGAACGAGATAGAGAAGGCGTCAGAATCGCTAAAGTAGATGAGGGCAAAAGACCGCTTTGCCACTTATATGATGAAAGGGAAGCTAACTTTTGGTGGGAGGAAAAATAAGACTGGGCAGAGAAGAAGAAATTACTTGGGATAGGTTTAAGGATTTATTTTTCAAAACTATCTCTCCGTTAGTATGCGCCTAGAATGGAGGTGAGATTCCGGAGTTAAAGCAGATAACATGATCGCTAGTGAGTATGCCGCAAAATTTAATGAGTTGGTTAGGTTTGCTCCACATCAAGTGGATACAGAGGCTAGGAAGGCAAGGAGATTTGAGCCGGGCTTAAAACATCGGCTCTATTAATAAGGTGTCAAGATCGCAAATCAATACTTTTGCAAAGACTTATGGAGAAGGCTATCATTCTTTGAAATAACCCGAGATTTTCTATATAAAATAAATAAGAAATTTTATGATAAATTTTTTTGATAAATTTTTTTTTTATTTAATGACTAGACTAAGTGTCAAGTAAAGTGAACGATAAATGCTAATACATTTATTACTTGAAAAATTAGAAATAATTTTGGAATTATTAATTACCACAAATTATATGGTAATAAATTTCGTAAGTTTAAATGTTTTTATTAATTATTTTCCATGAAAACATGATTGGAAATAATATATGAAGTGATAATTAGATTTATATAATAAATATTTTATTATATGAATTGTTCGTAATATTTAAGTTAATTATTTTAACTTGATTATTGATGCGCTGTGTACGTAAGAATAAGTCGTATATGAGATCCAAAACCTCGGATTGGGATTGTGATCAAGAGATGAGAATAATAATATTATATTATTTATATAATGATTTTACAAAGACTATAATTATGTAATCGGTATAAATGACAGATAATATCGAGCAAAACGACTACCAATTAGGTCAAAGATATTACCGCGGTCGTGAAACCCTAATTATTAAACTCGCTTATGGGATATTTCGAGTAAAGGATCGTGGTATGAAGTTATCGTGAATAAGAATTTCAGAATTGAAGAAACCCCAATTATCGTCAGACGTCGATAATTAGGACAAACCCTAATTATTATAACCCTAACCGCTGAAATTAGAAACCGTGAACGATCGTGTTAGTAACATACACGTATAATTAAAGAACTACTAATGGTCAATTAGAAACCCTAATTGATGACGTTGAGAAACCCTAATTTTAATTAATGGGTTTAATTTCGATGTTATCAGATAAGTGTTTTAATTTACCAAAGGATAGAAGTTAATTGGTAAATTATAAGAATTAAATCTAGTGATTAAATATTACATTTAATTGCCTTTGTACAAGATTGCCCATACACTCTTAAACAAAGCCCAACCATCACCCATAACAAATCGTAAGCAAGAATCAAGAATTTTGGCAAAAAGGGTATAAGAACACTAAACCTAGAAATCCTTTGATTCGATGTTATTTGATGCAATTGATTGTTTAAAGTTGTGTAATAGAATGTTAATTGATGATATGGGTTGATAAATCAAAGACCCATAACATCAAAGTGCATTTAATTTGAAGATTTAAGCAAGTTGGAAAAACCAATTTCGTTATTTTTTTCACCAAATGTCGAGGCCATAACTCTTTGCTCGATCATGAGTTTTGTTCTTCAAAAGTTGTTATGTGTAGCCCGATATGTGGTCTTTAACTGCAAAAAGAATCAAGTCCATATCATGTATAGATTAGAAGTTATAGATGGTCAAACATGGTCAATCGATCATGATAAACTATTTTTGGGCCTCAGAATGGGGCATTCTCGCCCACTTTTTGTGCTTTAAAAGGTCTGGGCTTTTGATATGTTGTAGTGCACTGAGTTAGGAAGCCATAGGTTTTGAATGACCTCATTCCAATTTCTGATGAGGGAATTACTGTGATTGGAAGGAAATGTCAAATTTCTCAAAACCGAAAAGTCAGCAATGGATGTGCTATTCGGGACACTGTTTCGATCAGTTAATGTTTCCAAAACCTTCTGGGCTTTTGGTATGTTATAGTACACCGAATAAGTTTTTATAGACTCAAACGGACTAAACCGACATCGGAGGAGAGAGTTATGACATTTCAAAGTAGTAGTGTCAAAACTTCCCAACAAGTGCGGTGCAGTCCATTTGAACGGAATTTCTGGGCTGATGTGTTCGGAATTTGGAAATGGTCAAAGAATAAAAGTTGTAGCCCCAGAAGTTAGCTTCATGTGGGCTCAAGAATCGCTTCAAAAATGTTTTAAAATGAAAGAGTTATGACTGTTTTAGCTTAAAGAGGGTAAAGCTGAAACGAGATTGAAAATCGTTATGAACGCCCACTTTTGACGACCGCTTGGGCTACCTAATGAACCCGAATTGGGTAATTCGTATTTTTTAAAAATAGTCTTACATACCATGTATAACATATCCAAAAATCAGATTAATCGGAGTTATGAGCAATGTTAGAAAATCGCAAAGTGAGCTATTGAAAATTAGTATAAACCAAGTCCCACATCGACTAAATCGAGAACTTCACCATTTTCTAAACCTATAAATAGAAGGGCTTGGCCTTTGTTTCATTCACCAACAATAAGGCCTCCAATTTTTGAGAAAGGTTTTGTTGTGGGAGAACTTTTTATAAAGATCTCCTTAGTTAAATTTTTGCGTGGAAGTGCGATTCAACTGTGGAATTCAGATTTCCTGTATGTTTTTATTTAATTTTTGTAATGTTATTATTTTTAATTGTTAGTTAAAGTTTGAATTTTGAAGTTTAGTTAGTGTTGTTAATAAACTAGTTAGTTTACTATGTTTATTTTGGCTTGGAATTGATTATGTAAATGAGTTATTTGTGATGACTTTTAATATTTTGTGATGAATTTCATTAATTAATAATTATTAATGATATTAAAGTTATTTAATGATTATATTAAATAATTTAGTTTAAAATGATTTTAATATTATAAAAATCATTTTAAATGAAAATAAGGTATTTAAAAATATTTTAAGTTATAAAATATAACTTTTAATATTTAAATGATAATTTCATTAATAATTAAATATTAATGATATTAAGATAATATTAATGATATTTAGTTTATTTAATGATTAATATTAAATAATAGTTTAAAATGGTTTTACTTATTTAAAAACCATTTAAAGAGGATATTAAGGATTTAAAAATATTTTAAGTTATAATTAATGACTTTTAATATTTGATAAATAGTACATTAATATTTAAATATTAATGGTAATTATTTGGGTAATATAAATGTTTTAAAAATAGTTTGAGTTATTATAAATAACTTTTATATTTTATAATGGTTTCATTAATAGTTTAGTATTAATTAAACTATTAATGATAATGGAATTGTTTAATGTTTAAATCATTTAATTATGATTCGATATTTGAAAGTTATAATTTTACCAAACTAATTTGATTTCGAGAACCCATTATGAAGTTCGAATTTGAAGAAGAACACCTATAGTAATAAAGCTTATATCACTATAGGCCCTTTAGTGACAGATTTGAATTATTTTAAAATTTTCAATTTCTCGAAATCATAAAATGATTAAAAATAAGATGTCCGATATTTACGTATGTCGAGGTATAGAATAAGAGTCTTAGACTCAAGATTTACCCGATAAAGTCAGTTTCGATATACCGACAAATGTTTAATTTTATAAAAGAAAGAAAAGATCATCAGAAGAGTAATGGATGAGATATTTGAAAATGTATAAAAATATTTCAAGTATGTAATAGAACTAAAAGTATGATCACCGTGATTATGTGATTAGACTATGTCAATCGTAATAGATAAAGATTACGTGTTAAGATATATTGTTCTAATCGAACTAATGATCCGATTATTGATAGGTTGTGATAAAGAGATAAAACCTAAGTTGAGATTTGTAATCAAATAATCGTGCAAGTATCCTACCTTTGCATTTTCCTTTATGCAATGGACATGAGTAAGAAGTTTCGTAATTATTCTATCCCCGCATATATTATGTACTCTTTTGATTATCAACATGTTAGCTCGTATATATATTCTGCTCATTGATTTCTATAAATGGTTATACAAGTGTCCCCACTGGATAATCATGGCATTTGTTCACATGTTGATACACCTTGTCAATTACCCCGATATATATGTTGAATTACATATTATTGTTGAGCAAGATTAAAACCTTCTGGTTTGGAACTGTGCATGTATGAACATCCCTATATGGGAAGATTTTTTTGCAAAGTGATAGAGTGAGCGATGAATTTCGCTCAAGTTATGTAGTATTGATCAACACAGGTACAACGGGTCGATCACCTCCGCGTTCGTAAGTTATGATTTCGCTTTTGAGGATAGAATTCGCTAAACCTTTTCAAAATGAAAAGAATGTTCATAGTATGTTTCTTAAACCCTATTCAAGGGTAGAGCCAGAGCCAAATTTAAAGAATTTGAAAGAGAGTTGTTATGTGAATTTTTATCAAGACAGACATTACTTCACAACTTTCAATTTGCTAGAAGTGTTATGTAAAGAGAATACTTATATTCTTTTCATTTTATATATAATTGCTATTACTTGTCGGGCACTTAAATGCTCATCCTTGCTTAAATTAAATGTTTTCAAGATTATGTATGAGCAAACCAAGGCTCGTGCACTAACAAAGGAAAAGGAAAGTCGATCAATAAGTGTGTATTATGAAAGTTAATGGTTATAGTTGTATTGGTATCTATTCAAGTATTGTAAGGAATGTATTTGAAGGTCACGCACTGGGAAGTAAACTTTGATGTATGTAAATTAAGTTCGAATGTATTATTATTTAGTATTATTCAAATTTTAAAGAAATGGTATCGTGGAGAACCGAAGTTCGGGTTTCAAGCACCGGATTTGGGAAAATTTTTGACATCGTTAAATACGACTACGTAAGCTTTTGAAAACAAAAATGTTGACTCGTAATCATTTTTGAAAACTATTAAAGTACTATTTATGCTACTTATTTCGCTAGATTTAAATGATTTGAAATATCAAATTTGTTTTTAATTATCACCATGTACCATGTAATCTCAGTGCAAGTAGATGATAAAATGTGATGGAGTTGTAAATACAGTGAATATTTATTGTGAATTTGACCAAGTCACTGCTCCACTATCAGATGACGTGGTTATGACAAAGTCATACAACGACTAAGATCCTCAACTGATTGTTAATACAAGACAAGCATCACGACGTCATTCTAAAAATGTTTTCAAAAGTTTAATTTGCTAATCTGGTTTGGCTACATCTAAATAATTCGATTGTATCAATTATTGATATGAGTCTATGCTATTTGAATCACTTAGACTAATGTTTATGAAAACTCTAAGTGTTCATCGAAGAAATTTCCTAACCAAATTGTTTGGTGCTAATCCCATGATAAGACCGAGGTGAACAATGTTGTTTGGATAAATGATCCAATCTAATGGCGTAAATATTTGCTAGGTATGATTAATATGCTATGCATGACATAGGGGTACAATAGGCTAATCACCTAAAGTACTATTAATGGTAGTTTACCTTCTTTGTGATTGTAAACATACTGTAATGTTTTGTTTTATGGTATGAATACCGCTAAAACTATGTGTTCATGGTCTATATGACCCCTCAACACAATTTGAAAACTTTTACTCTTGTGAGAGGTGTATGGGTAAGATGTGATGATATGTGAATGTCAAAAGCATACGTATAGAGTTAAGTTTTTAGCATGAGGAGGTGGAGAGGGAGATATTCAGATAAGACAGCTTAATGGTTGAAATAGAAGCCAAAGACACCAGATATATACCTTGGACTGTGCTTTAGTCATCACCTTCATGTGATTCGATGCAGAGTGGATGGAGCGCTTTCTACAGCAGAGAAGGCGCCAATGAGAATTGAATAAATTTATCGTCAATCAAAATAAGAGACAACGATATAGAACTCTTGATCATCGTATATATACTATATGTTAATCAAGGTAACTTATGTATGTAGATGTCCGTGAGAAAGATATGTGGAATAAGAAGGATCATATTCACACCCCTTAGCTAATATCGAGGCCAATAGATGAAATAAGCTCACTAGGAACCAAAATCGGACGAGGTGGCTATCGTGGAAAAACGAAGATCAGATCCGTAAATGTTGATTTGACAGACAGTGATTCGCATACTAAAGTTGAAGTCGCCAAGCATCAACGGAGGTGCAGATTTGGAGAACAAGGTTTCTTCATTGGAAAGGTTGGGGAGATAGAAAAGTTGATGCGTCCAAAGCATGGAAACAATGGAAGAGCAGGATAAGCTCAAAATCCAAATTGACCAGATGGAGCCTCAAGCGACACATCCGTGAAGGACACACCTCTCCTCGCTGTTCCGACTATAAGAAAGGTGGATGTTTTAATTGTGGGATGGAAGGACATCGAACGTAATGAATGTCCGAGAAAAGGCTTGTAAATAAGTAGTAGGGTTACGTATGTAATATGTGTGATAAGTAATGAACTATTTTTAACTTTTATGTTGGTTAAGATTTTAAATCCCAACTTCGTAGTCACAAAGAGATAGTTGTTAATTAAAGCAAGATGTGTCTTGTGTAAATATTCGATAAATGAATATGAATCTAAGTTTGAGAAATGAAACGAAGTTTAATACATTAATCTTATGCAATAAGGTTTAAAATGTAAGGGTATAATTTATGGTTTTATTTAACCAGATAATGCCGCCAAGACGTCAAACTCAAAACCAAAGGATAGAAGAATCTATTAATGCTGGGGAACGACAGCTAGAAGTGATGTAAAACTTTGCAAACATGGTAGCTCAGGCTATGAAGGTAGGAACACCAAATTATGGAAACCAAATGCATAATCGTCAGCAAAATTCAAAGACTTCAAAGCCGTAGGACCACCAGAATTTAGAGGATCAGCTGACCCTATAGAAGCCTGCATTTGGGTGAACGAGAGATAGAGAAGGCGTCATAATCGCTAAAGTAGATGAGGCCAAAAGACCGCTGCCACTTATATGATGAAAGGAAGCTAACTTTTGGTGGGAGGGAAATAAGACCCAGGCCAGAGAAGAAGAAATTACTTGGGATAGGTTTAAGGATTTATTTTTAAAACTATCTCTCCGTTAAGATGCGCCTAGAATGGAGGTGAGATTCTCGAGTTAAAGCAGATAACATGATTGTCATGAGTATGCCACAAAATTTAATGAGTTGGCTAGGTTTGCTCCACATCAAGTGGATACAGAGGCTAGGAAGGCAAGGAGATTTGAGTCGGGCTTAAAACCCGGCTCTATAATAAGGTGTCAGATCGCAAATCAATACTTTTATAAAGACTCATGGAGAAGGCTATCATCATTTAAAATAACGAGATTTTCTATATAAAATAAATAAGAAATTTTTGCGTATAAATTTTTTTTTTTATTTAATGGCGAGACTAAGTGTTAAGTAAAGTGAGCGATAAATCGAATACATTTATTACTTGAAAAATTAGAAATAATTTTGGAATTATTAATTACCACAAATTATATGGTAATAAATTTACATGGTAGAAATGTTTTATTAATTATTTTCCATGAAAACATGATTGGAAATAATATATGAAGTGATAATTAGATTTATATAATAAATATTTTATTATATGAATTGTTGAGAATATTTAAGTTAATTATTTTAACTTGATTATTGATGTTGTGTCTGAAGAATAAGTCGGACATGAGATCGAACCACTGGATTGGGATTGTGATCAAGAGATGAGAATAATAATATTATATTATTTATATAATGATTTTCTGATACCATAATTATATCTTTGGGTATGTCTTGAGACGAGATAATATTGAGCAATGACGATTGATTAGGTGTAGCATATTATATTACGTCTTTGTGAAACCCTAATTATTAAACTTCGGTTATGGGATATTTACGAGTAGTATTTGTGTATATGAAATTCTTGTGAATAAGAATATCGGTAATTAGAAGAAACCCTAATTCTTCATTTATGCGTCGATAATTAGGACAAACCCTAATTATTATAACCCTATTAGGTTGAAATTAGAAAGCAAGTAGCATTTGTGTTAGTAACATACGAGATAATTAAAGAACCACTAATGGTCGATTAGAAACCCTAATTGATGGCGTTGAGAAACCCTAATTTTAATTCTAGGGTTTAATTTTGATGTTATTGTATAAGTGTTTTAATTTACCAAAGGATAGAAGTTAATTGGTAAATTATAAAAATTAAATCTAGTGATTAAATATTACATTTAATTGCCTTGTACAAGATTGCCCATACACTCTTAAACAAAGCCTGACCATCACCGTAACAAATCGAGAAGCGAGAATCGAAATTTTTGGCAAAAGGGTATAAGAACACTAAACCTAGAAATCCTTTGATTCGATGTTATTTGATGCAATTGATTGTTTAAAGTTGTGTAATAGAATGTTAATTGATGATATGGGTTGATAAATCAAAGACCCATAACATCAAAGTGCTGCAATTTGAAGATTTAAGCAAGTTGGAAAAAGCAAGATTACATTATTTTTTTCACCAAATGTCGGAGGCCATAACTCTTTGCTCGATCATGAGTTTTGTTCTTCAAAAAGTTGTTATGTGTAGCACGATATGTGGTCTTTAATCGCAAAAAGAATCAAGTCCATATCATGTATAGATTAGAAGTTATAGATGGTCAAACATGGTTGCCGAGATCATGATAAACTATTTTTGGGCGTCTGTAATGGGGGCATTCTCGTCCACTTTTGTGCTTTAAAAGGTCTGGGCTTTTGATATGTTGTAGTGCCTTTGAGTTAGGAAGCCATAGGCTTTGGAATGACCTCATTAGAGCCTCGGATGAGGAATTACGGTGATTGGAAGGAAATGTGTCAAATTTCTCAAAAGCGAAAGTCAATGATGGGATGTGCTATTCGGGACCTTTATTTCGATCAGTTAATGTTTCCAAAACCTTCTGGGCTTTTGGTATGTTATAGTACACGAATAAGCTTTCCATAGACTCAAAGCGGACTAAATCCGATATCGGAGGAGAGAGTTATGACATTTCAAAGTAGTAGTGTCAAAACTTCCCAACAAGTGCAGTGCAGTCCATTTGAGCGGAATTTACGGGCTGATGTGTTCGGAATTTGGAAATGGTCAAAGAATAAAGTTGTAGCCCCAGAAGTTAGCCGGCGTGGGCTCAAGAATCGCTCAAAAATGTTTTAAAATGAAAGAGTTATGATTGTTTTTAGCGGAAGAGGGTAAAGCTGAAGCGAGATTGAAAAGCTATTATGAGCGTCCACTTTTGACGCCTTTATTTGGGCTACCTAATGAACCCGAATTGGGTAATTCGTATTTTTTAAAATAGTCTTACATACCATGTATAACATATCCAAAAATCAGATTAATCGGAGTTATGAGCAATGCGTTAGAAAATCATAAAGTGAGCTATTGAAAAATTAGTATAAACCAAAGTCCCACATCGACTAAATTGAGAACTTCACCATTTTCTAAACCTATAAATAGAAGGGCTTGGCCTTTGTTTCATTCACCAACAATAAGGCCTCAATTTTTGAGAAAGGCTTTGTTGTGGGAGAACTTTTTATAAAGATCTCCTTAGTTAAATTTTTGGCGTGGAAGTGCGTATTGATCTGTGGAATTCGTATTTAAAGGGTATGTTTCTTATTTAAATTTTGTAATGTTATTATTTTTTAATTGTTAGTTAAAGTTTGAATTTTGAAGTTTAGTTAGTGTTGTTAATAAACTAGTTAGTTTACTTATGTTTATTTTGGCTTGGAATTGATTATGTAAATGAGTTATTTGTGATGACTTTTAATATTTTGTGATGAATTTCATTAATTAATAATTATTAATGATATTAAAGTTATTTAATGATTATATTAAATAATTTAGTTTAAAAATGATTTTAATATTATAAAAATCATTTTAAATGAAAATAAGGTATTTAAAAATATTTTAAGTTATAAAATATAACTTTTAATATTTAAATGATAATTTCATTAATAATTAAATATTAATGATATTAAGATAATATTAATGATATTTAGTTTATTTAATGATTAATATTAAATAAATAGTTTAAAAATGGTTTTACTTATTTAAAAACCATTTAAAGAGGATATTAAGGATTTAAAATATTTTAAGTTATAATTAATGACTTTTAATATTTGGATAAATAGTACATTAATATTTAAATATTAATGGTAATTATTTAGGTAATATAAATGTTTTAAAAATAGTTTGAGTTATTATAAATAACTTTTATATTTTAGCGATGGTTTCATTAATAGTTTAGTATTAATTAAACTATTAATGATAATGGAATTGTTTAATGTTTAAATCATTTAATTATGATTAGATATTTGAAAGTTATAATAAGCCAAACTAAGTGACTTGAGAGCAGATTATGAAGTTACGAATTTGAAGAAGAACACCTATAATAATGATTATATCACTATAGGCCCTTTGGTAATGATTTGAATTATTTTAAAATTTTCAATTTACGGAAATTGCGAAAATGATTAAAAATAAGATGTCGATATTCTGAGATGTTGAGGTATAGAATAAGAGTCTTAGACTCAATTATTTACCCAAATAAATAAAATTTGTCGATCTGTGCAAACAAATGTCGGACCTTATAAAAGAAAGAAAAGACTCTTGTAAGAAGCATGGATGAGATATTTGAAAAATGTATAAAAATATTTCAAGTATAGAATATGAACTAAAAAGTATGATCTTTGTGATTATGTGATTAGACTATGTCTTGTTTGTAATAAAGCGATACTATGTGTTAAGATATATTGTTCTAATCGAGCGAATGATCGATTATTGATAGGTTGTGATAAAGAGATAAAACCTAAGTTGAGATTTGTAATCGTGAATCGGTGATATCCTACCTTTGCATTTTCTTTATCTGATGGACATGAGTAAGAAGTTTGAATTATTCTATCCTGTCACAGATTATGTACTCTTTGATTATCGACATATTAGCTCGGATATATATTATGTTCATTGATTTCTATAAATGGTTATACAAGTGTCCCCACTTGGATAATCATAGCATTTATTCACATGTTGATACACCTTTGTCGATTACGTATATATATGTTGAATTACATATTATTGTTGAGCAAGATTAAAACCTTGGGTTTGGAACCGAGGCGTGTATGAACATCCTATATGGGAAGATTTTTTGCCTTGCAAGGCGGATAGAGTGAAAGCGATGAATTTCGTTCGAGTTATGTAGTATTGATCAATCTGAGAATCTGTTGGGTGATCACCCTCCGTGCGCGTAAGTTATAATGAGTTTGAGGATAGAATTCCGCTAAACCTTTTGAAAATGAAAAGAATGTTCATAGTATGTTTCTTAAACCCTATTCAAGGGTAGAGGCGAGCCAAATTTAAAAAATTTGAAGAGAGTTGTTATGTGAATTTTTTATCGGTCTGATTACTTCACAACTTTCAATTCGTTGTAGAAGTGTTATGTAAAGAGAATACTTATATTCTTTGAACTTATATATAATTGCTATTACTTCTTTGGGCACTTAAATGCTCATCCTTGCTTAAATTAAATATTTTTCGGTTATGTATGAGCAACTTTGAAGGCAAAGAGAACACGAACAAAGGAAAAGGAAAATTTGATCGAATAAGTGTGTATTATGAGTTAATGGTTATAGTTGTATTGGTATCTATTCAAGTATTGTAAGGAATGTATTTGAAGGTCGCGTGCATGGATGGAAGTAAACTTTGATGTATGTAAATTAAGTTCGAATGTATTATTATTTAGTATTATTGATTATGTGTTGGGATAAAGAAATGGTATTCCACATTTGCCGTTTTTCCTCATTGGTGGGTAAAAGGTGTCTCCACAGATCTCATTTACTTCAAAACATTAACATTCTGGGTTGCAATTCTCAAATACTACCATAAAATAAGGGTAATTAAAGAAATTAACATATCACATAATATCCATATATTACGACCAACCAACAAATAAGCTTAGGTAGGATACCTTTAGCAAAGGATTTTTTTCGTCTCTCCCTCCTAGTTCTTTTTCCCGATCTCATGGAGACCATATCCTAAGCTACGATACCAGCTGTGGACGCCCCAAAATAGGTATACAACACCCATTACGAGTCGCCAAACACATGGTATGTAAACAACTACAACTTTATTAATACAATTATCGCATAAAATACTCGACAACACTTAAAGCGTGAGTTTAAATACAAATATTGTCTTCTAGACAATATCCACACTAAATAAGTCCTCATTACGAGTTATTGATACATTATTTTACAAAATGGTGAGGACTACTAAAACAACTTCTAAAACCATCATTCCATACCCCACTAGTACTAAGCTACATTTCTACGCCTCACGAGAAGAAAAAATGGAACAAAAGGAAAAGGGTGAGCTCAACTAGCCCGATAAAGAATATTATGACTAAGATAATATATAACAAATTATCGTTAGTCTTCAACAGGGAAAAATCTAATAGAATACAATGGACAACAAGTTTTAAATCAATATTCGCAGCGGAAATAATAATTCATAGAAGAGTTACGTAGAGAATGAAATCTACTATATCTATGAATTTAAAAGTCCATCATCAATATTTTATCCCTGTAACATTAATCAATATACATCTTGAATCAAATATTCATCTTTGCACTACGGGCCAAAGATATTCATCAGTTGGTCATGTTCATCTCAACACCTGTACATCTTTGCACTACGGGCCAAAGATATTCATAAGAAAATCAATCATCTTTGCCCTACAGGCCAAAGATATTCAATAATATCATCATTTAGGACTGAGGATGATGAAAAATATTTTAAAGAAAACGAATCCAGTGAAACAAAAGAACAAATATTAAGGATTCGTACTTTAAACAATCCATGTTCAAAAATACTTCATAAATAACTATAGTGAAACATAAAACATTTAGATAATATTCTCATAAGTCTTCATCATTTGGACATCTTGCCCTTGCCTTTGCTAGTCGACGGCTCATCAACGTTCTCCACTTTAGCTGCAGTGTTAATTGCAAGAGTGAGCAAACAAATGCTCACTGATATATAACGTAGTAAAGATAATAACATGAGAGTGAACAACGAAAGCTGAACAATAAGGAACTTGTTCTACAAATCAAACTAGAAAACAAGTTCGAACTTTAATTAAGCGAGGGTCTTAAGACCATGAACTATGTCCCCCAGACTTAGGTATTATTACCCAACCTTAATGATCATTTAGACTATATACGCACCCTTCTTAACGTATTTTAGGGGATCAGCCCTTTGTACCATGTATTGTGCACAAACATCTAAGCGTTACATGCACAAAATCCCTATATGTTAGGATTGTTCGTCTCGGTTTGGATTTAGAATTTTCTCACTAAAGAAAGTTTAGTTTCGAACTAGCTTATCAGTGTTTCTAGAATTTTAGAACACTATTCGAATATAGATTAATTCAATCAATAAAGGTTTGCTTACTACTTGAAGGTTTAATACAATGATTAAGCTTTGAACAAGGTTATCAAAGTCAAAGATTGAATAACAATAATATATAATTGAGTAAACATGATATACATGCAAAGCGCTAGAACAATATATGCTTTGAATAATAATTAGGAAACTAAATCTCACTCAATGTAACGAATTAGGTTACATAAGCTTGTACAAACATACGTAAGATAGGTTAAGCTTGCTCAACTTTATAAATAGTGTTAAAAACTTGCACAATAATAATTTAAGAATGGGAACTTGCATTCAATATGAAAAGAATGAAGTTAGAAAGATTTCTCAATGTAAAGAGTTAAGGTTGAAGAACTTGCTCAATAATAACAAGGTAGAGTTAGAAAACTTGCCTTGATTGTAAGCTACACAAACGTAAAATAATCTCTAATTATCCTACATACACCGTTGAAATCGCAACAACAATTAATTGCATGAATATTAGCTTTTAGGGTTTAAACCATCGTTTAGGTCATAACCCTAACTTAGCACCTAACCACGTAGGTTAAATATACTTAACGAATCAGAAATTACACATTGATCAACATAACTTAATTGTTCAACTCTATCTTTTGAAAACATCTCATTTGGTTTCATTTTATAACTCAATTAACAATCACTTCAAAATCTTTTGTACTTTGTATTATAACGCATGACATTCTACTATTATAGTTTATATTAAGCCTCAACATTAATAACATGCTTACAATACTAATATAAGTCCATTATGCCTGACCTGCAAACAAGCAAACTTAACTGTCTAGTTAGAAGGTGTGTAAGCAATTGCCACACTTTAAGCTGGGAGGGCCAAGCAAATTGCACCATTTTTACCTTAGTGCAAAGCAATCTGCCACGAAGTTCAAAGCATGACCTTGAGGCAGTGAATGAAGAGTTTAATTTTTAGCCCAACAAACACAAATTGCACCCATCAAATGGTGAAATTTGCACATTCAACTGATATAAAACTAACACATACATGTTTCCTCATATATTCATTAACTTAGAACAATTAAACATCAAATTAAACTATTTTAATTCCTTAAATTTCATGTTTTCTCATGAAAACTCCATTTTTGAAACTTTTAGCGAATTTGATCACCACGAATTCGTTTCTCAATCAATTGACATAATTTAAACTGCGTTGTTTTCGTTTCTCAACATATTATCATAATCTATCAACAAATTACAGATTACGTCATATATTGAACAAGAAATTTGGTACTTTCTATGGCCATATTATAAGAACACAAACACTGTGATTTTCCTTTTCTTCCTCAACCCAATTTCTCTTGAATTTGCTAACTGATACAACACGCATACAAGATGACAACAGATTCCACAACATATACATAACGCTTGAGCAACAAACCCATAAAACCAATTTATAGAGAATAGAAAATCACAAGTCTGAGAATTAGAATTAGTTATACCTTAATCTTTGATTATTGGCTAGCAAAAGACGACAACAAGATTTAGTAATCCCCTCCTTCTTCTTGAAATCTCAAAACAATCTCTCAAGCTCCCACTCTCAATCTCCTCTACAATTCTCTCTCTGTGTTTTTCCCCTTTTTCTCACAAACTCTCTGTTCTTAGCTTAGGCAAAGAAATAAGACGCGAAGGAAAAATATACTGTCCTCTCCCACGTTCCCTTACGTTAGAAAAATAAAAAGTTTGCGTCAGTTGAATAAGCCAAAGGCCATAAGGCCTTGTTTGGCTACCACATATTTTCCCTAAACTAATTTATTTTTATATTATTTATATTATATAGTTACACTTGTCACACATGCAACCATTAAGTAGCTTATAATAATAATAATAATAATCTTATTATCATTATACTTATAATTAATAAATTAGACACATCACTTTATTTAATTTATTTATTTCCTTTAAATTAAACAATTCATTTAATTTAATTATTTTCTCATATATTAAACAATTGATTTAATTTAATTATTTCCTTAAATTAATCCTTGAGGATAATTATCAACACTCAATTTAATTATCAATAATCAATTTAATTACTAAATTAATTCACCACAATTCATCAATTATTTATTTAACCACAATAAATAAATTATTAAAATATTTATTTAATTCAATAAATATTTAAATCAAATTACAAATTTCTCAATCGTTACATCCTTCCTTCTTAAAGGATTACATCCCCGAGAATCACAACTCGAAAAAATTTATCAGTTACATTCTTCCTCCTTAACAAGATTACGTCCCCGAATCGCTTATATAAAATCAAGCAAACAATCGAGGATAATTCTTCATCATAACGCTTTCAAGTTCCCGCATTAGCCTTGACATTGTGGTTCCTCCAGATTACCTTAATGAAGGTATCACCTTATTCCTCAATTACTTTAACTTTTACGTAAACAATTTGAACAAGGACTTCTTCATATGATAAATCTTTCTCAAATTGTAAAGGATCATATTCGATAACATGTTTATAGTCAGGCTTATATGGTCTCAGTACCGAAACATGGAAAACATTATGAATATGCTCCAACTCCGGAGGTAAAGCTACCTCGTACGCCACTTCCCCGACTCGTCGGAGCACTTCAAAAGGTCTTATAAATCTAGGGCTCAATTTCCCTTTCTTGCCAAATCAAATTTTCCCCTTCCAGGGAGACACTTTCAAGAAAACATAACTACCGACATCGAATTCTCTATTTTGGCGATCTTGATCGGCATATTTCTTCCATCATCAATGCAAGCTATCGTCTTCTTAGCGAATCACTTTGATGATCTCGACAGTCTATTGTACCAATTCTGGACCCAATAGCTGACGTTCACCTACCTCATCCCAGCATAATGGAGTTCTATACTTCCTGTCGTATAACACTTCGTAAGGCGGCATGCCAATACTCGCGTGATAGCTATTATTATAAGCAAATTCCACCAATGGTATATGATCATCCCAATTACCCTTGAAATCCATGATACATGCTCTGAGCATATCCTCTAGTGTTTGGATGGTTCTCTCACTTTGTCCATCGATCTGAGGATGGTACGCCTTGCTCATTCTTAGCTGTGTTCCCAAACACTCTTGTAACCGTTTCCAGAAATTAGATGTGAAACGTGGATCTCTATCCGATACAATGGACACAGGCACACCGTGTCTTGACACAATTTCCTTCACATACAGTTTTGCTAATCGATCTAGAGTAAATCGAATCTTGATTGGCAAAAAGTGTGCTGACTTCGTCAATCGATCGATAATCACCCAAATGGCATCGTAACCTTGCTGAGTCATTAGAAGACCTACCATAAAATCCATTGTGATATGCTCCCACTTCCATTCTGGTATCTCTAACGGTTGTAACAATCCGCTTGGCCTTTGATGTTCAGCTTTGACTTTTTGACACGTTAAGCATTTCGCCACACACTCAGTCACATCCCTTTTTATATTCGGCCACCAAAAATGATGCTTAAGATCTTGGTACATCTTTGTACTCCCAGGGTGAATCGAATATCGTGAGTTGTGAGCTGCATTCAGAATTTCTTCTTTAACCTCTATTACTTGCGGAACCCAAAGTCTCCCTTCGAATCGAAGTAACCCTTCCGAATCGATTTTGAATTTGTTTCCCTCACCTTCAAATATCTTACATTTTATCTTTTCGTGATCTTCCTCTTGAAGTTGTGCATTTTCACTTTATCCACCAACGTTGAACTATTTCCCATCTGGAATAACTTTTCGCCGGATTACATCGGATATTTAATTTCCAACTCCATCTTAGCCATTTTCGACACTAACTTTCCTTGATCGATTAACATCATTAACTTTCTCGTCCCTTCCTACTTAAGGCATCAAAGCAACAACATTCGCCTTTTCGGGATGATAGAAAATCTGTAATCATAATCTTTGATCGCCCAACCATCTTCTTTGTCGCATGTTCAAATCTTTTTGTGTAAAGATATACTTCAGACTTTTATGGTCGATATATATCTCACACCTCTCTCCATAAAGATAATGTCTCCAAATTTTCAGGGCAAATACCACTGCTGCCAACTCTAAGTCATGAGTCGGATACCCCTTCTCGTAATCTTTCAACTAACGTGATGCATACACAATAACTTTTTCGTTCTGCATAAGCACACAGCCTAGTCCTTTATGCGATGCGTCACTATATACCACAAAATTTCCTGTATCATCAGGCAATGACAACACAAATTCTTGAACTCAACCTCTTCTTCAATTCTCAAAACTTTCCTCACACTTGTCTCATCCAAACAAACTTAACTGCGTTTTTCTAGTTAAATTAAATCACCGAGTTGCGATCTTGGAAAAGTCTTGAATAAAATTCACCAGTAGTAACTTCGCCAATCCTAAGAAACTCCTCACTTACGGCGGTGTCTTGGTGATCCCGATTTATTACAAACTTCAACCTTTGATGGATCTACCAAATTCCATCCTTATCAATAATATGTCCGAGAAAGCGCATGCGTCCAACCAAAATTCACATTTTGAGAACTTAGCGTATAACTTCTCTTTTCTCAACGTCTCCAACGTCAATCTCAAGTGTTCCACATGTTCCTCCTTGGTTTTGTAATATACCAATATATCATCAATAAACACCATCACAAACTTGTCTAAGAATGGTTTAAACACCCTGTTCATCAAGTCCATGAACGCTACACCAAAGCGTTGGTTAAACCAAAAGACATAACCAAACTTCGTAATGACCATACCAGGGAGTTACGACGCAGCTTTTTTAGTACATCCTGCGGCCTCACCTTCATGTTGATGATAACCACTTCTCGTGTCTATCTTCGAGAAATACCTCGCTCCTTTCAACTGATCGAACAGGTCATCGATTCTAGGTAATGGATACTTATTTTTAATCGTGACCTTATTCAATTCTCTGTAATCAATGCAAAGTCGCATCATTCCGTCTTTCTTCTTAACAAACAACATCGGTGCTCCTCATGGCGACACACTCGGCTGAATATACTTTTTGTCAAGCAATTCTTGCAATTGCACCATTAACTCTTTCATCTCTACCGGGGCCATTCTGTATGGTGCTTTAGATATTGGGGCTGTTCCTGGTAGTAGGTCAATCACGAACTCGATTTGTTGATCCGGTGGAAGACCTGGCAAATCGTCTGGAAATACGTCTGTAAAATCTCTTATGATCGGTATTTCATCTAACTTTACACTCTTCCTCTGTGTATCAACGATGTAGGCTAAGTAGCCTACACATCCTTGTCTCAACAACTTCTTGTCTTTCATCACCGTCAGACAACTTGCTTGTCGAGGTGACTTGTTGCCATAAAACACAACCTTTGACGGAGTCATAAGGTTAACACACTTCCTTTGGAAATCAATTACTGCTCCATAATTGAATAACCAATCCATTCCCAGAATAACATCGAATTTCCCAAGTCTAATTGGTATCAAATCTACCATCATCTCATGACCTTTTATATCCACTCTACAATTCCTATATATGTATCTAACATGAATCACTTCCTTATTCGCAATCTCTATACTTAGGGGAAATTCTAATTCTTCCTGAGGCAAATCTAAGTTCTGAGCAAATTCATCGAATATAAATGAACAAGTAGCACCTGAATCAAATAGTACATAAGCATTAATACCATTAATGGAATGATACGACGACACCACATCCTTAGATCATGCAAGCATCCACGCGGTGGCCATATTGAAAGTCCTCGCAGCTGGGTCGGCTTGATTGTGTTGGTCGGTGATAGTCAATGCTTGCACCGCCGTTGTTGTTTCATTTTCCACCGAGCACTTCCTTTGCCTTCTTAGGGCAATCACGAGCCATGTGATCCTTTGAACCGCAGGTAAAACATGCTCCTTTCTTCGGACTAAAACAGTTCGGTGCAATGTGTCCCTCTGACCACAGTTGAAACACACCCGCTTTTCCTTCAAACATACCCCGGTATGGTTCTTCCCACACGTTGCACAAGCCTCAAACTTTTTCTTCTGCTGATTCCCTTGTTGTCCTCCCGCAGTCGAATTCTCGTTCCACTTCCTTTTTTGACTATTACTTCTAACATTACTACCACCCGCCTTATTCTCATTCTCATTCTTCCTCTTCTTCTGTTCTTGGTTGTACTTGGTCAAGTCATCGCTTCCACCTTCCGCGATAATTGCCTTTTCTAGCACAGCCGCAAATGTGTTCAGCTGGAACATTGAAACCTTGTTGTAAAGCCAGGGCTTCAATCCTTGTTCGAATCTTCTTGCTTTGTGTTCATCAGTATTGACTTGATAAGTGGCAAATCTTGCCAACTCGTTAAACTTCGCAGCATATTCAGGCACCGTCATTGTTCCTTGCTTCAGCTCAAGAAATTGTATTTCCAACTAATTTCGAGAACTCGCTGGAAAGTACATTTCAAAAAACATTTCCTTAAATCTATCCCACGCTATCACTCCTTGTCCTCCACGAACCTTATTTGCTTGCCACCAAAGAGCTAGCTTCGGACTTCAAAGATAAGCGTTATAACGCGATCTTCTGATCTTCGTTAACTCTAGCAACGTCAAACACCTTCTCCATTTCCATGATCCAGGTTTGGGCTTCCACTGGATTCATAGATCCTTGAAACTCTGGCGGTCCAACCGCTTTGAATTCCTTGAAAGTCGTGACTTGAGCTTGTGGTTAATTCGCAAGTGCACCTGTCAACAAAGCTACCAACTGCTGAACCGAATTAGCATTGGTCTCGTTGTTATTATTAGTAAACCCCTCAGGAGGTGCTTGCTCACGTGGTTGTCTTCTTCTTGGAGGCATTTTCTGTTAAGATATACGCTTATTAGCTCATTACTCAACTTCTTTGGTATTTAAAGTCTAACTTAAACTTTCCAAGATTAAAGCTTTAACACATAGCATTTCAAATAAACTCTAATATTTTATTTATTCATAACGTTTTAGAACATACTCAAAATAGCATAACCGCTATAATCATCCACTTTCCTGAACTAAACACGTTCCAGGATTACATACTCATACTATCCCTTTATTTATCTCAAAATAAGGGATTCACGATTTATTTATTCACATAATTAACCATATATTGTTATCTATCCTATTATATCTAGGCATATTAAGACGTCGTAAGGCTTCCCGATGCTCTTCCTCCATGATACGATACGTCGTTCTGTGATCCATCACGAACCACGGCGAATTCTCAAACTGAGGTGGATAATAGTAGACTCCCGCACTACGTGAATATCCCGGGGTTCATCCTCTCTAGGTATATGAGGTATCACCTCTAGCTGGACTGGATCCTCCTTCGTTAGACATCATGACAACAAAATATTTTAAGTTTTACTTAACATTTTTCGATACTCGCGAGCACATAAGTTGTTAACACATAGCACATAATGTCTTTTATTATTTAGCTTCAATGGATACCTTAATCCATTCCTTAAAACTCGGTAAGAGTTAAACACCTCTATGTTTTCTGTTTCCTTAAAGGTTACTTCCTAAGGTTTCCCCACCTAAGATTCATAACCTATGGCTTTGATACCAACCTGTGACACCCCCAAATCTAGGTACTTCATTCCCACAGGATTTGGTGCTCACTTATCAAAACTATTACATCTAACTACCCATCAATAAAGGATAAAAACATAATTTACATAACTTAAACAATAATTTTCCCCATTAAAGGGTTACATCATCATCTCAAAATAAATCCCAGGTAATCTAACCTTAAAATTATTACTTAAGTTTGCGGAATACATCACATATTAAAACAAGTCTTGAAACATAAAACATTTAGATAATATTCTCATAAGTCTTCATCATTTGGACATCTTGCCCTTGCCTTTGCTAGTCGACAGCTCATCAACTTTCTCCACTTTAGCTGCAGTGTTAATTGCAAGAGTGAGCAAACAAATACTCACTGATATAGAACGTAGTAATGATAGTAACATGAGAGTGAACAACGAAAGCTAAACAATAAGGAACTTGTTCTACAAATCAAACTAGAAAACAAGTTCGAACTTTAATTAACTGAGGGTCTTAAGACCATGAACTATGTCCCCGGTACTTAGGTATTATTACCCAACCTTAACAGTCATTTAGACTATACGCACCCTTCTTAACGTCTTTGGGGGATCACCTTTGTACCATGTATTGTGCACAAACATCTAAACGTTACACGTACAAAATCCCCTATGTTAGGGTTGTTCGTCTCAGTTTGGATTTAGAATTTTCTCACTAAAGAAAGTTTAGTTTCGAACTAGCTTATCAGTGTTTCTAGAATTTTAGAGCACTATTCGAATATAGATTAATTCAATCAATAAAGGTTTGCTTACTACTTGAAGGTTTAATACAATGATTAAGCTTTGAACAAGGTTATCAAAGTCAAAGATTGAATAACAATAATATATAATTGAGTAAACATGATATACATGCAAAGCGCTATAGAAGAGTTAAAACAATCTCCCTTGAATCAGTGTATTAGAAGAATATATGCTTTGAATAATAATTAGGAAACTAAATCTCGCTCAATGTAACGAATTAGGTTACATAAGCTTGTACAAACATACGTAAGATAGGTTAAGCTTGCTCAACTTTATAAAGAGTGTTAGAAACTTGCACAATAATAATTTAAGAATGGGAACTTGCATTCAATATGAAAAGAATGAAGTTAGAAAGATTGCTCAATGTAAAGAGTTAAGGTTGAAGAACTTGCTCAATAATAACAAGGTAGAGTTAGAAAACTTGCCTTAATTGTAAGCTACACAAATGTAAAATAATCTCTAATTATCCTACATACACCATTGAAATCGCAACAACAATTAATTGCATGAATATTAGCTTTTAGGGTTTAATCCATCGTTTAGGTCACAACCCTAACTTAGCACCTAACCACGTAGGTTAAATATACTAAACGAATCTGAAATTACACATTGATCAACATAACTTAATCGTTTAACTCTAACTTTCGAAAACATCTCATTTGGTTTCATTTTATAACTCAATTAACAATCACTTCAAAATCTTTTATACTTTGTATTATAACGCATGACATTCTGCTATTATAGTTTATATTATGCCTCGACATCAATAACATGCTTACAATACTAATATAAGTCCATTATGCCTGACCTGTAAACAAGCAAACTTAACTGTCGATTCGAGGGTGTGGCAATTGCGCGCCACACTTAAACTTAGGACCGATGCGGTACATTGATGCGGTGTTCGGGACAAACGTAGAACGGCAAAGTGAACGATGGCAAACTTTAGCTGACAAACACAAATTTCACCCATCAAATGGTGAAATTTGCACATCCAACTGATATAAAACTAACACATACATGTTTCCTCACATATTCATTAACTTAGAACAATTAAACATCAAATTAAACTATTTTAATTCCTTAAATTTCATGTTTTCCCATTTTTGACACCTTTAGCGAATTTGATCACCACGAATTCGTTTCTCAATCAATTGACATAATTTAAACTGCGTTGTTTTCGTTTCTCAACATATTATCATAATCCATCAACAAATTACAGATTACATCATATATTGAACAAGAAATTTGGTACTTTCTATGGCCATATTATAAGAACACAAACACTGTGATTTTCCTTTTCTTCCTCAACCCAATTTCTCCCGAATTTGCTATCTGATACAACACGCATACAAGATGACAACAGAATCCAATACATATACATAACACTTGAGCAACAAACCCACAAAACCAATTTACAGAGAATAAAAAATCACAAGTTTGAGAATTAGAATTAGTTATACCTTAATCTTCGATTATTGGCTAGCGAAAGACGACAACAAGATTTAGCAATCCTCTCCTTCTTCTTGAAATCTCAGAAAAATCTCTCAAGCTCCCACTCTCAATCTCCTTTGCACTTCTTTCTATGTGTTTTTCCCCTTTTTCTCACAAACTCTCTGTTCTTAGCTTAGGCAAAGAAATAAGACGCGAAGGAAAAATATACTGGCCTCTCCCACGTTCCCTTACGTTAGAAAAATAAAAAGTCTGCGTCAATTGAATAAGCCAAAGGCCACAAGGCCTTGTTTGGCTACCACATATTTTTCCTAAACTAATTTATTTTTATATTATTTATATTATATAGTTACACTTGTCACACATGCAACCATTAAGTAGCTTATAATAATAATAATAATAATCTTATTATCATTATACTTATAATTAATAAATTAGACACATCACTTTATTTAATTTATTTATTTCCTTTAAATTAAACAATTCATTTAATTTAATTATTTTTTTACATATTAAACAATTGATTTAATTTAATTATTTCCTTAAATTAATACTTCAGATAATTATCAACACTCAATTTAATTATCAATAATCAATTTAATTACTAAATTAATTCACCATAATTCATCAATTATTTATTTAACCCATAATAAATAAATTATTAAAATATTTATTTAATTCAATAAATATTTAAATCAAATTACAAATTTCTCGATCGTTACGAATATCAGATATAACGCTGAAAGAACTTGCATTGTACAGCAACACTTAAAGTATTCAATTCTCTACAACTTTGTAAGTCTAAGTTTTTCCAAATTCCAAGCAAAAGTTGACCGAAATCCACAAACGGGCGATTTTACAAGCTATAATCAAATTTCAGTCAAGAAATGGGCCCACAAACATGTTTAACATGTTTTAAACAATTTTTGTAACAAAAATACTCTTCCTCCTCATTTATTCATATATCACACATTCATTGTAAAATATCACCATTATTATACTATTATAATATAATAATATATTTAAATGAATTATTTTATCAGAAAAGATAAAATATCAATTTTCAACAATTGTCACATTAAAAAATTTTCTCCATCTATATCCACATAAAATGAATATTTTCCTAATCATATAAATTAATAATTAATTATTCACAAATAATATTACTGTAATCACAACATCGATAACGAGGCGGTTCAGGAAAAGAGGGGCTTTCAATAAGGATTTCTCCTCATCATGCGTAATTAGGTGACCAAACCTCTCCTTAGGCGAGAACTTTCTAGACATTGCCAATAATCTTATCTAATAATATTATTCAAATAATATGAATTATTGTCTCCGATAATGGAAAATATTGTGTAGTAACAATTATTGAAACAACAGTAATATAAAATATCAACTAGGCAATTATAAATCAATAAAATAAAATATTGAACAGTAATTACTGTAACAATTATTGAGTAGTGCATTCTCACGTAAGAATCAATAATTGGTGCAATATAAATGCTTCTTGTGTTTTAACCACGGGTATTCCAACAAGATAATAACGGTATAACTACGTCGTTATTTATAAATAACTTATACTTGTCGTTTTCTTCATCCAATCGCTTTCCGTTATGGGGCCCACACAAGGTTACAAAGTAAATACTAATATTCCCTAAGCGGTAAAAATATTCCACGACCAAACGAATATTCCCCGACAACAATGAATATTTTATAACCACTTGTTTATTTGAAATATTTGCGCATTTTACCTATAACTAACCACATTAATCAAATCAACCCTTACCATTTCAAAATAATAAATAGAGAAATTTTAATTTCATTTAATAATAAGTTGGGGTCTTACACATTCACCATGCATGCGGTAATCCACATAGGAGCGAGTTATTCCAATGAATAATAAAGAATGGAATAATGGAAGAATTCACCACGCATGCGATAAGCCATCGCAGATGCAAAAGTTATTCCCAAAAGAATAATAAAGAATGGAATAACAACGGAATTCACCATGCATGCGATAGACCGTACAAACAAGTTATTCCAATAGAATAATAAAGAATGGAACCAGGTCATGCGTAAATGCACAGACAGGATATTCCGACAGAATATTAAATAATGGAATAATAGAAGAATGTCACCATGTATACGGTAGTCCGCGTATACAGGTTATTCCAACAGAATAATAAATAATGGAACCAGGTCATGCGTAAACGCACAGACATAATATTTTGACAGAATAATAAAGAATGAAATAATAGAAGAATTTCACCATGTATTCGGTACATCGCATAGACAGGTTATTCCAACATAATAATAAAGAATGGAATAACAGAAGAATTTCACCAAGTATAGAGTAGTTCGCATATACAGGTTATTCCAACATAATAATAAAGAATGGAATAACAAAAGTTCTCTTCATGAATACGAAAGAAATAATACTCCTTACTACAATAATGATATCTCTTACCTTAGAAGAAACTGGATATTAGAATAGTAAGGTAGCAGACTTCTCTTCTTCTTTCTCTCTATAATTTCTCTCTCTAGAGTTTCAGTGAATTCGTAAGAAATAATGAAGGAATGAGCTTCTATTTATAGGAGAATGGACTGAATAGTAACTAATTCATGAGCAGTCTGATTTGTTTACTTTTAAGCAGACGGTCCATATTGATTTACTATCACGGTATTTATAAAATATTCTAATAAAACAAAATCTTTTAAATAAAATATAATATATTATATTTATAATCTAATAAAATGAATAACTTTATAAAAGTATTACATTTTTATATAAAAAGATTTTACTATGCAAAACACTATGCAGGCACTATGCAATACTATACATAATAAAATATAATATATTCTATTTATAATCTAATAAAATAAATAACTTTATAAAAGTATTCTGTTTTATATAAAAAGATTTTACTATGCAAAATACTATGTATAATAGAATATAATATATTCTATTTATAGTCTAATAAAACAAATAACTTTATAAAAGTTTTCTGTTTTATATAAAAAGATTTTACTATTAACACTTAAAGCAACGGTCCATACTGATTTACTATTAAAACTTTAAACCAGTGATCCATATTGATTTACTATTAAAACTTTAAACCAGCTATCCATATTGATTTACTATTATAATTTCAACCAACGGTCTGAAAAATTAGCACATCTCTTCATGGAATAATATTGTACCCAAAAATAATTTGGACCAAAAAGAAATATATTTTTCTGGTGAATAGTACCCCATGAATAGTACCCCGACACAAAAAATACCCCAAATACCCGAGTGAATAATATTTGGGTGAATAGTAACTTGGGTGAATAGTACTTTGACACAAAAAGTGCCCCAACTACCCGAGTGAACAATACTAGAGTGAATAGTAATTTGGGTGAATAGTAACCCGTGAATAGTACTCTAACACGAAAAGTGTCCTAAATATCCGAGTGAATAGTAACCGGATATTTTATGACAACTTGTCTACTTTGAAAAATTTTCACATATCACCCTTAACTTTTAACCTTTTATCAATTTAACCATTTACTAACTAGAATAATTATAAGAAAATAGAATACTTTCATTTCATAAAATTCGAGGTCTCACAATCTCCCCTCCTTATGAAATTTCGCCCTTGAAATTTACGTACCTGGTAGTTCGAAGAGATGAGAATACCTTGCTTTCTTTTCGGATTGTACCTTCCCGATTATTTCCTCTCTATCCTGATTTTTCCATTGCTCATCTCCTGTATTTCAGATATCATTCTAAGATATATCTTCAAAATAAAGGTTAATTGACATATCACAATTTGTCAACTTAAGTAAGAAAATTAAGCTTAGGTAGGACACACACTAGCGAAGGATATTACTCGTCTCTCCCCTCCCCTCCTAGTTCTAATCCCGGATCTCCGCCAGAGACCATATCCCTAAGCTCTGATACCAATTATGACGCCCCCAAAATAGGTCCACACGACCCATCCTGAGTCGCCAGATATCACTCTATAAAAATCAAATACAAACTTTATTTATACAACTGTTGAACTATAAATGCAGTACGATAACAGATAAAGTCATGAGTTTTAATACAATATTGTCTCGTAGAGGTGATATCAAACTCAAATTGTTACAATGCCATATAAAATACAATGAAACAAATATTTTAAGACTCCAAAGAAGAACGAGAAGATTATTATCATATTCATTCTAATGAGATGCACTTTTGACGCTTTCAAAGTTGGGCTCTCATCACCCTATTGTTGTTCACCAAAATCAATTATTAAGTGACGTATAAAATATGACACACACATCTTAGGTCCTTAATACAATTATTTATTGCATCTCATGCCATTTTATAATGTATTGAGAAACTTCGACAGTCTCGGACCATCACACTATTTCCCTGTTATCTCACTTTCGACCCTATTTACACTCTTATTACGAAAGGAATTGTGAAGCAAAAAGGGTGAAACAAACTAGCCGATAAAAGAATATCATGACTAAAGATAATTTACATCATCAATAGCCTTCATGTAATAAATCGGAGATTTAGAGCATATGGTAGATGATAAAACTTTTCAACCATAGATTGCGGTGAACGAAGCGATCCATTAGAAGAGTCAAATAGACCATCAGATCTATTATCTTCTCTATGTTAAATGTCCACCTATAATGTTTTATCCCTGTAATATCAATCAACAATTCATGTCCACAATCATATGAATAACTCATAATCATAATTGTGATTCTAAATTCCTCTTCGCACCCAGGACGAAGATAATTTTCATCACATGTCTTTACCTGAACCACCACACATATTATAATTAAATCGCAATTCATATTTATAATCAAGTAAATCAACAGTCCAACTTTGCACTACATGCCAAAGATATACAACTGTAAAACCAATAACCAATAGTTCATCTTTGCACTACAGACCAAAGATATACAACTGTAAAACCAATAATGATGAGACTAAGCTTAATAGTATCATGACCACGAATTATCCATGCACTACAGGCCAAGAATATTCGTGTTTTAAATTACGGTTATGATTATACCGAATAATCCCTGGTCATAATCATACCAAGTCCATCTATGCACTACGGGCCAAAGATGACTTTTACCACATCATTTGTAACATTACGGCCATGATTATACCAAGAATAATCCACAGTCATAATCATACCAAGTCCATCTACGCATCTGCGTAAGCCACAGATGACTTTCATCATAATATAATCATGAGGATAATGACAATGATATAAAGAATCAATCAAATGAGATAAATGATAAATATTAAACATTTATAATACAATTTATCCAGCGTTTAATAATAACCAAATATTATTAATCACTTAATAATCTCATAATCTAATATCATAACAATATTTTAATCATTTCTTAAACTTATAAACAATTTATTTCAATTGTTTACACTTTATCAAATAATGCATTTAATCATTCAAAATTGCCATACTCATAAGATTTCATCATCAATGATCAAATCCCTCATCAAAAATCTGCATATACCCTATATAGGATTCTCAAGCCATACAATCCTATTTTTCAATTTTACTACTTCACATAACATATTTAATTCATTTACTCATAACTAGTTCATTTTTATGAAAAATACCAAATCAGTCCCCAAAATATTTTTTTCTAGGATTTAGCAGAATATAGTCCCATATTAAACATATATTTTTCTCAGAATTTTTAAAATTCATTTACTAACACTACTACAAAACAGTAAATAGATAACGCGGAAAAAACATTGTGGTTTCAGTCAGAAAAATGTCGTGGGTAAGGTGTCATCTATTTGACACCCTTACACAACGTTTTTAAAACGTTGTAGTTAAGCACATTACACAACGTTTTTTAAGAAAAAAAATGTTGTAGATTTGTTTTCCATAAATTAGTAGATGCTTAAAAACGTTGTAGAAGGTATGATTCCACAACGTTTTCTGAATAAAAACGTTGTAGTTTAATATATCAGACAATATTTTTAACCAATTTATACAACGTTTAGAAAGTGTCATTTATTTATACAAATATACAACATTTTTAAAATGTTGTAGATAAAGAAAAAAAAATTTGTGGTTCACCTATATTACCAATGCACCTGCAATATGATAATGCCATGATATATAGCTAAAAGGTCTAAATTCTCATTTAAATTTAAAGCTAAAATGTATCAACCATTCAAAATACATCCCAATAATACCATTCGTTTACAGTTTTAAATTACTATATCCACAAAATATATACTAAACTATCCATATATGCATCTCAAATTCACTTTTAAATATAAATTACTACTATATTGAATTGTGAATTTGATTGCATGCATCCACAAAATAAACCAAACTATCCATAAAATTAAGCTATTACCTAAGCATGTGCAAAAAAACCTTCCACCAAGGGCAACAGCCATATGATTCTCCAGGTAGCTTCTGCTATAAAGCCCAGATTCGAGCCTCTCTTCACTTGGAGCAAAAAAGGTAAGGCCACCTACTTGGCCACGGGGAATGATGGATATCTTGGCTACTGTCCAACAGTATAAAGAGTTCTCCTCCAGGGCAGTAATTCATTATCAAACAAATATGTGTTTTTGTCTGCAATATATCTGGAAAAAGAATATATTTTAAGCAAAATACTAGTATGTTATAATTTCTACCACCAACTTAATTCTTATTTGAAAATTAGAATCACCCGAAACAATGAAACTTTAAAGTAGCTGATATACATTTAAAAAGTGAAACAGAATTATTACAAGTTACTTAATCAAGGTGAACTTATTCAGCTTCTACATATTATTCTTAATTGTTATCCAGATATTAATTGAACCTATAAATGACAGCGCTGATATCTCCCACGTTTTCTTCATTTAATCAATCTAATATGTTTCATTCAGAAGAAGGAAAAGATTCGTTTGAATATACACTTAACTGCCATAAATCTTCAGGGGAAAAAAGAAGCTAAAACTTCAAATTTGATCAGCAATAAAATAGTTGGAAAGGTTTGAATGCACTTGAGTGTCATAAACACATGTTGTGGAGTTTTGCAATTTTTCAGCTCACCTTCTTGTTGCTGCCTTTCCAGTCTTTCTTTTTCCTGCTGTAATTTTACAAGATCCACCTTATGATCTTGGATTAGTAAATCATAGCCTCCATAAGCAAAATCTCGCACCAAATTCTATACAGCTTATACAGCAACTATATTTGATAAGAATATCTTAAACTTGAACGCCAAAGTGAAACACAAAAAACGTAAAATGCATTACATGTTTAAGGAGTATCTTCTGTTTGCCTTCAGTATAGTGTCTGCAAAACAGCTTTTCAGCATCGCAGCACGTAGAGCCTTTTTTGGAGACAACTGAATGTCAATACCAGGAGTACATTCTGTAGCTAATTAGCCAACAACAAGAGAAAGGACGATATATTAAATACTTATGTACCAAATAGACAAATTAAAACTGATGTACTTTTCAAGTGTCACATAAAAACAAACTAACCATCTCCAGAAGCAACAGTTGTCAAAAGGGTTGAATGTCGAGGACAAGAACACATATTTTCTTCATCCAACACACCAGCCACTTCAAATCATTTCAACAACATGTTAATACTTGAATAATGAACACACAAAATATTATGATAAACACATAAAATACCATCCTCACCATCAGACTCTGGATCTGATTTGCACATAGTTGATGTCAGCATGCTTTTTACCTCGTGATCCTAGACCATACAAAGGGTCAACTCATGTAGTATAAAGATAAATTGAAGGCATCAAAGTTAAATTAATCAAATAAATGAGGCTACATCTGTATTTACCATTGTAAAAGCACCAAGATCTTGTCCCACTGATCTTTCTAAAGTTAAATCTGCACCAAAATAAGTAAATAAGTTGCTTAAACTATTGAAGGAGGGCGAGATGAAAAATAGCATAAGAGACTTTAAACTTACCCATAAAGGATGCATGGGCAAAATCATTTTGAAGGCTGCATTGGCATCTCATATTACCACATGAATGGCATTTGGAAGTAGCCGTGCTCAACAGAGGTATTGTACTGGCTGAGCCACAAATACTTCTGTTATCACTAACTGTGCCTATAAGACACATTGCCAATTAGCTCCTATAAAGAGCCATAAAGCAGAAAAGTACCTGTGACTCAACTCCATACCTTTATGAGAAACCTTCCCTAGCGGGCACCTGCTATTTTGCATAAGTTTTGCAGGCTCCACCTGTGACCAAATAATATACAACTCAATAAGACAAGGCAAACCTCAGCTGACATAGATGTCTAAATTCTAATACACATAAGAGCACTTCTATTAATTAAGAAAATGCTTGTATGTATACATAGTTTATAATAATCAAAGGAATCAGACCAGCTCCTCTCAAGAAGCATGCTAGCTGCAGAAAGCTGAGTCATACCAATCAGCTGACAAGCTCATAAAAATAAAAGCTTAAGTGCATCTAATCATAACTTTCAAGAAAGTCACTTACCTTTCAAACCTGCCAATTGAGACATATAAGTCCAAATTATTAAGTTATGAGGGCAGCAAAACGGTCAACAATCAAGAGTGCTATTTTACCCCTATTCTGTGAGCAAGCATAACTCTCTCCCACCTTCCTTTCCCCTGAATTTCTCTGTCTGTCTCTCCCACACACATTCAGAAGAAATGCAAGAGCATAATTTGTTCTACAAAGCATCATAACATCCTTTGAAATGTTCTAAAATATATATACATATCAATAATAAAAAAGAATACTAATTTATTAAGAACCTCAAAAGATATATATATATATATATACACACACACACAAATATACATCTTTAGAGTCATTGAGTTAATATTCGTACAAGAGCACCTCATGCAAAGATATTTTATGTATAACATGTGCCCAGATTTGGCAACTTTAACACTTTGAACAATACCATAAAAAGTAATAAGTATACTAGGAGAAAGCAGTAGGGTGGCAATACCTTCTAGAAGGACCTCTTGGTCTGAGATTTGATGAGCCAGGACACAAGGAGTTAACGTAATCAGACCTTTAAGAATTGAGATTAAAAATTAATTAAAACAACATTAATCGATTCAAGCAATGCACAGTCAAATGTTTATGAACATTTTCATAAGCGACTTGAGTGAACAAAATTGAGTGAATAAAATCTTAAAGGCATGCGAGCTCATTAAAAATTGCTTATTAGAGCCTTCTTCTGCCACCATTTTATGTAGATATCTGCTGGAAGCATCACTCTTTGCAGCCAAATCAAGTATCAGTTCAATATTATGACTATAGAATAGCACTGGGCTAGTTGAGCATCACTAAAACTGCCGAATAGAAAAACTCACTTGGAGAAGGAACGAAAAACTCACTTGGAGAAGGAAACTGAAGCTCTGCAAACTGACGAGCACAGGGATAAAAGAACGAAACTAACGAGCCTTGGAGAGAAAAAGACTATGTCTTTTAATTGTAAGTGTTCAGTAGCTCCGTGTTTTATATGATAGACAACGTTTTTTAAAAAAAACGTTATCTAATTAAAATCAAAAAAATTTCCTTTTAAATAGACAACGTTTTTGCATATATATCTACAACATTTTTTAAAAAACGTTATAAAAAAAATACCACAACGTTTTTATAAAAAACATTGTGGTTTAAGTGTTGTCTATTTAGTATTTTGTAGTAGTGTAATTTTCATATGGCTAAAACTGCCGAATATTTAGACATTTATCATAAATTGCACTTTTGTCCAAAAATTCCAAAATTTACAGGATATACTCTTGTTATATACATGTACTCCCAATAAAAATTTTACCAATTTTGGAATTAACCACAAGGAGTTATAAGGGTTTACTTTTAAAATAGTCTTTTCCCATAAAATTCATAACTCCTAATCTATACATCCAAAAATCGTCATTTTTGGACACAATCTAGAAAACTCATCAAATTATCATTTCAAATTTTTCCAGAATTTTTTAACGTCAGAAAAATTACGAAACTGCGCCTGGCGAAACCCCTTTGAGTGAAAATACTATTCATATGAATCTGAAGGATCATTCACCATGCACGCGGTAATCCACATAGGCAGGTTATTCCAACGAATAATAAAGAATGGAATAATGAAGAATTTACCATGCATGCGATAGGCCGCATGCATAAAAGTTATTCCCAGCGTAATAATAAAGAATGGAATAACAACGGAATTCACCATAAATGCGATATGTATCGCCACGACATGTTATTCAGCGAGAATAATAAAGAATGTAACCAGTCATGCATAAACGCATGCATGACGAGGATATTCCGGCGAATATTAAATAATGGAATAACGGAAGAATGTCACCATGTATACGGTGAGTCGCGTATCTGAGTTATTCAACAGAATAATAAATAATGGAACCAGGTCATGCGTAAACGCACAGACAGGATATTCCGACAAAATAATAAAGAATGAAATAATAGAAGAATTTCATCATGTATTCGGTACATCGCATAGATAGGTTATTCCAACATAATAATAAAGAATAAAATAACAGAAGAATTTCACCAAGTATAGGGTAGTCCGCATATACAGGTTATTCCAACAGAATAATAAAGAATGGAATAACAAAAGTTCTCTTCATGAATACGAAAGAAATAATACCCCTTACTACAATAATGATATCCCTTATCATAGAAGAAACTGGATATTGGAATAGTGAGGTAGCAGACTTCTCTTCTTCTTTCTCTCTATAATTTCTCTTTCTAGAGTTTCAGTGAATTCGTAAGAAATAATGAAGGAATGAGCTTCTATTTATAGGAGAATGGACTGAATAGTAACTAATTCATGAACGGTCCAGATTGATTTACTTTTAAATGGAACTATCCATATTGATTTACTATAAATTATTAATAAAATAGTCTAATAAAACAAAATCTTTTAAATAAAATATAATATATTCTATTTATAATCTAATAAAAGCGAATAACTTTATAAAAGTATTACATTTTATATAAAAAGATTTTACTATACAAAACACTATACTGAGCACTATGCAACACTATGCATAATAAAATATAATATATTCTATTTATAATCTAATAAAACAAATAACTTTATAAAAGTATTACATTTTATATAAAAAGATTTTACTATGCAAAACACTATGCATAATAGAATATAATATATTCTATTTATAGTCTAATAAAATAAATAACTTTATAAAAATATTTTGTTTTATATAAAAGATTTTACTATTAACACTTAAAGCAAATTCGGTCAATTTGATTACTATTAAAACTTTAAACCAAATGATCCATATTAATTTACTATTAAAACTTTAAATCAATGATCCATATTGATTTACTATTATAATTTCAACCAACTGATTAAAAAAATTAAGACATCTCTTCATGGAATAATATTGTACCCAAAAAATAATTTTGAATGAAAAGAAATATATTTTTACGGTGAATAGTACCCAAACTAAAAAATACCTTAAATAAAAGTGAATAATATTCGGTGAATAGTAATTGGGTAAATAGTAACCCGTGAATAGTAACTCATGAATAGTACTCCGACACAAAAAGTGCCCCAAATACCCGAGTGAATAATACTGGAGTGAATAGTAATTTGGGTGAATAGTAATCTGTGAATAGTAACTCGTGAATAGTACTCCGACATAAAAAGTGTCCTAAATACCCGAGTGAATAATACTAGAGTGAATAGTAACCGGGTATTTTATGACAACTTGTCTACTTTGAAAAATTTTCACATATCACCCTTAACTTTTAACCTTTTATCAATCTAACCATTTACTAAATAGAATAATTATAAGAAAATTGAATACTTTCATTTCATAAAATCCGGGGTCTCACACATGAGACCATGCAAACACATCTTGGAATTAGGTTAACAGTGCAACTATGTCATTCCGTTGATTTGTGGTAAGGTCTAAACCAATCTGGATTAACCTAGGGTTGTCTAAGGTTCCAAGATTGAAAGGAGTGGTTTGATCAAGATTGGGTTTGGGTTTGTCTGCAACCCATTCCTTAATCTCTTGAGGTGTCTCAATGTCCTCTTGTATATCCATCAAGTCTAAGTCCAACTTTGCATCAAAGTTACAGCCCTTGTGGAGAGAATGCATCTCATCAGCAAGTACAGGCACATCTAAATTTAGAGTCCTAAAAAAAATATGTTTTCACTTAATATATGCAACTGTTCGATCATACAAAAGTGTTAGCAAGTACTTGATAAAATAACTGCTAGTACTGTAAAGGAAAGCAAACAATTAAAGTTATCTATAGGGCAGAGGGATTTTCTGCCCATTTTAACCTCGTCGACCAATGCATGGAGTGCTGCTCCAATTGTCGAGGGCAAAGTCTTGAAGGACTGCAGTGATGGAAGGATTGTCATTGTCCTCCTTTTCCCGAATGATAACCATGACATCTGGGCAATTATCGTCTAGGGTGTATCTGTTTGTATGTTCATCATGAACAATGACGCGTATGCCTGCCATCATCAAGGCAATGTCATGTTTACATTTCCGTTCCTTTTCTTCCACCTCGGGATCAAGAATCAGCACCTCTTTTGCTTTGAATGGCACTGGTTTCAAAAATAGCATAGCCACAACATGGGTTGGAACCTTTACTGGAGATCGCATCAACTCATGAGGTAAAGGTATAGAAAATCGTCGTGCGGCGGATGCTTGAGGAACCTACTTATGCTTATGAGGATTCCTGTGACTGGAACTGGCAGAATAGCCTAGTCCAGCTATTCCAATTTGACTGGACATTTGAATAGGGTGCTTAATACCCTGCTTATCTTTACCAAGCCCTTGTCCAGGTTGATGACCCAATAACATCATTTCTTGAGTGGACGACATAACCTCATCAGAAATCTTGGGTACGGGAAGTGGCACTCCAACAGAGGCGATATTGTGTGTTACTCACTTCCAGTATAGAACCAGTAAGTTCAACTTCCGAATTGAAGTCGATAATTGGTAGAGTTCCTTGTTCGAGACATTCTCGTATGACATTGGCGATGACTAAATCGTTGTTGATAATGTATTTGAGTTGTTGGCGTGAAGGTGGAGGGAGCAGGTTCTAGCCATGTGTATCCATGGTCTCCCAATAACGAGTTGTATCCCGAGTCTATCTTGAGGACGTGGAAAGATACATTGAATGTATTTGGACCAATCTCAATTAAGCAATTCAATCTTCCAACGGAATTTTGGTCGGGATCCATCAAAAGCTCGATGACCATATGGCTGCTTTGGATCCGCTTGAGATTGATATTCATCTTCACCAAGGTGGCATAAGGACAGATATTTAGAGATGAGCTTCCATCTATCAAAACACCAGCTAGCATATACTCGGAAGACAAAACTGCAATATGCAGAGGCTTGCAATGACCGGTCCCTTCGGGAGGTATGTCGTCATCAGTGAAGGATATCACATTGTTATTGAAAATGTGATCAACCAAATGTTGAAAATTTTCCACATCCACCGATTTTTGCAAAAGTAGGCTTCTTCCAAACCCTTGATGAAGATCTTCCGATGATCCTCAGAAGAAAAAACCAAGTCCAGTATTGAAATCGATGTGGGAGCTTCAAGCTTAAAACCACTTTGGCATCATAGTGGCCCATAGTGCGGAGGAATTTTTCAATCTTCTCCATGGGCAACTTCCCTTTGCCATAAGTAAGTTTAATAACCCGTTGAGGAAGATACGATTGGATTTTCCTTGACACTTTAGCGATAGTATGAGGCGTGGATCCTTGACTTCTCCATAATTCCATGGAACTTTGTGTAAGCTAACAACGAGGATATTGTGGTGCGAAAGATAAAGAAATTAGCTTCTGGTGCACCCACTTTCAAAGGATTATCGACTCCTTTGAGTTGAATTGGTTGTATGGGAAATACTTTGTGATCTCATCATCCACCGGATATAACTACTCATCGATCCCTTCTATTTGGTAGGACATGCATTCCCACCCTTGAGTTGCCTGATGTAATCATCTACTATTTGCGAGGACACCGCTATCAATAAGATTACGAATGAGATGGCGAGTGCCCAAAGATTCTTACGTGTTGTGACAAATGAGAATTTGAATGATATTGACACACTTCATCAGAATTAAACCGTCCTAAACGGGGATTGATTGGAGGGAGAAGGAAGGTAATTCTTCCTTTGTTAATCAACATCTGCAGTATCTCCTCCATAGATTGGCCCAAATAGGTAAATTTCCTCTGATTGGCAAAATCCCGACGGGCTTTAGCATTTGCTCTATTCGCAACCTTATCCTCCATAGCTTCGATTTCTGAAGGTGGTGAGGAAGCATTCATAACAAAAGGAAGGAGATAGGCATGCTCCTGCCTGATTAATTGGCGTGTGACTTGATGTTGTTGGGTAACCAGTTCTGCCAATTGCTCAATTTATTTGCAAAGAGCTTTCATCTTTCGTTCCATGGTAAACTAGAACTTTGCATAATCCCATCTGTCAACACCGTCTTTGATGGGTTGGGAGGATTCTCCATTAGAATTGGAACCTTGTCCAGTGCTCCAGCTGATCATGTTGACCTCTTCTTCTTTGTGTTGAGGAAGAGGGTTGTCTTGCACATGAGGTTGATCTGGTTTGGTGACCACGATCTCACCGTTGTCTATTAGATTTTGAATCTTGTGTTTCAAGGCCCAACAATCTTGAGTATCATGTCCAGGTGCTCCGGCATGATAAGCACACTTCTGAGTAGCATTAAAACCCCTCCCATTAGGGTTGGCTGGTGGAAGAAGATGTGTAATTTTCTTTTGAACAGTCAGAAGAGCAAGAATATTCTCGAGCGAGTCCCCTAAGGGTGTGAAAGTTCGAGGTCACTTTACTTCTCCACTTTTAGGCAATGGAGGGTTTGAAGATTGTGCTGGAAAAGGGGAGTAGTTTTTCCTTTACATAGGCATGCTTTGATTGCCTTTTTGTCCTTGTAATATCAAGGAAACATCCTCCTCTTTCTTTTTATGGACCCTCCGGGGGTTGTTTCCATAAGATCCGGATTGGATGTGCTTTCAAACTAATGACTTTAAGAGCGGCTAGGTCTTGAATTTTACCGCACTTCAATCCCATCTTAGCCATCTCTCCGTGCTTGATCATTTTCAGAGAATGGTTTGCCAATACCAGCTAGAACTCTTTCATAGAAAAGAGCTTCCTGTACATCTGTGAAAGTCATGACCATTTCTGATTCTGTCATGGAAGGAATAACTTGAGCAGAAAGGCGCCTCCACCTTTGAGCGTACTCTCTAAAATACTCATTAGACTGTTTCTTGACCTTGGCGATTTGATATCGGTCAGGAGCCATCTGAGATAGAAAAATGTATTGAGTGAGGAAGGCATGAGCTAGCTCTTCCCAGCTATGGATCTGTGAGTTATCTAATCTGGCATACCATGAATGGGCTTCTCCAGTCAGACTTTTCTGAAACAGCTGCATTATGAGCTTTTCAATTTCCATATAAGATCCGAGTTCTCTAATGAACACCTTCAAATGTGTATAAGGATCCCCTAATCCGACCTATTTCTCAAAATTAGGGGTCTTAAATTTCTCTGGATAATGAACACCAAGAAATATGCAAAGGTCTACATATGAAACACTGCCATGTGTTCCAATCCCTTTGAGAACACAAATAGTTTCCTCCATTTGAAGGACCTTCTTCCTAATATCACCGGTGTCTAGATCTCCTTTGAGATGGGTGCTTTCAGGGTCTTTGTTGGTCGTATCCAACTAAGGTTCTGGAATTATTTTTTCCAGACCTTGAACTCCTCCTTGTATAGAGGATTCTGTATGCATAGGTATCTTCGTACCCTGAGTAGACTGGTGCAATTCTTTCAGTAGAACAGCCAAGTCTGTGATTTTTTTACTCAATTTGTCAAATTCTTCTCGGGAAACAGGACTAGATTGTTCGAAAGAAGACATGATTGGTTATAGGCTCGTAGCCTTTTTGGATTTTGAGCGGGTAACAGGCCCAATTTCTTCCCTACAAAAAGAATTATGTAGTTTAGTCTTAGGGTAATATAAATGTTATCATTACATGTCCGTTTTAGGAATTTTGTCCTGCAAAACCGATTGTTAATTGATGACATGTCATGTATGCACAGATATTCTTCATATTTTTCATTACATATGGATGAACATGAAATAAAATTACAAGTAAATGCTTTTGCAAGTAATTAAAAAATGGAAAGCATGAAGAGACTTTCCTCCGCGTTTGGCTTATCAGAGATTGACCTATCTTAGGGTTTCTCACGCGGCTTTTTGGCATGAAGGTTCCCAGATCATCGCAATCTACTTGACGGGAAATTAATCCGGTCTTTCAACTGGAGCGAATCTGGGTGGTGCCTTTCCTGGGCCTCGTTGGAATTATTCTCCTTACGAGTCAAGTAATCAAACACCGATAGGATAGCCTCCTGATGGAGGAACCACACAACATACATTCACATACAACGTGTCTAACCATTTATGCAAAATGATGACACGTGCGAAGCACTAATATCACAGATAGATATTTAGCAGTGCAGTAAATAAAAATGCATTCGTACACATTTATCAGAAATGTAAATGCAACATTCACACATAAGCATATAACAATTTTGAAAAGATTGTAATAGCGGCTTAAGCCTTCTTACTGGAGTCCCCAGCAGAGTCGCCACCTGTCGACGTCGGGATTTTTGAGTGTCCTTTTTCGTTACTTGTTCTTTGGTGTTCTCATGTTAATGTGAGATTTGTTTGAAAAAACAAGTGAAAAAGGTCCGACATGTATAATGTCGATGATTTGACTTTAAGAGTCGCCGATTGGTGTATTTAATGGTTTGCACCAACCCAATGAAAAGGTTTGCACATTGACCCAATGATGTGACAACGCTTAAAGCAATTACGTGAAACCGAGATTCATTTTGGGTCCAGGGCTTGATTATGCGGAGGAAGGTGTTAGGCACCCCCGACATCAGGTGTTACCACGGTGACCACCACTTTTCAAAGAAATTGTTATATGATGTGTGTGTGTGTGTGGATCAATGTGCAATTATTTGGAAGTAGTGTTGTACCTCGTTCGCTTTATATATACATGGGGTTTGAATTTATAGAAAAATTCAGGTTTTAAACAAGATATAGAATTGACATTTTGTAAAAGAGGTTTTTCAAACCTCATGCTCAATAGGAATTGAGACCTTTTATACTTCCATTTTATTATTAAATGTTAAAACTTGTTTGCTTTTATTTGCAAGATGCGAAGCATTCTCGAGAAAATAATATCTGGTGCGTCTGCGAACTCCTCATCAAACATAAATGACCATCCAAGGAAATTGAGACCTTTATAAAATAATGTCAAAGGCGCTACGGTGAAAGATGTCCATCATAGGAATAGAATCTAGATTGATAGGATGAATCTGTGATCACATGATTCTAAGCTCACATGATCTGCAATTTGTATGGAAAGCGATAGCGCTTATATATATATATATGGACATTATCAACCGCCACGAAAGTAAACTCCGGGTGGGACGAAATGTAAATAAAAGGCATAAAAGCGATCAAGCGCCACAAAAAGTAAACTCAGTGCAAGAGCGAAATGTAAATAAAGGCGTAAATGGCCACAAAAGTAAACTCCGGGCACGACGACAAAAATGTAAATATATATATATATGAGATATATATATATATAAGCGAAACTTATATTTGGATGTGAATCAGGCTCATCTGATATGTAATACAACAATTATATATATAAGTATATATATATAAAAGCGATAAGCATACGACCTTGGATGTAAATCCGGGCTCATCGAATATATCGACAATAATTATATATATAAGTATATATATATATATACTTATATATACATCCGGAGCATTTACTTGCTTTTATATATATATATATATATATATATATATATATATATATATAAGAAAGTAAATGCTCCGGACAAAGTTCAGGCTCAATCGAGGCATAACTTTCGATAATGTTAGTCCATATATGTAATATATACATATATAAGTATATATATATACAAATGAAATGAAAACCACAGATAGAAGTCAAGGACAAGCGCTTACAACACGACTCTCGATGTGTATAATGATGCGTGCTAATATGAGAAGAAGGCTTTATATAATGTGAGAAGGCTTACGATTGAAATCACTTGATGTAGACTTCTATGACTTTAAATGGATAGACACTTAGCTCCATGGGATAAAAGATAGCTATATGTGAGCTAACAAGTATTTAAAGATGAGGAAACACTCAAAAGATGTGTATCTGAGTAAAATGGACGAGGGCTTCCTCGCCTTTTTCTCTCCTTCTCTTCTTCAAATGGGTGACCCCAAGGCTCACATTTATAGCGGATGGCTTGAGTGTACTTCTTGCGATGCGGTCAGCATAGCTTACTGCTATTTGGTCATAGTGCATCCGAACCTCATGGGTCCCATCGTCTCAGTAAGTAAGTGTACTCATGCCTTTGTAATGTCCGCTCAAACTTGCGGAACTTCAATCAGGAGCATCCGAGCGAGGTATATCGACCTTGCCGGACCGGGCTTGTGTCGAGAGTTATCTGCAATGACATGGATTAGAGGTTGTACAAAGTCGGGAAGAGGGGTCTATGCCCATGGTCTTCAAGCTTCAAATTCTATCAAAAATGCGCCATGCGTAATAGTCACTTTCGGGATTGTAACTCCTCGGTTCTTGTGGGACATTATTGGATGTATGTATGTTTGAAGTGTTGAGACGACACGCGAGTGTTGAAGAGACAAGATGGCGTTTGACTCTTACGTCGGGGTTATCTTGCGGTTTGAGTTGAAAGTAGGCGTTGCTTTCGGGATACATACGAGATTGGACTACTTGTTGGTATGCCACGATATCATCTTGTGAGAGAGAAAATATTGAGGCGAAGAAGGCAGCGTTTGACTCCTGGGGTTATCACCGGTTTGGCGGAAGCGACGTTGTTCGAGGTTACATCCCGAGATTGGGCGCTTGTTTGTATGTCTCACCGTCATCGTGGGTGTGCCTGCGCGCCTTTGTTAGCTCCGGTCCGAGGTATGAGTGCCTCGGCGGAGAGGTCTGAGCTTGAAAGTCGATCGCGTGTGTTTGAAACAAGCATTTTTGGAGTTATCGCCGAAAAGCGCAATAGCATCCTTAGGGCTATCACCAAGGATGGAGTCGCTACTCGAGTGTTGGTTACGGGGCTGAACCGAATGTCGCGGTGTTGTCGCCGAGACAGTAACTATCCTCTCCCGGTGTTGTTGTCGGTCTTTTGATCTGCGATACCTCGGGGTTATCTCAAAGATTGGAAATGACACTCCGGTGTGTGTTTGGAATAGCGTTCGGTTTGTGTTAGGGTTGGGCCGATGTTCCCGATTTGTGTTCGAGTTGGCCCGAACTTCCGATAGTATCCGGAATGGATGTCATTGTCTTCCAAGGTTATCTCCGAAAGACGAATTTGCCCTCATGCAATGTCAGTAACAGGCGTGTAGAAAATTTCGAGTGTCTACACCAAGGTTATACCTCAAGTCAAAGTTTTGTGGAGAAAACACGATGTGGAGGAAATGACTTGGGAGTTAGAATCTGAGATGAAGTCAAGATATCCTCACCTCTTCGATATACTTGGTACGCACCCTAATTTCGAGGACGAAATTTCATAAGAAGGGGAGGTTGTAAGACCCCAACTTTTATGAATAAAGAATATTTTCTCGAATTATATTTTTGAATATTATTGTGTGAATTTGATATAATGTTATAGTTGTGGGTAATATTTACAAATTTTGCAAAGTAAGGAAGTGGTTATATAATATTCGATTGGTCGGGGAATATTCGTTTTAACAAGGAATATTAGTACGACGGCGCAATCATTGGTGGACCCCACAACGGAAGTATTGTCGTAGTTAGAAAACAACAGAATTATCTTTTTATAAAAATAACGGCGAAAGTTTTACCGTTAAAACTGTTGAACTACCCAGTAGTAAAAATCTGATGAATGTATTATGGTTGTATAGTAGCACACGGTATTAGTTATTGATCCTTACGTGAGAAGTCACTCAATTATTGCTACAGTAATTGTTGCATCATATCTCTCATATTATTGATTCAATTATTGTCACAGTATCATCTGCATTTTATGTTATTAAATCAATAATTGAGACGACAAAGTTATTCATATTATTAAATTTCAATATTTACAATGTCTAGAAGTTCTGTGAAGGAGAGGTTTTATCATCTAATTGTGCACCAATAAGGAGAAATCCTTATTAGAAATCCCCCTCTTTCCTGGGAACGACCTGGTTGTTAAATATTGTGAGTTATAATATTAATGATGAATAAGTTCGTGTTGATTAAAGATGAAATTGATAGTTCCATTATGTTGAAATTATTAGTGTTAATGGAAATCGACATTTATTTCGGTATTAATGGATGTCTAGAAGTTATACTGACCAGTCGGGTAATTAATCGGATAAATGAGCAATTAATTGCTATTAATTCACATAATTATAACTATTTGTTCACATGTGTGTTGTTGGTTGATTTCACAATCAAAGAAAACGTGCAAGTATACACGATCAACAAGTAATATAGTGGTAAAATAGAGTGTCGATCCCTCAGAGAATTCTAATTAATAAACTCCAACTACTAGTACTATATCAATTCAATTTTATTTAAACAACCAAAAATTGTGATTTTTAAAACTAAGAAAACTAATTTTAATAAAACAAGAAATTATTCTAAAAGAAAACAAATAACAAATTAAGAATTGTTTGAATGCAGATAAATGACAATTAAGACTCCAATTTCCCCAATTATGATTATTAAATCAATTATCCAAATATCCCAATTATTATGTCTACTGAATTGTTAACAAGAATTCTCAAATGTCAAAAGCCCTCTCTCGAGTGATCAATTGCCTTCTATTTAACCCAGATTAATTTTGCTATATCTCTATGCAAAACAATTGAATTAAACTCCTTACAATCCCATTCCTTATGTGTTACATGTGGCAAATAGATATTCTCATTCTATTCACAAACCTAATTATTCACTGAGTAAATAACTAAGTCACATGTCACCACTTGATTCTAACCCTAGAATTCCTCTCGATTCCTACAGAGTAACACGGTAATTATTTGCCGGATAATTAATCAATAAATACAAGGCATGATGAACAATTCACTTCAACATAAATAATTAGAATAAATCAAATAATCAATTCATAAACATAAAAGGTTCCATTAGAATCTTAATAATAGGAATTAGTTCATGAAGAAAATAAAAACCACAAATAATTGATAAATCATCCTTAATGAGTTACACAATTTAATGAGGATAAAGAAGAAGAAGAACTCCAAGTTTCAAGCTTTAGGCGGCTCTTTGGCCTTTTTTCAATCTCCAATTGTGTATAATAGAGTCCCAATTCAATATAAAGAATCAATTTATATTTACTTCCCCAACGCCAACAATCCTAGTCCAAATAGGCTTCCCATAAACTCCTAAAACAAAGTCAAACTAAAAGTCAAAGTCATTCCACTGAATTCATTACCAGCGTCCACGTCAGGCCCCAAGCCGGTAGAAGACCAGTAGCCCGTGACAATGGTTTTTTTTTTGGCGGCGCCCGCCGCTAGGATGCAGTAAGTTGCCACACTTGCCATTTTTAACCAAATGCTCCCAAACGTTCCAACAACACACAATCCTGCAACAACACAACTTGAACAAGTAAAATGACTCTAAAATGCTTCGGACACACAACAAATTAAGGTCAAACATAATCAATTCCTGGGTATATTACCCAATCATCATGTGTACTATTGATTCACATTCTTGTTAATATTAGGGGAGTTGGTGCAAGATTGATAATACTTGCATGACTAAGTTAAAAATGGAGGTATAGATGGAGGTACTATACTGTAATTCGTATTTTCACATGTCTAGAACTATTGATTCACATGATTTACTATTAGGAGAGGTGGTGCAAGTTTGATAATACTTGCAGGACTAAATTAAAAATAAAGGAAAAGAGGAAGGTATTATACTGTAATATTCTGAGCCCCAAAATGTGCAATTATCGAAACTATATTTTCCTATAAATAGAAGCTCATTTATTCATTAGTCTTCACCAATTCACTCAAGCTATAGAGCATTTATTATAAAGAGAAATTATAGAGAGAAAGAAGAAGAGAAGTTTGCTACCTCACTATTCCAGTATCCAGTTTTTCTAAGGTAAGTGGTATTATTTCTTTCGTGTTCTTGAAGAGAACTATTATTATTCTATCCCTTATTATTCATTGGAATAACTTTGATATCGTGGACTACTAGTATACATAGTGAAATTATTCTGTTATTCCATTATTTATTATTATGTTGGAATAACCTGTCTATGCAAAGTACCGCATACATGGTGAAATTCTTCTATTATTCCATTCTTTATTATTCTGTTGGAACATCCTGTTTGTGCGTATTACGCATGACCTGGTTCCATTATTTATTATTCTGTTAGAATAAATTGTCATAAGTGATCTATCGCATGCATGGTGAATTCTTACATTATTCCATTATTTATTATTACTCGTTGGAATGTCACATCATGCGTTACGCATGACTTGGTTCCATTATTTATTATACATTGGAATATCATATGCGTTCGCATGCACTGCGTGACTGGTTCCATTATTTATTATTCTATTGGAATAACACATGCATGCGGATTCATCGCATGCACGGTGAATTATTTTGTTATTCCATTCTTTATTATACTCAGTTGGTTAAAGTTTTGACTTCTATACCCCATGAAATTAGTGGAATATCCTTGATATTTGCGCTTCATCCAGTATCTTTTCATGGAAATATTCTTCTGAGCATTCTTGAATTTTACTCTATAAAGAAGTATCATGTTGACAATTTGAACATTATTGATTTATGGATAAATTAGATTATAAATCTTTAAAAATTTATTCTTGAACTTGTTTTATTGAATTCCTATATCATTTTCATCATCCTCGTGTTTATATTCTGTTGAAAGTCATCTGTGGCCTGTAGTGCATAGATGGACTTGGTATGATTATGACCAGGGATCATTCGGTATAATCATGACCGTAATGTTACAAATGATGTGATAAAAGTCCTCATTGGCCCGTAGTGCATTGATGGATAGTTGTTGGCATGATCATGACCATTAATGAATACACAAATATCATCGGCCCGTAGTGCATGGATAATTTGTGGTAGTGATACTAAAGAATATCCTTGGCCATAGTGCAGGGGTGATTCGATGATGTGGATTATTTATTAAGCTGAGTCTCAACGATAAAAGTGATGAAAAACCTTTTAAATCATAGAAGATAGTATATTTTATTCTTTACTTGACTCTTCTAATGGATTGCTTGTTCCGCTGCAGTTAAACTTATTGTCTATTATATTTTATCAGTTTAACATTGTTGAAGGCTAATGATAATTTATTCTTCATTATCTTAGTCATAATATTTCTTACTAGGCTAGTTGAGCTCACCCTTTTGCTTTCATTGTTCTCTTCAGGAAATGAGAAAGTAGCCGAGACTAGTCGAGGGGACGCGAAATGTGGTCGAGATGATAGCATTAGTAGTCCTCACTATTCTGTTAAATAGTATGACAATAAATGTAATGAGGACTCCATTGAGTGTGGATATTGTCTAGATGACAATATTCTTATTAAAACTCTTAGATTATGTTTTGTCGTATTTTACACGACTGTTGTATAATTAAGTTATATTCAAATTTTGTAACATGTATTTTGCGACTCAAGATGGGTGATGTATACCTATTTTGGGGGCGTCACACCCGAACTCAGCAGATCTGAAGAAGAGCTCTCGGATTCTCTGTATGGCGCAACTTGGAAATGAATTATGAAAGCAACCTGTAGCTTAAAACCACCCACGGTTGGCTGCAGGTGTACCTGCGGCTCCCCTGGGTGGGGCTCACCCCTCCGACTCGATCCAGTTCGAGTTGCAAAGGAGGTCTTGCAAGCTGAAAAGGCCAAATCAGGAATAAAAATGCTACCCGATTGAGCGGAATAGCCTGAAATCCTGGTTTTCAAAGACCAAACTACAGGTCCACCTGTCACTCATTAGTATTCGCCCAAACCCAGGGTTTACTATACCAATGATCACAACAGTTGCAAATTACACTCGGCAATACCTCACGAAGGTCCGATGCCATCAGTTCGGGGTTGTAAATCCAAAATACTTCTCCCTAACAAAGATTTCATCCGTTGATGCACACATCAACGAAAGTCAAGCCACCTTGACATCATTAGTCATTGGCATTTAAACCCAACGAAGCATCAGGAACCATCCGACGATCTCATCCGTTGATGCACATGTCAATGAAGGTCAGACAACCTTAACAACACAGACTATTGGCAGTAACTCCGACAGAACAGTGAAAGGACCTGGCGATACAAACCCAAAAGAACATCCTCATCGGGGAGGACCGATGATGGAATATGTTATACACATCCTCAACAGACAAAACACCATCCCCACAAAGTCTCTTATACATGAGAGATATATCTTCAGTGGAAAGTTTGTGCCAAGGATGAAGGACTATGGTGATAGGCCCAACGTCAACATCCTGAAAGTTCCTGAGAACTTTGGATCACACGTCCAAGTAGTTCATCAGAGTCATCAATGATAACCCCAGCCCCATCAGAAGTCATGGAAATAAACAACGTTGGAGAACAGTCCAACAAACCACATACATCATACATTTGTATCATGCTGCTGTACATTGCATCATGATTATCTTGTTACATTTCAAGTGTCTAGTATTCTTTATCCTATCCATGCCTTTGCATTGCATGAATATGATAAAGAGGGCATCTGTAGACACTCAAAATTTTGCATTCCTGTTATTAACATTGCAGGATGGCAGAATCGTCTTTCAGAGATAACCCTGGAGGACAAAATAGTTCCAGTTTTGGAAATCCCACCGGAGAAGCCTTTTCAATCTCGGAGATAACCCCGAGATATTCAATCCCGAAAATAACACCGGGAGTTTCAGTCTCAACCTCTGAAACAACACCAAGGAGTGCAGTTGTAGTTCCGGAGATAACCCCGTAAAAACTCATTTCAACCTTTGCAATCAGCTTCAACATCAGAGATAACCCCGAGGCACTCAGTCCCAAACCCGGAGATAACCTCGGGAGGTCAGGCACACCTCAGAGATAGCCCTGAGGATATCCAGTACTTGCAGCAGCCCAATCTCAGAGATAACCCTGAGCAACAACTGCTTTATCAGCCCAAATCGGAGATAACCCCGGTGAGGGGCAAAATCATCATTTTGCCACCTCGATCCCACATGCGCACCGTCTCAACACATTTCAACATACATTCTACACAACAGTGTCCTACAAGAACCAAATAGCTGCAATCCCGAGTGGCTACTACACAAGACAACACACCGGATGGAATTTGAAGCTTGAAGACCAAGGGCATGGTCCCATCTTCCTGACTTCTTACAACCTCTAATTCCATGACATTTGTGTAGATCTCGACAAAAGCACTCCGAAATAGGTCTTATACACCTCAATCGGATGCCCGGATTAAAGTTCTGAAAGTTGTATGCATACACGTACTTCGAGACGGCAAAACTCGCTAAGCCCGGGGCACCCCGGGCAGCCGCAGGTAAACCTGCGGCTCCTCCCCCTATAAATATAAGGCTTGGGGTGGCCATTTTGTAAAAGAAAAAGGCGAGAAAGTCCTATCCAATTTGCTATGTACACACTATAAACTGAGTGCTTTCTCATTTTAAACACTTGTGAGCTCATATATTTCTATATTTTTATCGGTGGGAATCGAGTGTTCATCCATTTAAATTTATAGAAGTCTTCTTTGGCAGTCCACTGTAAGCCTTCTTACACCTTTCAAAGTCTTTTCTCCACATTTTGCACACACTGTTCTTCACGTTGAGAGTCATGTTGCGTGTGTATGCCAGGACTTCGGTCCATGGCTTTTTATTTCATTATATATATATATATATAGACTAATATTATCGAGTTATGCCTCGATTCTGGACTCACGTCTAGAGCGTTTATTGCTTATATATATATATATATATATATATATATATATATACTTATATATAAATTATGGTGAACTACATTCGATGAGCTTCGATTTATATCCGGAGCGTTTATTGCTTTTATATATATATATATATATATATATATATATATATATATATATATATATATAAAATGTTGTCGGACTACATTAGATGAATTTGGATTTTATATCTCGGATCAAGCATCGCTTGTATATATATATAAAGCGTATATATATTATACCCATCAAACTCGTTTGATTGAGCACAAAATATAATATTTGATTAGATTTACAGCTATATATATATATATATATATATATATATATATATATATATATATATATATATACCATTTGGGGCGGAAGCAAGATATGTATATAAGCAGAGAGAAGTATAAAGAGCAATGTAGTAAAGGCATATATAAACAACACAATGTATTACTAAATAAAATAAATTTTATTGATAAGCAAACTATTTACAAATAGATTGAAAACTAAAAATTAAGTTGACTTTAATTTAGAACATTTAAGAAGAAGAGAAGAGGGTTAAGTGAGGTTAAACAAAGTGGTAGAAACCTAGAAGATTAGATCGAGAAGGAACTCGAGTCTTACTAAGTTTCAAGTCCGCTTTGACTAACTAAGTTTGATTCCTTTTATAGAATAAGGAAAGAACTATTACAAAGTTACTATTATAAAAGTAAATGATTATGCATAACTTTTACTATTGATGAACAAAGTACACAAAGTCTTGACTTTTTTACTATTCATGGATGCTTTCGGCAACTTTTGACGAAGAGGCCGACAACTTTTGACTCAGCAGATGCTTTCGGTGGAAAAGAAAGAGCATCTTTTGACTTTAAAGGCTGCTGGGGTAGGTGAACATGAATAGAGCTGCTTTCGGTGGAAAAGCAAATTCTTTCGATCGAATGGTCTGTAGGGCAGCGGTACGTGGATTGAAAAGTCAGGCAAATGGGTCCTGAGCATCCTGTAGATTGATGGTGCCATATGGATCATAATCACCATCATCAGCTGCAAACTGGCTGACTGAATCACTCTGAGAGGAAGAAGAATGAACAGAAGCTTCCTCATGTAAGGCTTCGTCAATTCTTTTGTTAAGTGCCTGGGCAATTATTATCAACTATTTACTAGAGCAGTCTTTGAAATCTGAAATGCTACGAGAACACGTTGAACCAGTAGGACTGACATTGGATTTCTTTGACTTAGACTTTTTGGATTTTGACTCTTTTAACTGATTGGAAGGTTCTTTGGATGAAACTGGAAGAACCTTTAGAGGAGTGGTGAGAAACTCTAACTGGACTTGACTAACAATTCTATTAACATCAAATTTATCCCACCATTTAACGAAGAACTGACGGGAGAGAAGGGGAAATGGTTCTAATGTAGAAGTTACTAAGAACTGAGGATCTTTTACTTTAGTTGGGGGTACAATGTTATACTGCCATTTAAGAATCCAGGGAATCTTATACTTAATAACAAATTGAAGAATGATAGGGACACCATCGTTTTTGGGATTGTGTTTACTGTGAATGCAGAAATGGTTAAGTTCAACTTTCAGTGTTTCGGGAAGGAGGTCATAAGTGGATCCAAACCTTATCCACCAGTGAAAAAACTAGTAAGGGAATTGACTCTTGAATTTATGGTCGAATTGAAAGAACCATGAATGACTGTGAGACTCATTTTAAAAAAGGAAAACTTTATACCATGCTTCTATATAATCATAATAACAATAAGAGTTATCCTGGTTAGATAGTTGCATAAGATCTGAAGGATGTTTTCCCCAATCTGCAATCGAAATGAATTGTTTAATATACAAAGAATGATAAAGAACTTTAGATTTATCATTATTGGCATAAATAGGTTTAATGAAGATTGACTCAGTTTCAAGTAAGATATCCTTATAATACACAAAGGATTTATAAGGAGCAAGGGGCTAGAAATGCCATCCAGAGGGAAAGAATCAAGTTACTAACTTGTTTGGGTCATCACAGTGTTTTATATGGGGTTCAATATGAAACAGTGAGTGGTCCATTTGAGCATATACTCAGTGAGGGGATGTGGGGTTTAAATCTGGAGGCTTTTCAATTTGGTGGCAAAAGGATCAATCGGGATTGAGTTATCGCTAAGGCCGAATGTAAAGGCTTGGGGATCGTATCAAGATTGGTAAATTTGTTGGTGGTTTGATAAATTGGGTTTATTGGATGAGGAACCAAGGTTCCTCTGGGTTGATTACTTGGGCCCGTAGGGCTTAATTCTCCGCCCTTGAGGAAGATGCTCCTTTAAAACTCATGGCAAATTTGAATAAGTACAGTATTGATGAATTCGAGTGAGAAAATCAGAATTGAATTGTTATTGCCTTTGATGTATTCAATCTCAAAATCAAAAATGTTTAATAGGGTTTTGCCATCTAGCAAAAGAATGTTCAGAGGCAAGGTTTTCAACATCTTTCTCTAAAACATATTTTGCTAATTTGCAATCAATACGAACTAAAATTTTTTGATTTAATAGATCACTTTGAAATTTATTAATACATAATACTAAAGAAAGTATTTCTTTTTAATAATAATCTTGTAATTTAATTGTGTATTATTCCATGCAATTTAGGAATGAAAGCAGACAATTTGCTTTCGGGAGATGAAAGTTAACTTTTGCTTTAGAATACCTCCAAACCGATGTCGAGGCATCGGCCTCAACGATTTTAAAAGCGAGAATCGTTGGAGATGCCAAGGCAAGGCAAAGTCTTGACATATCTTTTAACTTGTTGAATGACGTAAGTATGAATGTCGATCCATGGAGGAGGATTGTCTCGCAAAACTGCCGAAAAAGAGAGGTTTGCAAATCTTCTTGAGATTTTTATAGAACTTGCCAATATAATTTAGCGAGCCCAAAAATCTCTGTAATTGGGTTTTATTGGTAATTTTATCTCGAAATCTGTCAGCAAATTGAATAGCTCGATCAATAGGCTGTATGAGTCCGCGATAAATAATTAGACCAATAAACCAAACTTTAGCTTGAAACAAGTTGCATTTGGAAGGTGAAAGAACAAGTCTATTATCCTTAACTGTTATGAAGAACGATTTCAAGTGTTTAATATGTTCTTCAATGGAATTGGAAAAAATGAGAATATCATCTATGTAGACGACAATAAAATGACTAAAAGGGTTCAAAATATCATTGAGAATATTCTGAAATTCACTAGGAGCATTTTTTAGGCCAAAGGCCTGGACATTCCATTCATAATGACCGAATGGGGTAGTGAATGCGGTTTTGTACCTATCATCTGGGTGGATTGCAACTTGCCAAAAACCAGATTTAAGGTCGAATTTACTGAAGATAGTGGAGTTACTCAAACGGTTAATGAGGTCATCTTTATTAGGTAAAGGGTACCTAATCCATTCTAAGACTTTATTTAATGTCTTGTAATTGATCACTAGACGGGGAACACCTCTCTCCTTTTCTGCTTCATTATTAACATAAAAGGCGGGACATGACCAGGGGGATTTACTATGTTTGATTAATCCTTTACTAAGAAGATCATTAATCTCCTTTTTACATAACTCCATTTATTCATGATTCATTTGTATTGGCCTGGCCTTAGTAGGAATCAGGTGCTCTTTGAATTCCTTAGCATAAGGGAGCCTTACAACATGTTTCTTTCGATGCCAAAAGGCATTAGGAGAATCAGAACAAAGGTTGTCCTTTAAATAAGTTTTTAACTCATCAATTTTTTCTTGAACTTCTTTAATCTGAAGTTGTTCTTCGACACGTTTGTACTTAATTTCTTCCTTTAAGAAATTCAAATGGGTGGATTTACAATTCAATAGATTTAGTGATTTAGAAATAGACTCTTCTTGAATAAATTTTAAATCTCTTTCTTTTGGTTTAATAAGAAATCTAAATGTTATTTTCTTTCCTAAATGTTTACAACTTAATCCTTCATTACTGGTAGTAAAAGGGTAAAGTAAATATATAAATGGTAACCCTAAGATGATCTTATCAGTAAGATTGCGGATTAAAATAAATTATATTTTAAAACACATATTATCTTGACAGATATGAACTTTAGGCAATTTATATTTTATTTCCATTTGACTACCGTTGGCTGAATTTAATTTTTCATTAGTTTTCTTATAATATTTGGTTGGGATTAGGCCTTCTTGGATACAATTTAAATCTGCGCCAGTGTCAACTAGGGCAGGAAGCTATATTGAAAAGGTTTTATCAACAACCAAGTTGATAGAGATATACCATTTCTGAATGGTAATATCTTTAATTCTTTTAAGTGAAAGACCTTGAACAAAAAGATCAGGTTCTTCCTTAGTACCAGATGACTCAGGCTCATCGTGATTTTCATCACTGGAGGAGGAATCTTGGATATGAAGATTGTCTTCAAAATCTTTTCTTAAATTAGAGACTTCTAATTTTAGGTTAGAAATTTCTTTTTTCAGTTTATTGACTTCTTGATTTAGTTCTAGAAGGGTAACTTCTTTTACCGGAGTTTTAAATCGCTCTAGAGTTTTATTAAGGCTAAATACTGGTTTATCCTTAGCTTTAATAATCTTATCCTTAACTCTATTATCTTTAGTTAATAAATCTTTTAACTGTTTAGTATACTGAGATTTTAACTCAGGATCCGAAATTTTACTAATTAAATCAATCAATAAAGAACTCTCTTCATCATCTTTATTGATTACATTGATTTGCTTATTGCAACATTTCTCGTTGCAATTGTTAGTACAAATAGTGACTTCGTCTTTGTCACTACCTGTTTCATGGATACTGGTACTGCTGTTAGAGGAATAGGGAATATCAGAACCTTCATCATTATCGACGCCGTTTCTCATCCTCATTAATTCTAATAATTGTTCAGTATCTTCACTAGAGATATTTAATTGAGATAGCTTCTTCTTTATTTTACACACATTTTTGTAGTGCCCTTTTTGTCCGCAATTGTGGCAAACAATTTTACTTTTATCAAATTTTTTAGATGATTTTTTATTATAATTCTTTCTTGTGGGTTTGGGTTTATTATAATATTCTTCTTGATTTTTATCCTTTTTATGACTACGTTTATGACGTCTATGACTTCTATGATGCTCAATATGTTTATGCATATGCTTCCTTCTAGAGGGAGCAATAGGAGGTAAACCATATTGTTCACAAAAAGTGCCTAACTCGTATTTGGCTTTTTTCTTATCTTTACTAGCTTGTTTGGCTAATTTAAAATCAATACACATTTTTAATTCAATTTTTTGGATATAACTGATTATGTCACCATAAGTTAGGTTATCATAATCGATATATCCTAAATTTTTGCTTAACTCTTCACGAACTTTATGTGCGAATAATGAAGGTAAACCATCGACTAAATTTTTCTTTCCGTAATGGTTTATTTACTATCATTTCAAGATCATAACTCTGGAGGTAAACACATCTTTATACCACCTAAAATCACTTAGGGTGGGACAAGTGAGGTTACTTAACTAGTCATGAATTCTCTCAGTAATATTATTGGGAGTACCAACAAAATGTTTAATAATGGTAAAAATTAGAGTATTAACACCATCTGGCGGACCAATACCAACATCTTCATCAAAGATGGGATTGTCGTCATCGACTAACTGGACAGCATGAATTATTGATAATCTAGTATCTTCAGTGAGATGTTTTTCCCACCAAGATCTGAGAATACCAGTGAATCCACTAGCTAATAACTTAACAATATCTGGCTAAGATAGGTTGTTGAATTTAGTTATATAGCTATTTGCTACCATAGACATGTGTTTAATTTGTTTAATATCTCTTGCTCACTAAATCCATCAATATTCCATTCATAAATCTTATTAGATGACACAGAAAACTATTTTTCTAGATTTCTCTCTTCGAACTGTAGATCCGGAGGAGTAGGTCTAGAATACCAGTTTTTGGTTATACTAATTTTTTTGACTGTTAATTTGTTTAACTGATCATTCAAATCTGGTATTGAAATAGTATCAGAATGATCTGATTGGCAACTACTTTCAATATCAGTTTCAACTTGATCAATTGTAGCAATAACGCCACTCGAACTGGGTTCAGTTTTAAATTTTTTAAATAACTTATCAATCGAACGTACAAGTTCGCTATCATCATTAGGCAGACCTAATTTACCTCTACTTTCTGATAATTTTATTAAAGGATGTTCAATTTTTGAATCGGGTTTTTTAATAGTGGTTTCTTCAAATTTTTCTTCAATTCTATCTAGCTGTCTTCCTACGGTTGCTAGATATTGATTACTAAAATTTAATTGTTCAATAATTTTTTTATTATCTTTGTTACCATCTGAAATCTTAAAGGGACTAGCAACAACAGATGTATTTTTTAATCGGAATAAACACGCAGCTTAATGGTGGATGACTAGAAGATATTTTTGACCTATCTTCTCTTGTCCATTGAGTTTTAGTAATAACACTACATTTACCTTGATATTGATCATACCAATCGTAAAAGCTAATGTTTATTTTTTTATTGTTAATAAAACGTTTCCATTTATTAACTACTTTATCACGTTCCTTTTCAAAAAGGGTGTGATGGAATCTAAACAAATGTTTTTTTCTTTATTAGATTTGGAATTAAAATCTTTTTACAAGATTGTCCCAATCTAATATGAATTCCTTTTTAATGACTCTTAATTGATTATTAATAGGAATTTCAAAATCAATTGAGTTGGAAATTCGTAAGAAGTAGGAGAAAAGGATTCTTCTTCTATGTGGTCGATATCGAGCATAACAAGGGTGACTAGCTTGACCTTGATTAAGGATTCCCTTTAATTTAATATCCCTAACTGAAGGATTACTGAGTACTTCAGTATCTCTTCGAGTGTGAGTTGAAGGTGCTGAAGAACTAGTAAAATCTTCTATAACTACTGGTCTTCTAGTACGTTCAAAACTTATTTTAACCGTTCCATCAGAAAATTGTTTGACATTTTCTATATTTAATAGGTTATTAACTACAGGCTGTTGTGGAATTTCATTGGGTAAAGTCCATTGACTAGGCAGCGTAATATCCTTCCAGAAGATGGTTCTCGGGATCTGAATATTAGCATCACTAGTTGAACTTTGAATTAATACAGTTTGATCTTTAGGACTTTTATTAAGAGCATGAACGTTTAAATTCGTTTTCATGGTCTTGTAATAAATCCTGTAAATCAATGCTATGGGTTAAGAACCCTCAATCATATGAGTGATCTCACCAGATGTTTTAATATTTAAGGTTAAAGCCTTTAATAGATGTTGATCACTAAGACTTAGAGTGAAATCAGGAAAGCAATTAAAATGGATAGGTCCATTGTGCAGACTCGATTCCATAGCACCTATCATACTGGGATAGTAATTCAGGAATCTAGCATCTTTGAGGCAGAGGTAGATGCTTGAATTAATTCCCTTAATGTCCAATGGTTTAACTGCAACTTGTACTAGACCGATGTGAATAAAATTGTAACCTTTCTTCCTATATTTTTTAATGACATCAGGAGATAAAAGACTATAATTTTCATATTTTTTATTAATTGCATAAATCTTTTCTACAGTTTTAACATTATAATCAGTTTTGAAGTTATCAATAAATGTTCGACCGTAAATTTCTTAAGGGAAACCCTAGGTATGTTCCAATTGTGTAAAGCTTGACTGATATTTTCATAACTATGTGTTTCTTGGTTAACTATGTTCGAAACAGGAAGCAAAGTCGACCGGTTACTAGTTGAAGAGTTAGACCTGAATAATCTACTCATCTTTTACTAATTTCAAAATAATTTTTATTCATTATTCTTCCATTCATACCCTCTTACCTTAGACAGACTCATACCTATGTTCTTTACCCGATACTGCTCACCCAAGAGACTTACAAAAGGTAGACACGAACAAGGTGGGTGAGGTGTTAGGTGACTTCGAGCGCAGAATAAAAGAGAAATTTTGAAATTAGTAAATGGATGAACAAAATACTAGATCTTACTGACAACTAGATAACGAACAACATGGCTCTAAGTATGAGTCAATTTGTGTTTTCCATATATATATATATATATAAAATATATATATATATATATATATATTTACATTTCTGATATATATTTATATTTCTGTCAAGCCTGGAGTTTACTTTGTAGCCTTTTACTGCTTTATTTACATTTCGTCCCGCCTGGAGTTTACTTTGTGGCGGTTGATCGTATTTACTGCTTTATTTACATTTTCGATCCCCCATGGAGGTGCTTCGTGGTGGTTGATCTTGTCTCTCTCTATATATATATTTATCGCTTTTATATATTTACATTTTCAGTCCCCCATTAAGTTCGCTTCGTGGTGGTTGACAGTCTGTATGTATATTTACAGATTTTATATATATAACTGCTTACAGCTTTCATACAAACTGCTATATTATGTGAGCCTAGGAATCATGTGATCACAGATTCAGTCTCCTCTAGATTCGGTTCCCGAGATGGATATTTTTGGCTGTAAATAACTTGTACATTATTCACGATTTTCGAATTTCTTTAGACGACTCTCATGCCCACAAGGATTTCGGCATTGCTATGTATATTATTTCCTCGAAGATGCCTCGCATCTCGAAAATAAAAGCAATTAAGCCGAACACTTAATAAAATAGAAGTATTAAAGGCCTCAATTACTATTAAGCATAAGGGTTTGAAAAACCACTTTTACAAAACATCACTACTATATCTTGTTGAAACTGAATTTTTACAAAAATTCAAACCCTTTGTATATAGGTGCGAACGAGGCATAACACTACTTCCAAATAATTACACATTGACCCACACACACACACACATATTCATATAACAGTTTAATTGAAAAGTGGCGATCACCGTGGTAACACGGATGTCGGGGGGTGCCTAACACATTCCCTCCGCATAAGTAAGTCCCCGGACCCTAACGAATCTCGGTTTCACAGATCAGTTTAGCAGTGTTACATCATGTGGTCAATGTGCAAACCTTTTCTCGGTTGAGTTGGTGCAACCATTTAAAAATATCAACTGGCGTCTTACATTCCAATCGTCGACATATAAATATCGACCTTTTCATAATTTATTTATTTTCAAACAAATCTCATCTAACATGAGAACACCAAAAGATAAGAACAGAAAAGGACAGTAAAAATCTCAACGTCGACACAAATATGTTAATAAAATGAGTTTAAAGGTCAAAAAAATATATAATAGAAATACGTCTAAGAGATTCATTTTAGAGACACGTTTGGAACATAAGTTTTGAAAATATGTTTTAGTTATATGTTTGGAAAATATTTAGTTATATGTTTGGAAAATACATTTAAGAATATGTTTGGCAACTACGTTTCAAGAATGCGTTTGGAAAATGCGATTTAAATTTGAAATATGTTTAACTATATATCAAAAATATGTTTTTTTTTCATTTTGATTTATTTTCTAAAACATATTGTTTGCTTTGAAATTGTCTTTTAAATTTTATTTTCAAAGTCATTCGTTAATTTGTTCATTTTCACGAAATTTGCTTACTTTTTAATTCTAAAATTTGAAATATATCTAAATAATGTGTAATTTTTAATTTTAAAATTAATTTAATAAAAAAGTCAAATTAAGTCAATTTTTAAGAGGGTAAAGGGAGTATTAATTTGATAGATTTCGATTCAAAATTATAAAAAAAATGCCTCAAAATGCCTTTGTATTACATTACCAAAACTAAGGTTCAACCATTCCCTCCCGAGTGATAAATTTATAATTTAAAGGAGTGAGTCACACATGTAGGGGTGTAAACGGTATTAAACGGATACGGATACAGGTATATCCATATCCGTATTCGAAAAACCAATCCGTTATCCGTATCCGTATCCAGATGTCAACTTAATTTTAAAAATATTATATCCGTATCCGTTATTCGAAAAATATTGAATACGGATAATATCCATTCTGAATTTATTTTATCCGAATAGACAAATTATTCGGATATCCAAATTCGTTTATCAGTAACCTAATATAAAATTCATTCAAAATATTTACGAAAAAAAAAAATAAAGTTTAAATCATACATATTAATTAAACACAATTTAATATTTAAACCATACATATTAAGTAAACATCCTAATCATAAGGGAAAGAAAATGAATGTATGTAAGTGATTAATTAATGAATGTAAGTTATTAATATATATATGTGTGTGTGTGTGTATTGTATATATATATATATATATAAGTTATTCGGATACGGATTTCGGATATCGAATTCCGGATATCCGTATCCGCCGGATATATTTACGGACGGATGTTAATTGAATACGAATACGCCTATATCCGTATTCGTGTCCGTTTATTTATGGATACCTTTAAATCGAATACGGATGGATATATTCATTTTTTTTCGAATACGAATAATATCCGCTTTTTTTCGAATACGGATGCGGACGAATACGAATTTTCTGGTTACCATTTACAGCCTTGTTAACGCCAAGATCTTTCTCCACGTCCCAATCACCAAGACGCGTCCGATATCACCGCAGATTCCAACAAGTCAACAATTAAAAGCTTTACTACTTGGCCGAGTGAGTGGGATAACTCGGCGTGAGAGTCAATATCGGCGATCACAAGGTTAACAATGGAGGAAATATAATGTTTAATGCCTGAGAGAGAATAATCATATGGTGTGGGTTATTTTGTTACTTACCTCTTTTTTGTGATCATTGCCCATATATGTATTTCTAATCGGTGCCATCGTACCACCCCATCACCTCGACACCTTTTCCTCACTCCCGGTCATTTCGGTAGAAAGTATGTAGCCTACTTCCTCTCTTGCTACCACTATTTGCCACACGGCCAATATCTCGAGTCCCATCCTCATTAATGCCATGCAGAAAGGTGGCAGACATAATAGTCAACTATTATTTGGCATAATGATTACCGGTCAAAGTTGGGTTAAGTGGCAATTTGTATAATGGGCCAATTCAATGACTAAGCCCAAATAACGGAAATGACCCATACGACCGGATCCAACCGAAAGGACCCAACGAAATACTCAAGTAATTGGGCCCAAATCATTCGGACCAATCAGGACAAAAATAACATGATCCAAGGGAGGAGCCCATTAAGACCGGCCCAATAAGGAAAAGGATCATGGCCCAACATTGCCCCCTAGTCTTTTATTAAACAGGGGGTTTAATGGAAGACTATAAATAATATAGGCCCATGATATAATGAATTATGATAAGTCACAAGAGGTCCAAAGTGAAACTCACCAAAGCCCAACTAAATCGGTCCAAATTGATATCAGAGACAAAAATGGGAGGCCCAACAGACATAAGTCCACTCTGGTTAAGATATTTTGACCCAAAACCGGACGACACCTCTTCCAATTCACCATCATTGCTGTGAATTAAACGTGCCGCCCTTGATTACCGTGTAACCGTCAATATAAAAGGTAAACTTTACCAATTTTGACAGTTTTACCTGCCAATTTGAATTTCGGACCTTCAAACTTTCCTTCTACCTCTTGAGCCCTCTTTATATTCTCTGCAAATCGTTAACAATGGCTTCTCAAGATTCTGAGCAAGGTCGTCCCTTGCTAGTGACACCAATCTGCGCCGTTCCTCTAAGCCCAAACCCTGACAAAAATGCTTCAAGTTCTGATCCGACCGCTGTAACTATTAAGAAGAAACTGACAACGAAATCCTCTCCCAGTCCTTCCGCATTCTATAGGAACAAAGAACAGTATGTCCATGCCAACACTCCCTCGAAAGTTACAGAGGTTAACTTGGAGAGGCTCCGAACTCGTTGCCAGATGGATGGCTGTTACGATGACCATCCTGGAGAAAGGGGTTCGATTCCCCCTTCATAGTAACTCTCTTAGGGTTTACGGGTGTTGGGTTCATGATTATCTTAGAACTCTTACATTCACATTCTAGCATTCATAGCTTTATGCCACGAACTTGGTGTCAAACTCAAGGCTCGACTTCTTCTTTCTTTCTCAGATACAAATTCGGCCACCCGGAGAGAAAGGATTTAAGACCATAAGCAAGCATTCTTCGAAGACAGGAGAGAAGTTCGAGAGACGCTCGTTGGTGAATACTCCTTCAAGCAACAAAGGATGGCATGAAAAATGGTTTTTCGTCAAAGGACCCGAGATCATCTCTTTACCGGACTAGGCCACTGATAAGAAGATTTCTACGGACTTCGGAGACATCTCTGAAGAACATGAGGCCGAGATGATAGATATTTTGGACAATTTCCCGAGGGAGGAATGGAATTATAGACTTCTTTCCAATCAAGCATGGTTGTATGACCACAAACGTAAGTACAGATTTATTTTATGAATATTTGAAAATTTTGTGATATGGATTCTGATGTAGAACTATTAATCTTCTGTAGTAACTTTGATCAAACTGTCGCCTTCGGAGGTGAAAGACTTAGAGGATTTGTTAACTGGAAAATCGGTAGAAGCCACCGTCGATTCCTCACAACATGAAGTCCCATCCGAAGATAATGCAGCCGGAAAATCTGCAGATGTTGATGCTGAACCTTCACAACCGGAAGCCTCCTCCAAATTCAACCCACCTACTGAAACACCAACTGATGAACCTCAAACCCATGCACCCGTAGATGACGAACCCCTTCTCTCGGAAAGAGTCCTCCAACTCCGTCGAAAGAAAAGAGCCATCCGAAGGCCTCGACTAATTTCTATCCCGTCGGACTCAAAGCCCTTTCGAATCTCGAGCCAATCCAATCCGATACCCCAACTATCGATCAACACCACCACCGGCCATGGCCAATACCGCTTGTTGTTGATCCAACACCACCAACCTCCAACCCAATACCGCCAACTGTTGATCCAACACCACCAGATGCTAATCCAGCATTAGTTCGAACAAGTTTATTAGATCTACCTGTAAATGATCGTAGGGGACTTCTTCGAATCAAAAAGTTGAGAACCAAAGTCATTCCCTTAACCCCTAATGAGCTTAGGGTAACTTCTTCAAATGTTCATCCTCCAACAAACCCGGTGGATATTTTAACTGTAAATGAAGAAGAAAGAACTGAACCTGCTGCAGTACCATCTCGAAAGAGAAAACAACCATCCGACAGCCACCCAAGTTCAACGCCTATAACTCTACCAGTTTGAGACCCTACTCCAGCTCAATCTTCTTCCCCCAAAAATATCTACATGGATCCTTCTCCTACTCATGACCAACCGATGCCTTCCCCCCCAAAGCCTTCAACATAAAAATTCCATGATGAAGCCACTGGGGCCGACTTTTGTGGCTCTCGGATAACGTCAACTTTCCTTCCGACTCTTTGATGCCTTCGTCGGAAAATGATGATCACCGATTTGATAACCATACGAACGGGAATTTTCTTGATGAAGGCATGAGTTATCTGGCAAAGGTAAGTGAGGATTTTCTCAGTTAAACATTTCTTTACTTGCCTAAATATTTGAAATTGACTGGATACTGTCGAATATGTGCAGGAAAATGCAGTCTTCGGGCGTTTACGTCCCAGGCATATAAATGCCGAGTCCGATGAGGAGACTCTGAGAAGGGAGAACAATATGTTGAAGGCTACATTGGCTCGAGAGAGAGAGGAACATGAATCTGTTCTCCATGCCAATGAAAGTCTTCAGAGGGAATTGGCCCAAACCAAGGAGGATATGAAGGAAACTTATGACGTGCTGAGCTCGGTCAGAGAAGAACTGAAGACGACAAAAGCCAGCGAGCAAAAATTGGCTACCATGAATATCCGCTTCGTTGCAGAGACCGAAGCTTTGAAGACTACCAAAGAGGGGCTTGTTGCAGCCAATCAAAACTTATCAACACAACTCAGTGAAGTTCAGACGAAGGCTCGGGCTGATAGGAAAGTCCATAAGGCCAAGCGTCGTAAGCTTCGTGGCAAGATAAAGGTAGGTACTTCAAGAACGGACCCTCCTCGACATCAAGAATTGGTCAAGCAGATACAGGCGGATTATCGTACATCTGACGAGCTCGGCGCAGAAATTCTGAAGGTATACTATGAAGGGTACGAGGATTGCCGAAGTCGGGGCAAGGAAAAGCTGGTGGCTGCCCAACTGGATCCGTCTTTGCTAGACTCCGGAGATGAAGCTGCTGGCTGAAGATAATTTTACTTTCTTTAATTTATAGGATTTGTGTAAAAAGTTTCTAATTTTGTAATCAAATTAAACATTAATGAAATGTGATCTCATCCCTTATAACTTCGGTGCATTTACTTTCTGCAAATACTTCGATATTAATTCAATTGGAAAAATGTAGAAACTCTTTCAAGGATTCAACTCGAACTGTTAATTAACAACTAAGCATGTCATATAACAGATAAGGTGAAGTTAAAGAATGAGGCATTTTGAACTCGAAACTTAGAAAAAATTTAGGTAATAAAGTAAAGGGATACTTATTAGTTACCGAAGTGTGAGACAGATCTGCTTCATTAGGAATTTGTTTACCCCAAAAGGCCTAACAAAACCAAGAGATGACATTTGCCTACCACGAAGGGCCTGACAAAGTCTAAGTGTCGACAATTGCCTACCACGCAGGGCCTAACAACGTCTAAGGATGACACTTGCCTACCACGAAGGGCCTGACAAGGTCTAAGTGTCGACAATTACCTACCACGCAGTATTCGACCCTGACAACATCTTAAGGATGACACTTGCACCACTTAAAGAAGGGCTCGACAAGGTCTAAGTGTCGACAATTGCTACCACACAGGGGCACGACAACGTCTTAAGGATGACACTTGCCTACCACGAAGGGGCCCGACAAGGTCTAAGTGTCGACAATCGCTTACCACGCAGGGCTCGACAATGTCTTAAGGATGACACTTGCCTACCACGAAGGGCTTCGACAAGGTTCAAGTGTCGACAATTGCCTACCATGCGAGGCTTCGACAACGTCTTAAGGATGGAGTTTGCCTACCACGAAGGGCCTGACAAACCCATAAGGTCCACTTAAATTAACGCCATCGAATGGTCGCAAGTCCACCCGAACCTCCTTACACCATCGAATCGAGCAGAACGAAGATAGGATTCGTTTGAGAAAAAAGGACTTTTATTGATGATAGCGTAAATATTTACGTAACTCGATGTAATCGACATTATATTTCTTGAAAGTATTTCCGAGCTCACGGCGGCGTGCCAAGTATTTTTAATTGCTGACCCGTCCAATGCCTTCAGCCGATAAGTCCCCGGCTTCGGCACTTCGGTGACTTCATACGGTCCTTCCCAGTTTGGCATCAGCTTTCCCAAATCTTGAGGTGTAGATGCTTCGACTTCCACGAGAACAAAATCTCCTACTTCAAATCTGCGAAGCTTCTCCCTTGTTGTAATGCTTGGCTACTCTCCGCTGATAAGTCGCCAATTTGATCAAATTTGTTTTCTCGACTTCTTCAAGCAAATCAAGATTGGCCTTGACCCTTCTTCATTGTAGATCTCTTTGAATTGACTAACTCAAGACTTGGAGATCCAATTTCAAGCTGGGACTAAGGGCGTCGCATACCATATAGGATCCCCGAAAGGTGAATCCCGTTGTAGTCCTCTGAGTAGTTCGATAAGCCCATAACACACTAATCACTCCTCTCCGCCATCTTCCCTTTCGCTTCATCCAATCTGGCTTGATCCTATTCAACCGGCTCGCTCATTGGTCACATCAACTTGTCCGCTTTGACCGAGGATGAGCCTATCAAGTCTTTCTGTCTTTGGATCGCTTCTTTCAAAATGTATCAAATTTCGATCCCTGTTGGCGTCCATTGTCCGATATTACCACCTTAGGAATTCCGAAATGAAATACTACTGATTCTTTCAAAAATTTCAAGCATTCCTATTCCGTTATTAACCTAAGTGGCTTTGCTTCTACCCATTTGGTCATATAGTCGATGGCAACTATAACAAAACTGACTTGACCTTTTTCTTTCGGTAGCGGACCCAGTATATCAACCACCCAGACAGCAAAGAGTATAGGAGATAAGATCGAGTATAGCTCTTCTGGTGGCTGATGTGGTATTGGACTGTTAAGTTGACACTTCTCGCACTTCTTGACGTACTCAGTCACTTCCTTGAAGATGGTAGGCCAATAATACCCCTGACGAAGTACTTTGTAGGCTAGTGACTTAGCAGCCATATGGTCGCCACAGATGCCCTCATGTACTTCTCGTAGAGCATATTCAGCTTCAGATGGAGTCAAACATTTCAGTAGTGGAGACGAGAAAGCCCTTCGGAACAGATCCCCATAAATCAAAACAAAATTAGTGCTCTTGTATTTGATTTTCTTGGCCAGCATCCGATCCGAAGGCAAGACGCCATCTGCCAGATACTCCAGATATGGAGTCAACCAGCAGTTGGTTCGGTCAACGCATATCACCGATTCATGATGAACACTAGGATGTTGCAAAATTTCTAAGTAAACCGACCCATCAAAGACGTTAACATCCGTAGTGGCTAGTTTGGAGAGTGCATCAGCAATAGAATTGTTATTGCGTTCGACCCCCTTAAACTCGTAGGACTGGAAATACTGAAGCCGTTCTTTCACTTCTGCCAAATATTTGATCATTCTTGGGCCTCGAGCTTCGTACTCCCCAGAGAGTTGCTTAACGACTAACTGAGAATCACTGAAGATGACTATTCTCTGCACTTCAAGACTCTTCGCTAGTCGTAACCCTACGAGTACCGCCTCATACTCAGCTTCGTTGTTCGTCGCTTTGAACTGAAATCTGATGGCCTGTTGCACTTTGAATCCTTTCGGACTCGTCAAAATAATCCATGCTCCAATCGATGTTCGCGAGAGAAGACCCATCTCGTGGCGTCCACGAACTCTACTTGTTTGAAGAAGCGCAGAATCGCTCACGATCGGATCCTTTCACTTTGTCACGACTTAAAACGAGCATTCAGCTACAAAATCAGCCAAGGCTTGCCTTTTGATGGCGGTTCGGGGATGATATTCAATGAAAAATTGGGACAACTCCATCGCCCATGTAGCTAATCTCCCCGATACCTCAGGTCTGCCCATAATCTTCTTCAAAGGTTGATCTGTGTATACTATTACCAATCTACCCTGGAAGTATTGTCTAAGCTTTCGACTAGCAGTTATTAAAGCAAAAACAAACTTTTCAATGTTTGGGTACCTTGTTTCAAAGATCCAGAAGGACATGGCTTATAATAAGCGGGTCTTGCTTACCCCCAACTTCACGCACCAAAACGGCTCCTACTACCAACGAACTAGCTGCTAAATACAAACATAGAGGCTCAGCAGGAACGGGTTTCACCAACAAAGGCGCCGAAAATAGGTAGGACTTGATGCTCTAAAAGGCGTCCTCACACTCTGAAGTCCATTGAAACGTCTTTGCATTCTTCGGCCCTTTCAATGTATCAAAAAACGGCAAACATCTTTCTGCCGACTTGGACATGAACCTCCTCAAAACTGCAATCCTTCCAGTCAGACGTTGAACATCTTTAAACGACTGAGGAGTCTTCATGTTCAGGATCGCTTGAATCTTCTCTGGATTGGCTTCAATTCCTCTTTGACTGACAAGATAACCCAGAAATTTGCCAGCCCCTAGACCGAAGGTGCACTTAGTGGGATTTAATCTCAGGTTGTGATGGCGAATTATCTGAAAGCATTCTTCCAAATCATCCAGATGTTTATGCACCAACATGCTTTTGACCATCATATCATCCACATACACCTCCACGTTCTTGCCCAGCTGATATTTGAAGACATAGTTCATCATCCTCTGGTATGTGGCTCCGGCATTGATGAGGCCGAAAGTCATTTTCTTATAGGCATATAATCGAACGATGCGTAATGAACGCCGCCTTCTTTAGTATATCCTCTTTACACATGGAAAATCGATGATATCCGTGAGAATGCATCCATGAAGCTCAACAAAGCGTGCTCAAGTGGCATCAATGAGTCGATCGATATGGGCGTGGTAGAAATCCTTTGGACAAGCTTTGTTCAGATCGGTATAGTCGATGCAGACTCGCCATTTACCATTCTGTTTCTGGACCAGCACCACATTTGCCATCCACTGCGGGTAGTCGATCTCAAAAATGAAGTCACCGCCAACAGCTTTTGTAATCTCTTCATCGATGATCATTGGCGTTGTGTGCAAAGATCCTCCTCTTCGTCAAACCTGGTTTCTTTGGCGGTTCACTTCAATAGATGCTCAGCGATATCCTTGCTTACTCTGGCATATCATGAGGTTCCCACGCCAAGATATCAACATAGCATCGTAGGAGCTCCATAAGGTTAAATCGGAGAGGTTCGGCGGACCAACCTATTTTCACCGTCTTATTCACCTTGCTCGGGATGAGCTCTATCTCCTCTCTTTCTTCTTCCTAATATGACCAATGGTTGGAACTACTCTCGGTGAAGGGTTCAATCTCTATCGCCATGGTCTCGCTTTTGTTTCGATACCCCACCTCAAGTGATCACAACATTTCTATAACATCTTACGGCAGATCCAAATCTCCTTTGACCTCACCAACCCCATGAGTAGTAGGAAATTTGATTTTGAAATGAGGGATTGATGTTACAACTTGTAAAAGCAATTAAAGTAGCCTCCCAAAATAGCATTATAAGCGAATCTACATGCACAACATAAAATTTGCAAATAATTTCTACTGTTGAGGGGTGCAAGAAGATGACCGTAAGTAGTTCAATGGTTCCAAACCACCTTGATGGGATCATTACTAAAAAACCGTATAAAGGAGCCTCCTACCCTATCTCCATCTTCCGCCGTCGAGATGCATCCTTTGATAAGCGTGGGCATACCGAATATCTCTGAAGATCCATTATCTACCATCATCCGCCTTCATATCCACCGAACCACTTTGCGCAGTGATCGGCCAATGATCCCTTATGCGGTTCGATGACTTTCAAGGGTAATCTTCATCGATAAAAGGAGATTATCTGATCTCGAATAAGGTTTATCGGTCTTGAGGGTACCGCAGCACCGACATGACCGAATCCAAGTAACCGGCGCTTCTTTCCAACGAGCTTGCGAAGTACCCCAAAGTGATGACATCTATCACACGCCTTTGTGTCATTTGTCCGGAGTTAGCAACTCTTCACGAAGCAGGTTGAAACATTTTAACAGTACTTTATCCTGCTGTTGATTAGTTCTAGCAGCTACATACTGAATTAAAACCCCACCTTGTACCTTTCTTTCAATGAAATCTTTCAAACTAGCACAGTCGTTCGTATCATGACCTGAAGCTTGATGGTAATCACAATACTTACGAGGATTCCCTTTTCCAGGCTTGATGTTATCTCGAGGTGGCTCAAAGATAGGTTGATCCTTAATTTGATCCAAGATAACAGCCCTATCAGTGTTAAGTGTTGTGTACGTCCTATTTACTCTTTGAAATGGAGCAGATTTAACGTCCTCCACCTGCTCCAATTGTTGTACCTCTTGACCCGCCTTCATAGCGGTCTTTATTCCCTTCATTCTTCTTCTGGTCCCCATCACTTTTGTCCCAATCTGTCTTCTTAAGTCGGTCTGAAGAAGGACGTTTGAGGCTGTTCATGGCTTCCTCCACCACGATATAGCCTTCAATTTGTCGAAGGCTTCAGCGAGACTCTTCGGGTGGTTAAACATTAATTTCTTCACCAACTTTTCTGATTTGATCAAATCTAACCCATTCTGAAATAACCCCACAGCTTGTAGATCGTTCAGGTCTGTCACTTGGCCGACAGCTTCACGGAATCGCTTCACATATTGGCCCAAAGACTCATTCGAATACTGTCGAACCTGAGCCAACGAACCAGTTGGTTTTCCCCTTCTTTTTTTGCTCCCGAAGTGAGCATGAAATTTACTGCACATGTCTGCCCAAGATGAAATTGAGTCCAAGGGCAAAGTCCCCATCCACTACCGGGCATCCTTTTTGAGCGTCGTAACAAAAGTATGACACTTAGCAGCATCGCTAAAGTCGTAATAATCCATCATCGATTCGAACGCTTGATCGTGGTCATAAAGGATCCCCCGATCCATCATAACTTTCAATATGGGGCAACTTCTTGGTGGGGTCAGCCTTCTCTTTTAGAATCTCCGCGGAAAAAGGAGATGCCTTCTTTCCCGAAGTATCTTTTGTTTTCTGCACTTCGGCAAGCTGCTTCCGAAGCTCTTTCAATTCTTTAACTAGATACTCCACACCTTCTGGTTGAGATGATGCTTCTTTTTCCGGTGACTCCTTCATTCTCTGAGTGGACCGGTTTCTTACAATAGAACCTCCAACTTTGGAGGGACTTCCGATGGCGAGCGTCCACAGGGTGGTGTACCCTCAGTAGACTCTCGGGAGTATGACCTCTAGATATACTTCGTCTCTGAACTCGGGCACTATGGCGAGAATGTGCGACAACAAGTGCTTTCTTCGTATTCTCGGGAGTGTGATCTCTGGATCGACCTCTTCGTTCGTTTCGACCCTACTCCTTAGAATCGACAGAGTGATGTGCCCTCTTCGATCTTTGAGGAGTAGGACTTCGGGATCTTCTTCTTTCTCGAGGTTGGCCCCGAGATTCACGTTCTGAATGGGCAGGTTCCTTCCCACTCGACGCCTCGCCTCTTCGGATGAAATATAATCGAACTCTTCGTCCCTTAACTCCGCTTATTCGAGCCATCTCGCTTCAATTATATATCCGTCATTGCTTCACAAGTACCTCCGGCGACCCTATCTGCTTCATCCGCCATCTTAGCCAGTCGTGAGGCCTTTTCGTCCTGGTCATCTCGATATCGAGTTCTAGGCGAGGTGCCTTCTACTCGTTTTCAACCATGGCCAGACCCTTTTTCCGCCGTGAAAACTAGCTTTCGCTTAACGTTGCCCACAGCCCTCGGCTGAAAATCTTCATGTGATCGTTTGACGTTTGTCTTTGGCATGAACATTTTATTGCGGTCCCAAACGATCTCCAGCAGACACTTCGTGGTACCGATTCACCGGCGGTCATGGTCGCCTTCTTCTCGGGTAGGCGTTCTACTCTTCACCATGAATATCGACGTAGAACAAACACGGTTTGTGATTGAAAATACTCAGGACACTAGAACTCACCCTCCTTCAGCGCTTAATGTTAACGCCAAGATCTTTCTCCACGTCCCCAATCACCAAGACGGCGTCAGATATCTGCCGCAGTTCAACAAGTCAACACCAAAAGCAGACGGCTTGACGGTCGAGAGGATAGCTTCCGGCGTGAGAGTCGATATATCGGCGATCACTGAGGTTAACAATGGAGGAAAAATAATGTCTAATGCCGAGAGAGAATAATCATATGATTGTGGGTTATTTTGTTACTTACCTCTTTTTTGTGATCATCGCCCCATATGTGCTCTAATCCCGGTTTACCGTGCCACCCATCACCTCCTGACACCTTTTCCCTCACTCCTGGTCATTTCAGCCGAAAGTATGTAGTCTACTTCTCTTACCTACTACTTTATTTGCCTGCATGGCCATTATGAGTCCCATCCTCATTAATGTCATGCAGAAAGGTGGCAGACATAATAGTCAACTATTATTTGGCATAATGATTACCGGTCAAAGTTGGGTTAAATGGCAATTTGTATAATGGGCCAATTCAATGACTAAGTTCAAATAACTAAATGACCCATCTGATCGGATCCAACCGAAAGGACCCAACGAAATACTCAAGTAATTGGGCCCAAATCATTCGGACCAATCAGAACAAAAATAACATAATCTAAGGGAGGAGCCCATTAAATCCGGCCCAATAAGAAAAAGGATGATGACCCAACAAGCCCTACACACATGCATGCAAAAAAGGGTGTCTATAATACCACTTATATTTTTACTAAAAAATCTTATTTCAAAAACGCGAGCTGTGTTTCGCACGGACAATCAAGTTATAAAAATGAAAAGAGAAAATGAAAATTTTTAAGTTCAAGAAGCAATTCCTCCTACATATAAGGGTAAATTTGGAAGTATAAAAAGTTTAATTTTTAGAGTTTACACCTAAAAAACTGTCCAATTTCATTTAATTTTATAAGTCTCGCTATGTATTATAATATATTTACACTGAATTATAGTTACAAAACTTATTAATACATAAAATTAATAGAAATTATAAGAGTGTCCCACTTGTTACATATTTATTCAAAAAAAATTATCACTAATAATTATCCTCGTAACTGACAATTAATTGATGTAACCTTTCACAATATATATCAGTAGCTGTGTCCCGTGCCTCCGGCACTACATGAACGGTGAGATTTATTCTAAATTTTGAACGACCCAAATAATTTATTAGGGTGAACAAAAAATTTAAAATAAATTGTATTTTGTTAGATATATTTTTCGATAGATAAAATAAAATACGAAAAATCAAATAGTGATAAAAGTTTAGAGGTGCCAAATTGAAAATAGTAGAAAGAATTGGTGTATCTATCCAATATATAGTCAAACCTAAACTATCATACAACAAGGGTTTTAATTTTTACCTTTATTATTAAGGGCAAGCCGTTCTTCACCAACACAGAAACTCAGACGATAAGAAAGAGAGCAGGAAAAAGCAGTTTTCAATCGATTTGGAGAAACAGAGCATGTATTCATCTCGAGGCAGCAATGCCTACGGACAGCAGGGCCAGCAGCAGCCTCCGCCTCCGTACGCTGCACAATCTGCTTATCGGCAAAACGTAAGCTTCTATTTTCTTCCGTTTTTTGTTACTTTCATTTTGTTTGTATTATGCTTTTTTGAATTTGAACCTAATTGGAATTCGGAATTGAAGAGGAAAAAGGGACAACTCTATGCTGTTTTTATGAATAAACATGAATTTTACTGTGTACATCATAAAATAAAGGTCTCGTCTGGAATTTGGAAAGGGTGAGGAATAGCAAGATTAAACATTTTAATGAACACAAATTTTATTGTATGGAATTTGAGAAAACTTCAGATAAATTGGAGGAAAATATTTTGAATTTTTTTCAACTTAATTTGATCTGAAAAGCATTAGATATGGTACCATGATTTTAAAGTGTATTTTTTTGGATATCCTAGAGGTAAAATAGACTCGTATGATTTTCTGCTCTTTAAGTTTGCAGAAAGATGAATTATAATTTTTAGAAGATCAGTTGGGTAAAGTTATGCAGCCCGACTTGAGCATTATAAAAGTATTCTGAAAGTAATTTGTTTTAGCGATAACAGTTTTTTTTTTTTACGTTGGATAGTTACAAGTATTCTGAAACTAATTTACTTTTGATATAAAAGATTTATTTCTCTTGGAGATAAGTGTTAATTTTGATATGGTGATTCGGGTTGCGTTTTTTTCATCAGCAGTTGCAGCAATTTTGGCTTCTTTTCCAAACATTTCTTAAAATTTTCCCCCAAATTGGATTTATGGGTCTTCCAAAACCTTCATCTATATGTTGGGGATTGGGAAAAATTCTAAGAAAAAAGTTCTCACATCTTCTGTTGCTTAATTATGAGTTATGAATTTATGTTAAATTAGATGCATACATAGGGAGGGAATAAAGGAGGTAGTGATATTAAATAAAAACTAAACAATATATGATGCACCAAAAATGCATCAAGAGGATTATCTTTGGGAGCAAAACATTTATCCAACTTATAAGTGATAGTAGGTAGAACTTGACAAAAGTTTGAATTCACCAACTTAAGCTAAACATGCCAAATTGATGAAACTGACCCTTCCCCCTTGGTCAAAATATGATATCTGCACCAAAACCACTGTTTTCAAGAATTTTGTTGAACATACTTTCAGTTTTTTTTCTTTTCTTTTGAAACTAGTATTACAACAAAAAGTATTTTCCTGCTCTCATTTTTGTGTGTTACTATGGAGAAGTTGGGACCTGCTTATTCTGGGACTTCGGTTGGAGGACAAGATGGGGCCTCTCAACTATCTATGGCTTCACGGCATTCGTCTATTCTAGGTGGTGGTGGTCCTAATGAAGCAGATGTTAGTGGAGGATATAGAGCTCATACCTCTGCTGCAGCCCATTATGGTGGGCAGTATAGTTCAGTATATGGTTCAGCTGCTTTGAGCAGTTCTCAGCAGGTCAGTAGTTTTTATCCGCTTTTGTCTGCATATTTTTGTTAATTTGTAAAATAGATAACTAAGAGATTAGAATTTGCATAGATGTTCCACAAGTTCCTTATAGATTGTATATGCAGTTTATTGAACTACTAATGACACTCTTTAAAAAACGTAATGACATTATCAATAGTAATAGTAAAAATAAAAGATAAAACCAGAGACCAACAATAACATTTAATATAAAAAAATGTTAATCAAAAGGAATTGATATTTTCGCAAGTAAAAATGTTAGTTTCACAAAGTCCTCCTCACATGAATAGTAAGTGGGTCCACTCTCATGTGAGAGAACTTTGTGGAACTAACATTTTCACTTGTAAAAATATCAATTCCCTTATTTAAAAATCAATCTCTGAACACCTACTTTTCTTACAACCTTTTGTAAACCCAAAGTCCCTATATTTTTTTCTTGTATTTTTAGCAAAAATCCATTGAAATTTAAATCCTATTTTTCTTTATTGTCCAGAACCAATATTAAGTTATTAATATGATAACATCATAGTTTGGAGGAGTGTTCCCCAAGTGTATCATACATTACTTGGCCACTTGTTCTGAAGCGTACATAGTTGAAGGATTTTGGTATAGTTAATCTGAAATGGACAAGTTAGATAAAGGCAAACAAAGTGGACCTTGTTCTTCAATGTTAGCTTGTAAACCAATGTTTTGCTTTTCGAAAGAATAATTTTTTTTTTTGCATTCAGGTGTTCCAGTGAAGGGTATGTCAATTTAGGCAAGCCAAAAATGTTTACCAAATATTTTCCTCTTCATCCGTCTAAGATGAACCATTTAGAAGGACATAAAAATGAATTCTTCTTCTTTATGTATTTACCTTCCCAACACACATTATCCCCAGCGAGCAACTTTTCAATTAATTCTTTCTATCTCTTGTAAGATTCAGTATAAAAAACTGAGAATTGAGTTCTATGCTCCTTTTGCATGCTCATCATATATTTTGTGGAGACCAAGCACTTAATATCCTATGATATTTGGGTGGTTTCATGCTTTAATAAGGTTTGAAATGTATAAAACTAAATTTTGTACACTATCATCCTTCTGCAGGTTCCTGCAGCAGGTGGCAAAGGATCTGTACCAGCTGTTCTGGAAGGCCGACGTGGTTATAGCTCAGCCATGCCAGAGTCACCTAAATTCATATCTGGTGACTATGTCTCATCATCAAGCCATGGATATGGTCAGAAAGGTGATCAGTTATTCGTGGATAAGATTTCTGATTATCCATCTATTGACAGACGCCAATATGGCGAGCGATCAAGTGCTTATATAGGGAGGGAGCAAAATGAACCAACAGGTCGATATGTGGATTCTCTTGGTTTTGGTCATCAACATCAGGTGCTGAATTAATTTTTACTATATGATTTATTCTGCATATTTTTATCCCTTTAAATTTTTTTACTAGTGTTTTGTTATGTTTAATTGTTGTTATATGTGTAAAATATTTCTAAAATATGTTTTCTTTTCTAATATAATAATTTTGTCTTTTCTAATGAACAGCCTGTCCTGTATGATCGCATAGACCAGGCATCAGTGCTTCGACAAGAACAAATGCTGAAGGCTCAGTCACTGCAATCTAATTCTCTCGATGGGGGTTCTAGGTAAATTCTCTTAAAGTGTATTCATTGCTAATCTGTTTTAACTTTTAATTACTTTGTCGTTCGTTTCCACACCGTGAGGTAATTAGTTTCTTATTTATAATGTATTTCCCATCCATAGTTTAACCTTTCTAATGAATTGATACAATAGAAGTTTGGATGCTAGTATGCTACGGGTGTATTACTTCTTGTGCACAACATACTTTTGGGAAGCTTTGTAAAGATGTCACTATATACATATGTTATTACTGCACTGAGTGGCAACACATTTCTGACAGACAAGCTGATTATCTTGCAACGAGGGGGGCTGCTATTCGTCTTCCAGCTGAAGATCTTATGTCTTATGGTGGAAGAATGGATGTTGATCCTCACAGTTTATCATTGTTAAGTGGTTCATCACATGGTGGACAACATGCTCCATCAATTCTAGGGGCAGCCCCGCGGAGAAACATTGATGATCTTGTGTATGCTCAAAGCTCTTCAAATCCTGGTTATGGAGTGAGCCTGCCTCCTGGTAGGGACTATGCTACTGGAAAAGGGCTTCATGGTGCTTCTCTTGAGTTGGATTATCCTGGTAGCTCATTGTTGTCACGTGGTAGTCTTCCAAGAATAGATGATCGTAAAGATGAGAGGGGTGGATATGCTCGGGAGCTTGAAAGAAGGGAGGAGGAGCGTCGCAGGGACCAGTTGCGCGAGCGAGAAAAAGACAGAGAAAGGGATAAGGAACGAACGTGAAAGGGAGCGAGAACGCTTAAAGGGAACGAGAGCGAGAAAGGCAACATTTAAGAGAAAAGGAACGAGATCGAGAACTCAAACGTGGATCTGAAATTAGGCGTGAACGAACTCCACCTAGAATCTCTAGGGACCGTCGTGGTTCCTCATTGTCAAAGAAGGGAGATCTTTACGACGAGAATCACCACGCCATGAAGTTTTGCATAGGTGGTTGTTTAATTTTGCGGCCCTGCTCTAGTTCTGTAAGTAAAGCTGCTAGTGTATCTTGCAGCCTTCAGAATTAACTTGGTGTTCTTTCATGCTGAAGGCGTCACTCACCTGTTAAAGAAAAACGGAGAGACTATGTCTGCAAGGTAAAAAGCTATACAAGCGCTTGGGAACCTGCCATTTACCTTTTGGACTACTTGTTGAGGGTTTCGCTGTAGACTGCAGTTAACCTTGTTTTCCAATCATTTGCTCCTAATTTTGGAGCTGCATTTGCCTCCAGAATTGTAGTCTATTGCCTTTGTCTTTCAGCCATTCTCTTCTATACTTCCTAATATATTACATCACTTGTGCAGTCTCTTTTTTTGGCTCTCAAGAATCATTTACTTCCTTGGGATTCCTTTTCTGCTCTTGTGTCTTCAAAACATTTACTTGGTCTTCCTAGTCATGTTCCTTCATAGAATAAATTTGGCTTATCTTTCACTTTTCTTAGTTACGTATTATGTAAGTTCTTTTGTGCTGTTCGCTAAAATGCTTTTGCCGGTCTATTTGAGTTCTGTAGTAATAACATAAAGATCTCTAAGCCTTGATTGCAACAAAATATCTAAAGTTCAGTGTCTTTGAGCTCTATAAAGTTTCTCTTAATTTAACTAAAATGTATATTGATCGCATGCTTCCTGGAAACATTCTAAAAGATTTCATTTTTGTTTTGTAAATTTATGTTTGTACAGGTTTACTCATCCAGTTTGGTAGATATTGAGAGGGACTATTTGTCAATAGATAAGCGGTATCCTAGGCTATTTATAACTCCAGAATGCTCCAAGGTATGCTAATTTTATTTATTTATTTTTAATTTGAAGAAAAAAAATCCAGATTGTTAAATTTGTAAGTTGATGCTAACATTCTAACTGTGTTTAGGTAGTTGTGAACTGGCCAAGGGAGAATCTGAAGCTTTCTATCCACACTCCTGTCAGGTATAAAACCCCTGGTTACAACATTAAATTTCTTTTGAAAATATGGACCCTTCTGCTTATCCAGAAACTTCACAATTTGATATTGAATGATTTCTGTGTTCTGTGATTTGGTTTAAACAAATTTGATGATTTTTTTAATACTTTAATTAGAAAGGAAAGTGCTTTCTGCCATAGGTATTGATGTTTAACATCATTTTGAGGCTAATGGCTATAACCTTTTCATTGTTTTCATAATATTTATTGTTTTGTACTTCATTAGATCTATCTTTTTTCTTGTATGGTGGTTAATATTTTCTTGCACCAAAAAATGAAGAAATATGTGAAAGGAAAATGCGTTGCTGAAATGTTTTATGGAACAGTTTTGAGCATGATTTTGTTGAAGAGGAGACTGCTGCCGAGCAAAATGTGCTGACCCCCAAACCTTTGGATGATGTACCCTTAAAATCAGAACATGGACTTACTGTGTGGAATGCAAAGGTAGATTAATATGCACTTTGAATATGATTCACAACCTTAACCTTTTGGTTTATACCTTTATGATGTTTCTAGAAGTATGCTCATCTGGCATGTGTACCATCAAGTGAACACACTGCTTAGTGTTGCTATGGTTTAAATTAGTATTTTTTTAAAATAATTTTGTTTGGATGATGAACCCTTAAAATAAAAGCTTGTAATTACTGAGTGGAATGCAAAGGTAGATTAATATGGACTTTGAATATGATTCACCAATTCCTGTTAACTTTGGTTTATACCTTTATGATGTTTTTAGAAGTGTGCTCAGCTGGCATGTGTTGCTAGTGAGAACACACTGCTTGGTGTGGCTATGGTTTAAATTAGTAATTTGTTTATAATAATTTTGGAATGCAGCCGGGACACCTGAAGAAGTTCTCAGTTTTATCCTTCATTCGTATGACTCAAAATCATCTTGTGCATATTGATTAAAACTTGGTACTAGGGCTGCAAACTAACCGAACTGTTCGCAAACCGGTTCGATTTCGAGTTCGACTTGTTCGCCTAGTCGAGTTGATTTCGCATAGTTTTTTGTTCGATTGCTCGATCAAACATGTTTGCGAACCATATAGTTCGGTTCGTCTTTGTTCGCGAACAGTTCAGTTCGATAAGTTCGAGTTCGGTTCGATAAGTTTGAGTAGTTCGATTTCTTAATTACATGTTTAAATTGTTTCTAAAATTCTAAATACAAATAATTGGTTATTTTATATTAAATTCTAAAGTTTGTTTTATTAATAATTGTTAAATTTGTAGTTATTTTTTTTATTACCTAAACATCTTTTTGTTTTTTTAATAATTTATTATAAGTAAACTTTTTTTATCAAATAATTAATAAATAATAATGTGTACTTCTTCACCTCTAAATTCTAATTTAATTAAAATAATTTTAATATTTTCATAAAATTTTGAACAATGATTGTTGGATTATTATAATTTACATCCCTAATAATTTAATAAATTATAACTCATGTCATAAAGCACATAAATAAAGTCATTAATCATCATGTAATGACAATTTGACATTAATTAAAGAATGATACAATACAGTTGCTTACATGTACATGAGTAATTTCAAATCGACATAGAAAATAGAGTAATCAAGTCTTCAACGTACGTATCGAGACTTCAGTAATAGAGTAATAATTATTAAATTATTTGCTGAATAATTTTGAAACTTTAAAAAACTATACATAAATTTGAAGATTGAAAATAAAAACTAGATATTAAATTTAAAAATTGTAAAAAAAATTGAATCTTAATTAAAAATGACAACAAAAGAAATACATTACTAATATTAAATTGTGAGTTTTTGATAATCATTTGTTTGTAGACTTGGATCTTGAAGAGTAGAAAGGCTTTTTGATATTAAAATTTGATTGTTGATATTTGTAATCAAGAATTTCTAAGTATTTGTTAACTTTTAACTTTTAAGTTCTAAGTAATCATTTTTTGTTTTGGTCTTTTTGGATGAATGATGATTACAATATTTAGTCTAATTTTTGATTGAATACTTAAACTTTTAGAGAAGACATTTTTGATATTTATTTAATTGTTTTTTGCTTCAAAGTCCTAAGTTTGTGTTCGTGAATAAGTTTGTGTTCGTGAACAAATTTAGTGTTCGCGAACAAGTTTGTGTTCGAGAAAACTTGTTCGCGAACAAGTTTATGTTCAACTTGTTCGTGAACTCGATCATGTTCGCGAACACCAAACCAAACGATCCGAACTCGTACATAGCTGTTGGTTCGATCAAGTTATTCGAACATGTTCGAGTTCGATTAAAAGTGTTCGAGTTCAGTTCGAGTTTGACAGAGTTTGGTTCGGTTTGTTTGCAACTCTACTTGGTACTTTCTGTAGGTTCCAAATGATTGCTTAGTGCTTTAACAAACGAACAAAAATAGGCTACTGTATCTGGTCTGCTAGCATTTTATTTATTAGTTCTTGTAGGTGTGGCCTAGGCGGCTCCGCGGGGGTGTAGTTGTATTATTACTTTTTATATTTGTAAGAAAATTAAGTCGATTCGTTTGTATTTATAAGAAACTTAATCTTATATTTATAAAAAGTGGAAGTTTAGGAATTAATATAAGACATTGTCAAGTTATGTGACCAAGTATGAATTGTGATAGAATTTGGGGCACATAATAGCAATTTTAACAAATTAAAAGTATAATATCTAATATTATTCCATCCCATTTGTTAAAACAAAATATATCCCAACAATACATCTTTGGGGAAGAGGAGGAAAGTTGTAGTGACAGTGGTGGATGGATACAATGATGATATTTGAGGGTGAGCCCCTAGGCGGCTAGGCGGACCCCGAGACTGGGCAATGCAAGCGGCACTTGTTTTAGAATATTGAATTTTTGAGTTCAATGTATGCACATCTTTAAGCTTGTATGAGCTGATTATAGCAAATAGTTTAGGCCTTGTTAATTTATTCTCCTCGTACCAAAATCTAAGTATTAACCTGTTGCACTGGATAATGTTTTGGTTTCTGCTTACCAAATGAACCCATAATACTAAAGAGGTAGTCTCACTCATTTAAAGTGTTCAACTGCGTGGAAGTTTTCACAAAATATAATCCACCAAACAGTTTGCATTGGGTTCTCATAGTTTTGATTCATCAAAAGCTCTCTCCTGCCCACGCCCTTCTCACTAAAAAATAAAATATATTCTGACGTCCTTGGTTAGAAATTAATATTAAGATCTTCAGTGATCATAGTCTCCCTTCTCCGTTGTCGTGCTACGGTGTTTTTTTTTAGCTTCTTTTTGGCCATCGGCTTTCGGGGTTTCTAAAAAGGAATTTAGTTTTGGATATCCATAGGTATTTTAGGCTGTCTTCCATTAGGACATTGTATTCTCCCCCTCCCTGGTATTTTTATTTTACTTGGAGGTTTCCTAGTCCTCCTTGATGGTATCTCTCTATCTTTTAAAACATTGTATTTAAAGGAAATTATGTGTATATATATATATATTAATATAAAATAAAATAAATATATTATGATGTACTTCACCATATGCATGTTACCTAAGTTTTGCTAGAGGTGGAAAATCTATCATGAAATTGTATGTATCTTCTTGTCGTATATCCATCAGGAGTTCCTTGGTAGGTAAGTCGATATGTGAAAGTTGCTTTTACTTGCATGTCTTAACACTTATTTACACACCATCTCCTCACCAAGTTGTCTATATTTAGCAATAATATGAAAGTTTTCTCATTTTGTTGAAGTCGTTTATCTTTTTGGTTCAGATGATTTTGATGAGCGGGCTTAGTCAAAATGCTTTGGAAGAACTCTCATCTGAAAGAAGCTATGATGATAGGATACCCCATTTTTGCAATATGCTCAGGTTTGCTCTCATTAAAAAGGAAAATGCTTTCATGGCAATTGGAGGCCCTTGGGACATGGTTGATGGTGAGGATCCATCAGTTGATGACTCCTCATTAGTTCGAACTGTTATGAGGTCTGTGCTCGACATGCTTACCTTTAACCTGCAGACAGTTCATGCATTTGTAACTGTATTGAAGTAATTGATCTCTTCAGGTATGCAAAGTCGACTGGACTTGACCTGAAGAACTGCCGACAGTGGAACCGTTTTCTTGAGGTATTCTTATCTAGTGCTAAACTTACTGGTCTTGGGTCATAGTAAAATTTTGAGCTTTTCCTGCATTACTAGTGTTCTAAAAGCTCATTTATTATGTTAATAATATTAGAAAGCCTATCATTGATGTGAAATGAATCTACGAATATCTTATCTTCATTTTTAAGCCTTCTGAGGACTATTGGTTGTTGACATGTTACGAAGGGATTACTTACTTATGGTCATTCTGCCACTGTTTTCACAGTCCATTGATAACTCTATCTGTGTTTGTGTGTGGGTTAATAATCATATCTTTAGGTTCTAAATCTGCTTTTTAGTTTTTTCCCTTTCCTTTCCTTATGACAATCAGCAATGCGTCCTACTGCAGTGTCTGCAGGACCCTGATAGATAATACTTCTTTTCTAACTATTCCCAAAATGTATATGTGATTCTCCGGAAAAAAACTATTTTGATTTGGCATTTATTTTTCTTACTTTTAAGCTCTAGCTGCTTGTTTTTTGGCTGGGCTACTAGTGATGAATTCTTTAATTTTGTGAAAACAAGTTGATGCGTTAAAAGTTGAAAGGTCGTGACTTTTCCTGCATCCAATGTTTGAGATTGTGCACAGTTTGTTTCTTTGTTTGTGAGCTACATAATTTTTAGTTCTGGAATCCTGACAATTTTTATTCTAAGGAAGTAGTTATATTTTCTTTTGGACCATTCTTCATTCTTCCATTAAGTTTCTACTATTTGTCAAACAGTATCTGTTCTTTGCAGATCAGTTATGTGAATTCTTGAATTCTCTAGTATAATCAGTTATGATGTGGCCTTTTGTTCACACAATAGAGAGAGAAAAGGGGGACATTGTAATATCTGTTTGGAGATACTTACTCCGTCACACTTTGTAGCACAGATTTTAAGTCATGGCGAAAACATATTCAAGTGTTGTAATTGTAATACAGTTGAAAAGATAATATAAAATATTTTAAATATACATTTTTCAATGAAAATAGAGTGGTACTATACGTTGGGATTTTTTTTTTACGACGAATCATGTTGCGAAACAAATGCTTGTATGATATTGGCCAAGACAAAAGTGGCGCCAATGCAATTCAAGGTTGGGTAGAAATCTAAGGAATGTAAGTGGACCACATATGTCGCAATACAGGTTTCGCAATGAAGGAGTTGCAATGCATAGCATTATTCATGAAAATATTATGTTTAAACATTTTTCCGGGACGTCTTAAATCAATACCACACCAAAAAAATATAAGCAACTTAAGAGGAACTGGGGAGTATCAGTTTACTATTGAATAAAACCTGATGTTTTGTGACAGCAATACATATCAAATTATGATCATGGGCCATGTAGTTATTCAGCATATGAGGAACATTTCACATATACAAGGTGTTTTCTTGTGATTGTTTAAGTTATTTAAAAGGATTTATGTGGAAACTTGTGATTTAGTTTATAAAAGCCCTAGTAATTGCAAACTTAATGTAGAGCAAAAATTATGGATTTCGGATATTCGGTTCATTTTTAAATTGTCGCCACTTGGTGGTCAAGTTTTATGATTATTTGGTACTTTTTGTTCTTGTTTTTAATTGGTTAGTATGTCATTTGTGAAGTTAATTTTCCATGGCATATTGTGGATAAGTTATTGGAGCTGCTGAATATTTGTTTCAAGTCTCTGGGATATAAGTGTGCTTAAATTGGGATTACAAGTCCTATTGGTTTTAAACATCCATACCAGTGATTCTGTAGCTGTGTGTGTTGTCTTTGAAATTTTGGGGAATCCGTTCATTTGATTTCTTAAATGTTTTAACATTGCAACCAAAACCCGAGGTGTGGTGGATTATGTTTCCTTTTTTGTCCTCATACTCTTACGTGTTGAGTAGGTTGCTTTGAGACTAGATTTAGTCACTTTTTTTAGCAATTTCGGAGTGTTATAATGAAGCTTGATCCTACCCTTCATTAAAGGTTCAACATATCACTTGCAGTGAGAAGAGTAAAAAAGTTCTATTTGGTGCCTACCCACAACATCCTGAAGAACCTCCAAAACTTCCCCTTCCCTTGCCTAATTTAAACCTTAAACCTGAACTTTTCAACATTTAACAAATATTATGATGTCCTAATGCACCTGAACAAAAATAAAGTTATCCTAATATTCCTTTGGACCGGAAACTAGATACAGTTTATCCATCAATTCCCTTTTTTTGTTTGTTTTACATTAGTTTTAGGACCAATGGTTTTAAGCATTCCATGACATTATGCTAATGGTAAAATATGATCTACATTATTATTGTTCGTGATAAAACACTACTACACTGTTTATGTAAAATATTTTGAGCAATAAATGACTTTTTATAAAGCAGTTTTATCAAATGCTGTACATGGGAATCAATTGTTTTTTATTTGTACCACTATAGGTGTTAGGCTTTTGTTGGATAAATTGCTACTCAGATTCTTGTACACTTGGCTTGATATTTAAAGATGAGCATTTTGGACTAATGCAGATACATTATGATAGAACTGGGAAGGATGGGCTATTTAGCCATAAAGAGGTTTCGGTGCTATATGTTCCAGATTTATCGGAATGTCTTCCTTCGTTGGAAACATGGCGAGACCAATGGCTTACCCACAAGAAAGCAATTGCAGAGAGAGAGCGCAAGCTTGCTCTAAAAAAAGAGGTCTGCTATACATACTTTACAACAACTGTTATATGGAAAAGCTGTTGTTCGGATGCATCTGTTTATCTCCTGTTTGGATGTTATGAAAATTTATTGTTTGGCATTTATATATAGTATTTAATATTTATCAAAAACTTGTATCAATCCCCCCCTCCCAATTATCAAGTTAAATAGAAAATTTATAATAAAAAATGGGTTAAAATGGGAAAATGCAATTACTCCCTCCGTTCCATAAAACATGTCTCAAGTACATCTTTTACACAAATTAAGAAAAAGTAAAGTAGAGAAGAGAGCATAGTTAAGTTCCAATACCAAAATGTACCCCACATTAGAATTTAATGATTCCTTCTTTTTCTTTAGACCCTACTTAAGTCCTTTCGAGGGTAAATACTCTCTATAACAAGTATTGGATATGGATTGGGTACTTCAGACATCTTTTGGGAGACATTTTTTTGTACTTCACAGACATCGTGGGATGTATGGAGTAGTTTCTTTTATTTCAGTCTTCAGCTTTCAGACATAGCCTCTATTTTTTTCAGTTCATTAAACTATTCATGGCTTTTCATTATGTCTTATCAAATAGCCTCTTAGTTTGGGAGGTTGATGGGTTTCCTGGGTTTACTCAACTTTCTTCAAGGCCACAGAAGACACATGCATTAATTCATGCTAGATCATCTTAGGTCTGCAAATTAGGATTAATAGACCTCTAAATCTCTAAACCCATCAGGCAGCAGTAGTAACTGTTGTCTTATAGTATTTGTTTTTTAGGGTTCTTCTGTTTCTTGTAATGGAAGGCATATTATAATAAGGGTAAATTTCACATGACCACCTGAGGTTTATACGTTTTCTCGCATCACCACTTGACTTTTAAAAGTTGACACATACACACCTATACTTGTGAGGTGAGGTGAAAATCAGCTTTTTCGTTTTAACGCCGGTAAACAAAAAATTCAAGGACAATAATGCCCTTTGTACATAAAATCAAAAGCTAAAGAAGTATGTATAGAATTTAGGTAATATGCTCACACGAGAGATGGAAAACAATTTGGGAAAGAGAAGGCAGCGCGATCTCTTCTTATTTCTTCGTTGGAGCAGATGGGTGTTCATGGTGGATTTCCTGATCTCTACTTCTTCGTCTTTTCTTTTTATTTCTTTTTTTTAGGTCGGAGGAGATGGATGTTCATGGTGGATTTTATGGCAGCTAGGGTTTAGAATAGTGGATGAGTGAATATGATGGCGATTTACTGTGGCAAGAGCTATGGTCTCTCTTCTTCTCGTTTCTTCTCGACAAGTCATGGTCTTTCTTTGACTAAAACCCTCAGATTTGGGGTCGATCAAGATGTACTGGTTTTTTTGGTGACTAGGATTTGTAGTGGTAATAAGCGAAGATGATGGTGATTTACTGCCGCAAGGGTTAGGGCTTCTTCTCCTTTTTTCAATGGCCCTTCTTTCATCAACACTCACAGATTTGGACCTTCAATTGGACCTAATATCCTTATATATTCACCCTCTCTCTCTTCTTAATATACACACACCCCTACCCACATATACAAACATATATAATGGTCATCCTCCTATTTAGATTCTTAATACTGTGGTGGGTGGAACCTAAATTTTCCCATCATGATAAAGAAGAATAATACAAGAGAATCCAATCAATTCCTTCTTCGAAACCCACTGTGCTTTGTGCGAGTAAATGGTTTTTAAAATTGACACCAAAACATACATTTGTTACCCAGCCGTGAGGAGAGGAGGAACCAAGTTTTCTGATCATATTTTTGACTCAAACATTTATGAATTCGTTCATTGGGACTTGAATTCATGATTCCACTTCTTTAATGCATCAACTTAGAGTTTCTTATGGATTACTATGGTATTTAGTTTTGATTTGTGTTTGATGTTTAGTCCTATTTTTGCATCCACTGTTCTGAGTATGTTTATTGACTCATCAATTTAAGTCCCTCTTTGGTTTTGATAATTATATTAGAGAAAGACAAGTTTGAGCGGAAAAGTGAAGGTGAAAAAGGACATTTTGAGTAAGGGTGTAAATGAATCGAGTTGAGTATTAAGTTGCTCAGATTTATTTCACAAAATTTATCGAGTATAAAATAATGTTTGATTGAGACTCGTTTAACTACTGAGTCGAGCCCGATGGCTTGATCTCGAATCGAATTTAGCCCAAGCAGTTTGAATTTTTTCAACAAATATGATTCAAGTGTCAAAAGAAAATTATAATTTGAGGAGGTTCGAGTAATTTATCGAACTTTAAAATTTGCTCATATTTGAATCATTTATATTTCAAGTCGAGCTCGAAGCGAACTTTCAGTTGAGCGAGTACGAATCGAGCACGAATTATTTGCTCATTATACAACCTTAATTTTGAGTATAATTTTCAATGTTTGATGGTATAAATTCTTTTTCACGATTTTAGAGAAAGTGCATTACAATTTATATGGACTGTCAAATTGGATGGAAAATCTGACGTTTTCACTTCACCTCACAAGTATAGGTGTTTATGTGTCAATTTTTAAAAGTCAGGTGGTGATATGAGAAAACGTGCAATTCTTAGGTGGTGTTGTGAAACAACATTTGTTAGCTAGGGATATGGAGAACCTAAAGTTCTTATTTCTGTTATATTTTACCCGAGTCAAAGCTTGGATGGTGCTTATTAGCTAGATTATCAGGTCCACTTAATGTTGACTAAATTGGTCTTAAATGCCTAGGATGACTAGTTAATTTGGCAGTCTAATATGCTTGATATTACCTCTAATTTCTACTGTAGTTGTCATTGAGTGGTACATGTTTTAAAGATTCGACATTGCTTTTACTACTACTTTATGATTTGCCTGTTCTTGTTTTTGTTTATCCCTTTATCTTTATTTCTTTAACTCATTCTCTTTATCTCCTTTTTGTAAAATTTAGAAACCCAGAGAGAAGAAGGAAGAATGGTTGAAAGGTAAGAAATATATGTGAAATTTCTCTTCATGTTTTCTTTTTCTTTTTATCTTCTGGTTATTTATTCAAATGAGTCACTTTCTTTTATTAGACAAGGACCCTGAGTCTGTAAAAGATCTTACAAGTGATGACAAATCAGCAAAAATGAAAGTGAGCGAATCCTCTGGACAAGCAGTAGATATTAACAAAAAGGAGAAAGATGGGAACAAACCGAAAGGGACCACAGCTGAAAAAGTGGGTGATGAAAACGGCAAGAAGGTCCAGAAAATAGATGCAGTTGAAATTGAGGAAGGAAAATCATTAGAGAAAAAGGAACAGGAAGAAGGTCCTGTTCAGACTAGTGGTTGTGTGAAATCAGGTAAGAAGAGAATTATAAGGAAGAAGATTGTCAAACAGAAAGTCGCGGATAAGAAAACTGTTGTGGAGAATGCCACGATACAGAATGATAAGCTGGAGGATAAGGATGTTGAAGAAAAGAGTGCAAATTCAGAAGTTACTGGTCAATTGGACGTAGCATCATCTAATCCTGCTGCTGTCAAAACTTTTATAAGGAAGAAGGTTGCCAAAAAGGCTCAAGTGATGAAAACTGCTGAGAAAGAAGATGAAGTCGTGCAGCCTGAGGTGAAACCTGTGAAGGAACCCGAGGGTTCTGAAGATAAGTCAAAGGGAAAATCAGACTCCAGCAATGCTGCTGGGGTGCAAGGTGCTAGTGTAAAAACAACTGTAAAGAAGAAGATAATTAAAAGGGTGCCTAAACGGAAGGTGTCTCCTTTGGAATCCAATGATGGGACTACTGACAGTACCAAAGATGGTGACAAGGATGGGAACAAGTTAGCTCAGTCAGAAAATGAAACGAAGATTACAGAGGAGCAAACTAAAGATGTTAGCAACCAGGGAAAGGAAGTCAAGTCAGAAAACAAGGTTGCCCCTAAAACAAAGTTGAAGCAAGCATCCGAGAAGCTAGATAATGTGGGTAGTTCGAGTAAAAAAGCAAACAAGGCTGTTAATGAAATTGAAAAAGAAGATAAGAAGGCTAAAGTGAATAGTGGTATTGGGCTTAAAAAGGAGACTATGGATGACAAGCAAAAAGTAATTCAAAAAGATGGTCAGGATGGCAGAAGCGAGAAGTCGAGAGAAAGGGAAAAGTTGAAAGATGAAAAAGAGAGAAAAGACAAAGATGGAAAAGATGAAACTAGGAGCAAATCTAACAGAGAGTTGAAAGAAAAGAAAAAGCCTGATGAGCCTCCTCGGCACCCTGGATTGCTTATCCAAATTAAAGGGAGCAAGAATTCTAAAGTAGGTTAATAAAGTGACGACAGTTTTCTGTACCATAATTTGTATAAATACTTTTTCTTTGTTCTTCACAAGTAGACTTGGTTTTACAATAAATTAATTGTCTAGTTCTCTGTTCAGCTGCGTTCCTTGTCACTTTCGCTGGACTCACTCTTGGATTATTCCGACAAAGATATTGAAGAGTCAACTTTTGAGGTGTGTTCCTTGTACTCTTTCTTTTTTCTTGTTTTTTATTTTATTTTTATTTTTTATGTATTAATTTTTCTATGTATGCATAATTATATCCAATGCTATGAGACTCTGGCTTATTATCTTCCTCTCCTTTAGTTCCTGATAGAAGTTGCTAATGATGTTTGGTTGAAATTACATTCTGTTTTGTCGCGTCAACCATTTTACATAAGTTTTCCCTGCTCCTGCTCCTGCTCCTGCTCCTGCTCCTGCTCCTTCCCCATCCCCTATTTTCTTTTGGCAGCTCTCAATATTTGCAGAGACCCTGTATGAAATGCTTCAGTATCAAATGGGTTGCCGTCTCTTGACATTTCTCCAGGTTGGTTTGAGGTTAAAGAAAATGTACTGCTTTCTTATTTATTTATAGTTATTTGTCTTGTTGCTCCCTTTTTAATGTTTTAACCCCCCTCTAAATCCACAAAACCCCCATAAAATGTTCAGAAACTGCGTATTAAGTTTGTGACAAAAAGAAACAAACGGAAGAGACAAAGGGAGGAATCTGCAAAGGAAAGTGAGCTAGTATCCCCGGTTAAGCGTGTGAAGAATGAAGAAAAGCCGACTGTGGAAGTCAAATCCATCAAAACCGAAATAGAGGATGAATCTCAATCTCAACCAGATCCTGGAAAAACTGCAGTCAAGAAGGGTGGTACTTCTGTTGATGAGGCTGTGAAGGTGAAGCCAGAAAATGAAACAGATGAAGATGAAGATCCAGAGGAAGACCCAGAAGAAGATGAAGATATGCCAGATAGAAGTCCTCAGCATGACTCAACAAACGAGGCAAGATTTTCTTTCTATATCTCTATATATATAATAGTAAATTTCTAATGTTTTATCTTCTTCAGCAACCACCCCCCTCAAAAAAAAAAAAACATAATAAATAAATAAAATCACCTATATTCATTGCAATAAGCCTTTTTTGATTTGTTTATATTTCATTTGTTATGCTTCTTCCTCTTTTATGCTTTATTGCACTTTCTGAAACATCGTACACTAGAGGAGTTTATTCAAAGTTTTTAATAATTTGTTTCTTGGTTCGGTTTTTTCTATTAATGATTTGATGACCACCTTAATTACTTTTTTTTGGCCAAGGATGGGAGGAGTATTGAAGATTAGATTAAATGTCTTAACTTTCATATTTTTTCAATGAGAGGGAATAGAATTTTTTTCTTGGACATGTGGTCAAAAGAGATTATTGGACTACTATGCATTTTCACATTTATGATGGTGTTTTCTAACTTTGACAAGATAAAAGATTCGTGGTAAGTAGTAGATGCAGACATGACAGATTCTTTAAACAAATTTAGATGACGGGATGAAATGGAGAAATCATAAAATAATGCAAAAACAAGCTTGAAAGTAGGTGCTGGAGAAATGATGAATTTTCTGGGAAAGCTTACCATGCCACTGAAGCATAACACATTTTTTGAGGGCTAATGTTATGCTTTATTTCTTATTTGATTTCTGTTTAGTACATGTGTTCTTTTATTTATGGTAATCCACTTTTATAACCCCAACAGGAAAAAGATGCGGATATGAACATTGAAGCAGATGCCAAATCTGAAAAGGTGACTGGGGATGAGAAGGATGAACAACTGGAAACTGCTAAAGAAACATCAGATACAAAGTCCAAGTTGGAAGCAGAGTGCAAACCAGAGGTCGAAAAGGCAGAGACCAAGAAAAAAGAAACTCAAGTTGTGGTGGACAAGGAACTGCTGCAGGCATGTTTATTTGAAATTTCAGAACTTTCAATGTTCTCTTTTTATTTTCAACTAATAAAAGGTGCTTTGCTCATTTATCTGACATTGTTTTTTCCCCCCGGATCAGGCTTTCAGATTTTTTGATCGAAATCGAGTTGGCTACATCAGAGTAATTGAATACTTTATTATTTTTGTTCTTCTGTGTACTGCTACATTAAGAAAATTATATAATTCCAATATTTGTTGTTATCAGGTTGAAGATTTGAGGTTGATCATCCATAACCTGGGGATGTTCATGTCACACAGGGATGTCAAGGTAAGGACATTGCTTCACTATAAGTATATGTTGATTTGACTAAATTACGTTAGTTGCTGAGTTTTAAGAAGTACGGAAAAGAAAAAAAATGAACTGAAAATTTAAGTTTTCTATCGAATTATGTTGATACTGTTGTTTTTTAATGAATAGAAAAGAAAAGAAATGGACGAAATTTGGTCACTTTTCGTACTAAAGTTAGTGTCCAAAAATGGACAGATTTGGACGGAAAACTAAGTCTTTTATCATTCCTATTTTACCCTTTTTTATTATAAATACAACAAAACTAATATATGTTTAAATAGTATTTTTAATGTTAAACTTAAGTTTTCTTTTCTTTTTCTTTATAAACTCAGTAACAACATAAAAGAAAACTTACAAATTTTTCTATCATCTTTTCTTGTCAAATTTAAGTTTTCTATTCTTTTCTTTTTGGTTGAGAACTCAGAAATTTACACCTGGAGAAACATAGTCACCAACTTTCTATCTTTCATCAGGAACTTGTGCAAAGTGCACTGTTGGAGAGCAACACCGGAAGAAATGACCAAATTCTCTACAATAAACTTGTGAGGATGTCTAGGATCTGAAGACACAGGAAGGATTTGTTGAGAGAGTATTCAACTAAATTAAACTCAACTTTTCTAGTTTTAAACTTTTTAGCTTTCTTTTGGTGACTTGAGAGTATCTCTGGAAGTACAGTGGTCATTTGTGAACGTAAATATATACTGTTCACTTTTCTTTTATTTGGAATTTCTTGATTTTACTTGCGATAAATGCTGTGACCTTTTTTCTTGGTAAATATGACCATAGTGTTTTTAAAATTAAGCTAGTCTCCTATTAGTTCATAGTTCATACTCCCTCAGGTCCACAAAGTGTCTCATTTGCAAACTTCAAAGGATTGTTTTCTTTTTAATGATTATCCCTAAACACTGATGTTGTGTTTGGTTGGTGGGAATGGAATGGAATGACCTTTTCTTTTGTAATGACTTAAAACATGTTTGGTGTCAATTGGGATGAACATTACATTCCTTTATTCTATGTTTGGTTTTCATTCCTTGACATTGACATGTAAGGAATTGAATGACTTAAGGAATGGGAATGGGAATGGGAATGGGAATGGTTATTTTCATTTTTATGTTTGGTTTGTCCATTTATTCTTTCATGAATAAAATTATCATTCTACTCTAGTTGTTTAGTTTATATGAAATACATTATGAATGAAATGTGAAATGATTATTTTTATTTTTTATATACTAAAACTTATAAAATGAATGAATTTTATTTTACTAGAAAAATAATTTTTTTATATTTTTATGCATTTAAAATTTAAATAAATACCTTCATGAAAAAAAACCTTTAATATAGTATGCACTAACAAATAATTATTCAAGCTAAGGTATATATATAATTTGAACTTAACACCACGCTTTTGAGACGATGATTTTTGAATTTTTACTGTAATAATAGATTCTATATAATATCATGACAAAATATGTCCTATGAGAGGAAAATAATTATTACCGTTTATATAATAGGTTTAAAAGTTTAAATGCACTACATATTCAAATGTCTCCGCGAAGTAAAACTTGTACAAAATTATCTTTTTCATTAGTTGGTACAGTAAAAAACAATATCATGAGATTCTCATTATCGGCCATCTTCTTCGTACCTTGAAGCACTATAAACAGCCTCCTGCAACCGGATCCATACTCCTCTTTCTTTTCTTTGAACATTTCTTTTCCAGTTGCACAATCTTTTCCAAAGATTATACTAAGATCATCATACCATGGAAAACGATTGTATCTCAACTTAGCAGACTTTTCATGAACCTGCTGCATACCTAAGTTTTTTGATTTTTATGAAATAAGAACAATTGCAAGAAATAGCAATCGTCTACTATTATGAATCATTTTTGTTTACTACTAGCAATCATTTTTGTTGCTTAAATTTCCGTAATAAAGTTTAAACCATCAAACTAGTTCATTACTAATTAAAATATCAGCATCAGTTGGGACAAAACAGTGGTCACAAGGCTTAATAACCCACAAATTAGTTCATTACTAGTTACACCGGGCGGGTCCGACTCAAACGGGTCGGGTGAGTGACAGACAGGCCAAAAAACGGGCAGGCTAAAAAGGCCCGATTTTTATTAGGTCAAAATTCTGTAGTCCAAAGTCCGGTCCGTGACGGACGGGATTCTGGCTTTGCCTGGGTCGGCACCACTTTCTTGCCTATTTTACGTTATTTTTTGGGGTTGACCTAAACAAAGTCAGTGTCGATGATGGGCTGCTAAAAACGGGTAGAGCTAAAAAGACCCGTAATTAAAAAAGAACCCAAAACCCGATTTTATGGGACAGTTCGGCCCCACTGATGCATAGGCTTAGGCAACAGTTTGTCAGGTCTATTACTAGTACAAACAAGTTGTTGTATGGAAAAGTTTTTGATAAAACAGGGAATATATACCACCCATTCCTTCCAGGCCTTAATTGGTGCCCACACAAGGGAATATCTTAATACAAACATGAGAAAAAAGATTAAAGGATGTTGTTGAAAGTTCCCATCAAAAGCAGAGAAGGTAAAAATCATGAGAATGATGATGCAAAACAATTGACAAAAACTGAAAGGACATATCATGATAAGAACATGAAGATTTTAATATTGAATTCTGAAAGGACATATCAAACTGGGGATTATTAAACAACATTCCAGTGATAGCATGGACCTAAATGAAAAAGAGTGAACCATATCACACATTTAAAATTTCAAATGAACACAAGCATATAACACAGATAAACACTTTGTACTCTCCATATTGTGATAGTAGATTTCTTTCTTTCTCCATGATTTTTTTCCAATTGAATTTCCACGTAAATTCTTGTGTTCATATTTTATATCTCTTTATTTATATTTATGTGAGTGTATTTCGTGAGTTTGATTTCACAACAATACAATCAATCGTTAGCGTGATTTTAGCATGCTATTTTGGTGATTTCATCAAACGTATAAATTTGGCATTAACATTGACGCCGTCTGTGGAAAAACATATTTTAGTGTTAAATCAAAATCACCCATTATTGATTATATAATTATGAGAGGTAGCGATTAGAGGAGGATACTTCCAATTTTTTGTAGATTTATTTTTGGCAGACATACGTCCAAAAGCTAAGTCTCCATCTCTGTCTATTTTTCAAATGAATATTATAATAATATGCATTAATATGTAGAATACTTGGTAGGCCCAATCTCTACATGATTGCATGATATGCTACAGTATAAATGCTATAACTACTCGTGATTGCCAGACATTTTGCTAAAATAGGCTCTATTTAATATTAAGTTATTTACACATGTCGCTAATTGTGGGTCCTATCTAATTTATAGATTCATTAATTAAAACTATGGAGGATTTTTCTGGATACCCGATGATCAACACCAACAATTATAATCTTAGACTAAACCCACTTCGATTGACCCTTTTGGTGTCTCGGCTATGTCAGAATCAGCTCATTTAATGGTCCCTGAGCAAACCCGTTACAAAAATCGGCTAAACTCATATTACCCACAACAACAGGTTAAGGTTGGGGAGGAAAGGAAGAAGCCTTGGACCAGTTACATGTGCTATACGAAATGGATCAGACCAAATTGCCCATGACTTGGAGAGCAACAGTGATACCATGCAAGAGAATCTCAAGAAACCGTTGTTCGGGGTTGGGACGGATATTATGGCGACATAAGGTCGGAGGTGGTATAAGGTCGGACAAGTGTCCTTCGGAAGTGACTTTGTCCTTTCGAATGGACGAGTGTCCATCAGAAGTAGCTTTGTCCCCCCAAACGGACGAATATCCTTCGGAAGTGGCTTTGTTCTTCGATCGGACAAACGTTCTTCAAAAGTGGCTTTGTTCTCCCCAAACGGACAAAAGCTTCCCAACGGGTTGGGAAGACAATTTTGGCGTTATAAGGTCGGGTGGTGTTATATGGTTGAACAATTCTTCAGAACGAGTATTAACAACTCCATCCTTTTACCATCTTTGCATCAAATACACTGATGATATAAAATTTATTTTGATATTTCAAATCAATTTCTGTCTAGCCGAAACAATTAGCATAGACATACTAAGAATAGTTCTTTTAAAATCCATTGGTTCCAAAAGTTGAACAAATTCTTTTATTTTCAAAACGCGCACATAAGTACGATTTCAATAAATTTCAAAATCTAGCATAGCTAGATGACTTGGAATATCTTATTCTCCATCTTCCTTCATTGTCTTACTTGTGATAATACTTAATCTTCTCTAGCACCTTTAATGCTAATTCTACTGAAAATACACGTTTTCAGTCTAAACATCCCTATACCTTAGTACAGTCCATCAACTTACCACACATTATGAGTTCATGAACTTTTCACAATAATATGAGTTTAAGAACTATCCCAATCAAACCATAGGCGTCCATTCACTGAGAAGTTCAAAAACATACCATATTATTATGAGTCACGAACTTACCATAAGTATGAGTTTCAAGAACTCGCACCTACCTTATCGTTCTCTACCTATCAAATATATATATGAGAAAAGATTCACCTTCTTGCCATATACATATTGATAGCGCGACATATTGCAATGATTATCAAGGTAATAAGCTAAGCAGTTGTTACACCAAAGCACAAACCTCTATCTATAACAAAGGTTCATACAACTCAGCTATCACATGAGTTCTCAATTGAAATCTTACAACTTCTAACTTTCTCTTTACTTAATACGAATTTTCTTTAATTCGTATACTATCCTTCACAACTCAAACTGAGTTCTTCTTCCCGTACTACTTTATAGTACCATTCATTCATAGCATTAGCTATAAATTATTCATCGTTTAACAGATTATTTGTTATACAATTTACTATGATCACGTGGTGATCTTCTTCCTTAATCGTTTAACTCAACGATCTTCTTATCCTTCTCTCTACAATTATAGCCTTAGGTACTCATACCTAAGGTTTATAACCTATAAGCTCTGATACCACTTTGTAACGCCCAAAAATCCGGTCTATCTTCATACCTGGATTTCGTACGTCATGGTCCCACTTTTTTCTGAACATACATCATTATATACTGAAATATAACAACAAACATTCTCAATTCCCAGGTTCTAATACCTTATAATCTCGTTCATTACAAATAATTATAATTACATTATTCTTTTCATCTTACACGAAGTGACTTTCATCCATACCAAGGATACATAATCATTTCATTAAAAACTAGTCTATAGTTTAATTCTATATATTACAAGTCTTCGCTTGATCTTCACGCTCATTCATCTAATGAATGACACTTCTTCTGGATACCGATCAACTTGATCTTTACGGGATCCTTAAATCTTCTACTCGTACGCTAAAAATGTTTTTCATTTAAAGCAAGTGTGAGCACTCAATTGCCCAACAAGTCATAGTAGTTGAACAAACAACTTTAAGAATTCAAATATTCCTTTAAAACTTCGATAACCGAACAAAGGTTATGAAGCAGCTTGAACAATAGGAATAATCTCGATTCCTATCATTTTAAAACATTATTCACATTCACTTTGCAATACGTTCATTCTTCTACCTTTTTCATACACATTCTGTCTGGCTAGAATCAATAGCATAGACTTAACAATAACGATTCATGTATAAATAGAACATTCTCTTATTGAATAGTTCATCTCATAGAAACACCGAAGTGTTCAAATTGTGGCACATGGCCTCATACGTTCTACCACCTTGTACAAATATCACACATTTGCACATATAGACAGAACTTCTCAAGTTCAACATCTGAGAAGTTTTAAAAACTAGCATTTATTTAAAATATGAATGAAGTTAGGAAACTTGCCTTACGCACAGCTACAGCTTACGCCAAACTGCTCATTCCAATCCCTATAACACATAAGGAAATAACACATACACCAATTAGTCATATACTTGACTTACACATTGGTTTACTTAACTTTACTTCTTAGGGTTCGCGTTCTTGCAACCTAAGTTTACGCAACAACTTCCTTTACCGGTTTACGGCTTCATGACATATGGAGATGTCTTACTCATACGTTCATCATATTTGATGATTTGCATTCTTATCTTCTTCTTATAACTTCTCTAGTACTCAGCACACATCGCTTCTCTGCTAGTAGTTCATATGGTACTCTGAGTGGTTTCCCACAAAAACCAATAAATAAGTTCCTCGCCTCGCCTATTAATCGCCATCACAATGAGTTAGATCGGTTTGCCGCCAGATATACCTTCGCTCTCTGAAGGAATTGTTTAGCCCAGCTCCCATATGTCAACCATCAAAGGTTACGATTGTACCACAACCTAAACTTATCTTAACTTATCCGAACTATTAAACTATAATGTTTGTTAAGTCAATTTCTTATTCCTTATGGCTTTCTGGCAACTAAATGCCATACCTCAGGATTTATTCTTATCGTCTAAGTCATACAGTCTTTTGTATACTCAGAATGATCATTCAAGTTAATCATTAACTCGTCTTCTTTACGTTAAACATACTTGTCTTTAATTCAATTCTTCACCATTCATGGGTTTAATCATTGGTCTTCATTATCTTACGGTTAAACCATACACGGGGTATAGGTTTTGCCTGTTTAATATTCGCGTACACTCAACCTTCATGTCGGTTAAAGTGTTTAACACTTACATTTCATTCTAACATTCTCCATCCGACTCACATTCGGCTGTCCTTAATCTTATTACCGTTCGTTACAGCTTCCTTGATACTATTCGGTATTCTTCCTTAATGTCGAAGCCATACGGTTCGTTGTATGCTAAGACCGATCATTCATCGCAACAACGTTGCGTTTACAGCTTCTATACGCTTTACAATTATCTCTCATTGCCACAACATAACATCAAAATGTTATTCATTACCCTTGTCATTAATTGTCTAAGGAATCACGACCATAGCAATCCCCCACGTTCGTTTATCATAACTACAGTCCCCGGATATCGGTTCCGTAACCCCCGTTTACATTCTTTGTCTTTTAATCTCATTTAATCTTTCCGTTCAACCTTTACTAAAGGTTTAATTCACTTGATTAAGTGTTACCTTACATGAACTACACGTTCATTAGCTCTCGTTACACTTCCCCCAGGATTTGAGCAGTTAAAAGCTCATCACTGGCTTTGCCTAGATCGGCCGCTTTGCCCTTTTACTATCTTCACAACAAGGAACCACCATCTATGCTATAGCTCGTCTTTGCCATATGAGTTTGCAAGGTTTCAACTCACTTCTGTCTTGTCCGGCGCGCTATAACGCCACCTTACAGGCATATGGTGGTGGCCATGGCGCCAAGCCTTAACTCTTGAAATTTTTTTCTAAGTGTTTGATCGTTTTGAGATGCTTACTTCCCGATCTCATAACTTATTCGTTATAACTCAGAACGAGGTCGTTCCAAAGCCATTCTCTTCCTTATCTTCGCACTTCAATCCCCCTCGGACAGAACTTCATTTTGAATCCGTTAACATGCCATTCGACTGGCTTAATCTTCATCGTTCGTTCGTTTTACATTATTAACATTCTTCGTTCGTTCGTCCATAATTCGGTAATCCAAACTCGAAACTCATTTGTTCTTGAGTCCACGACTCACGTTTTCTACGTTCTCTTACATTCTTATGAAACCCTACATGCTCGGGTTCATTTATACACTTTTTAATTCTCATTCGTCTTATACAAAATTTTTGCCATAACTTCGTTATAGCTACGTTTTAATCCATTCTTCATGAACATTTCTATCGTTCCTAACCAAGAAATAAGCATTTAACTTATACGCGATGGTTTTAAACTTGTCCATCAACAAAAATTATTCTACGATGGTTTTAAATTTGTCCATCAACAACGTTCTTCGCGTTCTTCGCGTGTTCTTCGTTCGTTCTTCATTTTTAATCGATATTTTGATTACAATTTCACTTTTTCTTAGAATTCGGTATTATAATACACCATTCCTTACTTATTTCCCTGAATCGTTCATATGATTCATTCGGATCGCTCAAATTCATTACGAATCTTATACTTCCTTAAGAAATTTATAAAATAAACTTCTAATTCTTATTTCTTCATTTTCTCATGATTTCAACCATATGAAATTATTTCTAACATCTTTTACTTCTTATTCTCATTAAGCTATGTTTTAAACATATAAAACTTAAAAAAAAATTATATGAGACAAGATTTCAGATTACCTTTCTCCTTTAATCTCCTTCCGTCAGACAAAGTTTGCTCACGAGCCAACTTTTTCTCCTCCTTTTCCTCTTCTTCCTCATCCGAAATCTCTCTCTCTCTCTCAAATGTTGGTTGATTTTCAAAATCCCAACAAATGAAAATTAAGCTTCCTTTTATAGATTTTCCAAGCTAGGGGCAAAATAGTCATTTCACCCCTCTAGTTACTATTCACACCTCCTTACTATTCCACCTCCTTACTATTCACGAAACTTGGTTCCGTCTTTCAAAATTCATCGGATAGTTTTAAAAACTGCGATTCATGGAATCCAAATATTTTTGGATATTTCGTCTTTCGTTTACAGTTTAACTTTTACGTATTCTTTGGAACTCCAAAAAACTGAAGAACACTTTTTGACGTTAAGCGTTTTCCTTCACATTTTCCCCTAACATAGTTAAACGAATGAAAAGTACATAACAGTACTTTTCGTCATTTTTATTTCGTCCGATTTCTACACGTTTTTTGAGAAAATTTTTTATCAGCTTACTTAACTTTTCTCGATATATTATCATCAAATCTTTCAATGGGATGTCATTTCGACATACCGAACTCTTGGAAAGGCTTAGGTTATTCAAACCCTAACCCTTAGGGTTTCGTTGGGTGAATAGTGCCTATTTCGTCTTTTTTCCCAGAAATATTTTGTTCTCGGAAAAATTTTATTTTCGTCTTGAAAATTCTTATTCGTTCACTCTAGCTCGTAGCTAGAATCCTCCCGATTTATAATCATCCTAGGTTCTAGAACGATTAATAAACACACAGCACAAAATCTTATTAATAAAAATTTATTTTATTAATAACTAATTCTTTAAATCTTAAATTCTGGACAATCCAATTTTTCGGGTTGTCACATTGTATATGTTTATAACATGTTCTACATGAATTATATGTGATTTAGAATAATCAAATTCATGAAATCATGTTTAAAATCTGAGTTTATAGTTTACAGTGAAAATATTATTTTGGTTCTCTGTAATTGAGTTTTTTTGGCCAAATTGTTAAGAAATTGTTTGTAATCTTTAATATGCATGTATAATATGCTATTTGATGTTTATAAACGATTTTTGTAATACCCCAACTTTTATGAAGGAAGATCAAATTTTTTTTAAATATCATTTTGAATATTATGGTGTGGATTTGATATAATGTTATAGCTGTGGGTAATATTTATAAATTTTGCAAAGTAAGCAAGTTGTCATAAAATATTCGATTGGTCGGTGAATATTCGTTTTATCATGAAATATTCGTACGACAACACAATCATTGGTGGACCCCATAACGGAATTACTGTCGGAGTTTGAAAACGACAAAAACAACTTTTTATAAAAATAACGGCAAACGTTTTACCGTTAACTATTGAAATACCAGTGATAAAAGAATAGTAATACGCGTGGTTGCATAGTACCAAACAATATTTTATAGTATCTTTGATTATTGATGCTTAAGTGAGAAGTCACTCAGTTTTATTCAATTATTGCCACAATAATTGCTGCACAATATCTCACGTTATTAATTCAATTATTGTCACAATATTTTATATTATTAGATCAATAATTGAGACGACAAAGTCATTCATATATTATTTGCATTATTGACGATGTCTAGAAAGTTCTGTCGAGGAAAGGGGTTTGGTCACCTAATTGCACGCCAATAAGGAGAAGTCCTTATTGGAAAGCCCCCTCTTTCCTGGGAATGATCTGGTTGTTAATATTGTGAGTTATAATATTAATGATGAATGTTATTAAAAATGTGTTTTGTAAAGCCAAGTGAATCGAGATAAATAGAGGGGATTTTTATGAAGTATTTATTGTAAATTTTGCTTATTATATGGACCCCCACTTACTCATTTTTCAAAATCATCAGCAGAAAGTTATCTCAGTTTTGTTATATATATATATATATTATAAATAGAATATATTATATTTTATTTAAAGTTTTTGTTTTATTAGAATATTTTATTGCATAATGTTGCATAGTAAATCAAATTTTTTTCGCTGGTTGCGCCCGTGAATGATTCCACTGTGCATCCGTGATTTTCATATTCAAATAGTTCCCAGCCATTCTCCTATAAATAGGATGCTCAGTTTAGAAATGAAAATCACGCCAGAATCAGAGAATTCTTCTTCTATAATATTGAGTGTATTTCCTTAGAGTTTAAGGAAGCTTTGAGTGTAAAAAATAGTGCAAGTTTTCTTCAAGAATATCTCCACTATACCAGTCGGAATTGCTCTCTTTTTGAGGTAAGGGGTATTATTTATTTCATATTCGTGTAAGGAATTTTATTTTCATTCAATATTCGTAAGGAATATTATTTTCGTTCAATATTCGTAAGGAATATTATCTTCGTTCAATATTCATAGGAATATTATTTTCGTTCAACAGTTGTAAGGGATATTATTTTTGTTCAATACAGAAGAAATAATATTTTCTTCCATACTGTAGTATGTAAGTAATATTATTTCATTTCAGATTCCGAATTCTACACTCATTTTGTTAAAGTATTGCTTATATACTCCTTGAAATTAGTAGAATATCCTTGAAATTTGTGCTTCATCTAGTATCGTTACACAAGAATATTTTTATGAACATTCTTGTTAAATTTTGATCTTTTCATGCTGGGGTACTATTCACAAGGTACTATTCACTCAAGCACTATTCACCTGGGCTATAGCGACGATTCTGGACTATCGTAACGGTTCAGACCCTATGATGACGAGTTTAACAACGATTTTAAAGGTGGTCCACATGGGGACCACCCGCATAGAAAACTCACTGTATATATATAGGGATAAGGTTCAAAAATGCCCCTGACTTTTATCCCGATGTCTACCGAGTACCCTATACTTTTTTTTCCAAAAATACATTTAACGTTATAATTTTTGGGTCGACTGTGCCCTTGGACGTAACAGAGTTGCCACATAGACTAACATTGCTCAGACGTGGCCTTATTTTGTTGACGAGGCTTCACACAAAGTTAGAACAAAGCCTTTCTCAAACTCAGACAAAACATCTGTTCGTTTTTCAAAAGGGGCAAAAAGCCCTAATTGACATCTCTTGCCGTAGAGAAGAAGAGAGGAGAAATAGGAGAGAAGGAGAGGCGAAGCCCTAATCCTGCCATTTCTTTTCTTTAGTCGTAAAGAGGAGAAGAAAACACAGTCCTAATCGTCATTTCCATCATTTATGAAATTAATCGAAGAATCGTCATGGCTCACTATTTGTCGTCATCTTCATCCTCTGCTCGAAGACACACCATTGATGTTGATTAGGAAGATATACCATTGTGTTATTGTGTGATAAGAGCTCCTATGTGGACCTCATGGAGCGAAACAAATCTTGGAAGGAGGTTTTTCTCATACTCGAAATTCAGAGTAAGTTCTGTAATTTAGTTTAATTTTTTTTCTGTAATCCTACAAATTGACTTGGAATTCTTATAATTTAGTTTGATTTAGTGTTTGGAAAAGGTTTTTACCTACAACGATTTCTTAAAATTTTAATTTTTTGGTTTCAGGAAAGGGGATGTGGGTTCTTTGTATGTCATGATCCACAGATGTGTGATAGGGCAAAGGTTGTCATAAATGATTTGAAGAGGGACAACAAGATTTTATTGAATAAGGAACTCAATAAATTTCCTCAAGTTGAAGGGGCATCTGAATTGAAAGAATTGGTTTAAGAGCTAAAGAATCTGAAGTCAAATGGACATTAATCTTCAATGAATCAAATTAAAGAAGTAGATTATTTGAATAGGAAGTGCATTAATATGTTATTTATAGTTACAATTATCTGCATTTCTTTTATGCTACTTAGGTAGAAAAATGGTGTTAGATGAATGGGTTGTTTGGAGAATTGTAATGTAATGCAGTTTGAAATGTGAAGTTAACTTAATGTAATTGGCGAATATGGTGAATAGAAGTCAATAGTTTCCCATAGTTTTGTTGGTATCTTTTGTGTGTATATTTTGTTTGTTAATGGAAGTCCTTGTTTGAGCACTGCTTGGTTAATTGGTAGTTTTGTGTGTTAATGAGTTGGTTTATCTGTTAATTGGTAGTTTAGGTGAATGACTTGTAATGTTTCTTTTACATCAATGTCAAATAATTGTTTAATCAACTTGGTTTATCTTTTAGTATCTTTTAATATGTTACATGATCACATATAAATATTACATCAGGTAAAACATTGTTGATATAAGTTCCCATGATAAAATGACAGTGTAAATACTACAAGACAATGAGAGTAACAATAGGATGCCATTGTCCTTGACCTGAAGTATGGAAATAGTGAGGTACAATGGAGTTTAACACATTAATCAAATAATTTGTTTGTCAATGAGTTGAGTAAGTTTAATATAATGAACAAAACACATATACCAAAAGATAGTGCCAAATTATATTTCCAAAATATAGGCTTCAAAAGCATGTCCATTACATTCACTTTTAACTGAGCATAAACACTTACAAATATATTGCTCAGTTCTAAAAGCATAATTACAAAATAAGTTTAATGGATAAATTCCCAAAAAAAAAACACAACATCTTTCGAAGTTCAGTTATCTCCATTACCATTAGGATGAATTCCTTGTGACTTGCTTTCATTGATGCTCCTACCAATCCTCTCATCCCTATCTGACATAAGTTGTGTGGTAGTGATGCAACTTCTACCTCTCCATTGCAGTCCTGGATGTTTGAATGGTATGTTGGACATGTTTACAGGGCCACCATCACCTCTGTGGTTTATTTTTCTACTTCTCCCTGAAGATGATACTTTGTTTGTAGCTTTGACTTCTCTTAGTTGAGCTTCATTGGGGATTGAAAATCTGGTGTTAGGGTCAAAAATAGGTGGTTGTGTCTGACTTCTTTCATTGATAATTGTTGAAGATGTGCCACTCTGCATGTATACAAAACAACATCATTCTTTGCCACTCTAACCTTGCACATCATATTATGTCAATCAAACTGAAGCACATATTCATTACCTTGTATGTTACCCCACCAATTTTGTCATCATATACCAACCCAAATCCTTCACCTTGACTGGACTACTTCCTTGAATGAGCTTTTGCAGCAGCTCAAATTTGTAATTTTGAAGGCATTGGCCTTGAAGTAGGAGGTGCATGACTGGCTGACTGTGCATTAAACCCTAGGCAAATGGAACACAGTAGAATGTTTTAGCATGGCTGATTGTGCATAAATCAACAATAATTAAACAAGGCATAACCTTACATATCATACCTAGGTCAGCTTGACAAGGAGGTGAGATTGATGGGCCACCTTGTGCCTATGTGTGCACTGTAGATCCAGTTTGGGATTGAGCAGGGACTGAACATCCTGTTTGTGATTGGCTTGCATTGATAGGTTTAGACTGAGCTGGGACTGACCTTCCTTCTTCTGATTTGCTTTGATTCTGCTATAGAGCAAATGTGGTCACCAATACACTATTATGAAACATAATTAATATATATGACATTATTAACTTAGATACATAATTAACTTAGAGACATTACCTTCGAACAACTTGCTTTGTTGTGTCCTTTTTGCTTACATATACTGCATGTAACTGAATTGCCTTTCCCAGATAGTTTTATCACTTTATTTGTAGGCCTGACCTCAGTTTCCTCTCTTCTTCTCTTAATCTTAGGCCTTCCCCTGTTCTTTTCAACATTTGGTGGCTCAATAGGTTTATATTTATCCATTTCATAGAATCTCTTCCCTCTCACTGGTATAATCTTGTACTTGTAAGCAACTTGGTATACATCTTTGTGATACCACTTTGAAATATGGTTCATTGGGTCCTACTTGCTGCGAACTAGAGCACATATAAGATGTTGGCAAGGGATTCCAGTGAGATCCCATGCCATATATGTGCAAGAGTTTTTGTCCAAGAACACAGTGTGGGTGTCCTTACCCTCCCTGATTTCATAACCTGTGTCTCCATTATAGACCACAGTACATCCAACTGCCATTCTTTTATTTGACTGAAATATCTCATTACTATAAGGACTAAAAGAATTGATCAACTTTTCACATTCTCCAACAAGAGTTCCCAACCTGTCCATGGATTTTACCCTAATGTATTCCATCATAGTCCTAATGGGCTTGTGCCTAGCTCCAAGAATCTAGGAATTGAAACTTTCCAATATGTTGTTTTTTACTTCCCATGATTTGCTTCTGCTACTAAAGTAGGCTCTGCACCATGTATGAGGTGGATAATTCATGAGATCCATTGCTCCTTTTGAACTCATCTCACCAAGGGTCTTCATATTGTCCTTAAATTCTTCCTCAAATGTAGACCATGCTGCTTGCCAAAATTTCTTCTTCAACTCTCCACCCCTGTGTTTCTTACACCAATTTGTATATATATGACGAGCACACCATCTGTGCTTAGCCCCAGGCAGTACATCAATAACAGCTTATATTAAACCCTACATTAAAACATTAAAAGTTACACAAAGCTATAAATGTATAATGACTACATTAACTCAAATACACAAAATCAAGATGAAATAAATAAACATTAAAGTTATAATTATTAAAACATTCATACCTTTTGCATATCAGATATGACAGTGTACTGACTGCTATATGCCAAATCAACTTATTCATGCAACGAAGTTTGAAACCAAGTCCAATTAACCTTAGTTTCACTCTTCACACATGCCCAAGTTATGGGGAAATTATGCTCATCCCCATCTCTTCCTAGAGATACAAGTAATTCCCCTTTATAATGTGTCTTCAAAAAACACCCATCAAAGCCAATAATAGGCCTACATCCTTCCTTCCAACCTCTCTTGCAAGCATCTAAACAAACAAACATTCTTTTAAATAGTCTTCTCCCTTCCCTTAATTCATCTGTGGACAACTCCACTTGAACTTTAGACCCTGGATTACTCCTCATTAGTTCTGCTACATAAGCCTTTAACTCAGAAAACTCAGTAGTAAAGCTCCCTGAGAATTCATCTATAACCATCCTCTTGGCTCTCTTGCACTTGGAAAAGCAAACATTCATTTTCCAGTCTATTTCCACATCTTTTTGTAGGTATTAGATCTTGTAGTCATGCTGCTCAAGTATTTTTTGTTTGTAAAGGTTGGCCAAGAACTTTGCTGAAACTCTAGGGTTGCTGAAAATCCTATAACAATTATGGTCTTCATTTAATGTCTTGACTGCCAACCCAGGGTTACAACCGTCCTTTGACATATACAAGACAAAAGGGAACCCATCCTCACACTTTACCCTTATTCTATATGGTTCACTTCTCACATATTTCAATGCCACTCCCTTAGATAATGCATACTTTGATATAGATTCCCTAACTTCAGCTGCATTAGAAAATGCATTCCCAAGTTGAAATAGGGTGTCTGATCATCTACATTAAAATGGACATGATGTCTTCTCTCACATGGCACCTGACCCTCATCAGTCATTCTCTCACTATCATCATTATCATCCCCTTCTTCTCTATCATCATTGTCCTCACTATCATCACCTTTCTCATTATCATCACCTTCCTCACTCTCATCACTCTCCTCTTCATATGTAGCATCCTCACTGTCTTCACTCTCCCATTCATATATAACATCTTCCTCACCTACCCTGCTACCTTGTGTGTTTAATACCACAGTAGGATCATCCCTTCTTTCATGTGCTCTATTAATGCTATCAAAAGCATCAAGTACTTTAGCACTTTCCATGAAAGTGTCATCACTATCCGCACCCTCTTCTTCAGGTTCATTTATTATGGGCTCAGGTGGAAAAGAAGGAAGAGAATTTATTATGGGCTTAGGTGGAACAACTGGGGGTTATTCATCATTTATTATAGGTTGATCTATCTCATGCTTTTCAAAGAACTCTAGGACAGTTATGTCTAAATTTATTTTACTCAGAATTCTCCTAATCCCATGGTCATCCTCAAGTACAAAGAGTCCTTCTTCAATACTCAGTCCAGGTTCCAAATAATAGACTTCTTTAACATTGAGATGTTTCAATTCCTCTATATATGTATTCTTAATGCAAATAAGAGAAAGGTAATCTATATCAAAGTTCTTACATATATAGACATCACCTCCCACATATCACCACACAGGATCCTCCAGCTATCTGCCCCCATGATGTAAATATACATCTACATGGCCAACCATTCTGCCATTCAAAAAAAAATAACCCAAAATTAGGGCTTCAGATATCAGCAAATTATAAGATATGAATGTACTCTAAAGTATTAACAATGTAATAAAGAATAATATAGGGGACCACATGTCCCCTACCAGTCAACACCCAACTGAAACATGGACCACATGTGATGACCACATTTTACCTATTCACCCATATAAAATGCACTTTATCAATCAAAAGAAGATATGAAAGTACTTGTGAAAATCTAAGAGATTTCTTTTCTTCTTCTTAAAAAACCAACTTGGACTTTATGCCTTCGATTAGATGCACGTTCATACCACGAACTGACTGTAGAGCAATTACAGAGCAAAGTTAGGGCTTTTTCTATTTCATCGACCAACTTAGTAAGGGCTTCTCCTTCGTCTTCGTCTTCGCCTCTTCTTTTCTCCAATTTCTCCTCTCTTCTTCTCTACCGAAAAAGATGTCGATTAAGGCTTTATGCACCTTTTAGACTTTTGCCCCTTTTGAAAAATGAACAAATGTTTTGTCTGAGTTTGAGAAAGGCTTTGTTCTGACTTTGTTTGAAGCCTCGTCAGCAAAATAAGGCCACATCTGAGCAACGTTAGTCTATGTGGCAACTCCATTCGGTTAAGGGGCACAGTCGAACCAAAAAATGTAACGTTAAAGGTATTTTTGGAAAACAAGTATAGGGTGCTCGGTAGACATCGGGGTAAAAGTTAGGGGAATTTTTAAACCTTATCCTATATATATATTGTTGAACTATGTTGATCCTGAGTGAGGATATCCCAAAACTAGTATGTGCCTATTGAAAAATAACATGAGGGCATATCAATTTTTAGAAGAATTAGGAAAAAAAGATGTTAGTTCCTAGAGGCACAATAGTTATCTAGAAGGGGGGTTGAATAGATATTTTAAATATTTTATTTTTCAAAAATACTTGTTAGATTTGTTAATAAATTAACCACAACGGAATATAAGATTTGTTTGTTCCCTTTTAAGATAAACCAATTTAATAGGAGATAAGCAGTTATAACAGATATAGCAGTTATAGCAAGAATATAAAAGACACATCATTTTTAAGTGGTTTAGAGCACTCAAAGCTCCTAGTCCACTCTTCTACTCCTCGAGTAGGAAATCTACTAAGGATATCTTTACAAACTTTGAATCACTTAGATTCCTTCAAGACCAGCAGTCTTGGAACTTCTTAGTTCACTTTGAACTCTTCAAGTCCAGCAGACTTAGAATACACTTAATGAGAGTTGAGTTCTTGGAAAGTGCTACTCGATTCTTTATTAAGTATATGTTCAAAAGAACCTGAGAGTGGTGACAAGCTTTCTTTCTTGATCGTAGAGTTGAGCGTTGAGTGTTCTTCAGCTTTTTTGTTGTGTACTTGCTTATTTTTGTATCTATGTCTGATGATTTGTATATAAAGGAGCCTTTAAAATATGTCCGTTTGAAGGCATCTGTTGAAGCATTAAATACATCAGACATTTCTGAGCATTGATGGCGACTTCTTGGAAATTTGCTTCTTAGTCGTCTGACTCACTGACATGGCAGACTGCTATCTCACCTAACACCTGAAAAAAACTTTTTCAGCAGGCATGCAGTCCTTTTCCTTAGCTTGTTCAATATGCTTCTTCGATACATACTAAGGATGAGCATTGGGATTCCCGAAAGTCTCAACGTCTATAATCCATTCTTCATTTGTAGTATTTTATTCTTTAGCTAATGGACAAGGCTCGATGCTTTTGATGCTAACAGGAGATATACTACAATCATGATCGTGGTTTCTTGTCACATTCGTGCTTGATTTGGACTGATAAAGGAGAACACTACGATTTCTCTTAAGCACTGGTAGACTACGATATTTGACTTGTTTGTTTTTGCAGACTCTACACTTCCAAGAGCAGACTATGATTCTTAACTTGGCTCAGTAGGTGCTTGGACCAACTCTATGATTCTGAGTGAGGCCCTCCAAAGTAGACTACGATTCTATAACAACTTTCTTGATACTCTATAATTCTGCCTTAGCTTCTGCAATCCCTCGGCTGGCTCGACAGACTACGATTCTGTTGATGTCTATCTATTACATCTCAAAGTAGATCAACCTAACAGCTTTAATCTTTTCTTCTATACATTCATTTATAGAATGATAAACATAAAGCATAGATCAATCTAATAATTTTGATCTATCACCTAAGTCCTTGTACATATGTTCTTTGAAGGACTTTACATATAAGCATGTTATTTTACTTTCAACATCAAATTTGAATATGCAATTCCCAACAATCTCTCCCTATTTGATGTTGACATAACCAAGGAGATTTGTATCATAATAATTAATTTCTAAATGCAGGATGCTAGAAAGTAAATATGACTTAGTGTTTCAGTGAGTAGTTAAAATCTCTAGAGAATAAGCATGAATTTATTGATGTTGTAAAGCAGATATTACATTATAGCTTAGTTACATCAATAAGAAATAAATTTCAACTTATCTCTATCTTTTCTACCTTTTGCTTTTTGGAGGATTGACATGCTCTGCAGCTCTTATTCTCCTGCTAACTTCATCTCTCCATGCAATATATTCCATCTCACTTTGACTTAGCCATTCTGCACGATCATGTCTGTTCATAAAGGCAGGGTCTTCAATCGGCATGTTCAAGCCAGTAGTTGTTACCCCTTGTGAGCTAGGAGATGTCCCTTGACTCCTTAACGGTTGCGCCATGAGAATTGGTTGGCGCTGTTGTTGTTCAGGTCTTGGAGTCTGATAACGAGGCTGTCTTATGGGAGGACTCCTTGAAGATTGAGCAATTTATTTTCCTCTTCCTTTGCCTTTCTCTCTTTCCATTTTATTCTCCCCCTTTATGTTAACATCAAGGGTTTGAATGTCTTCTGACAGACGATTCATGCCTTGGACAAGTTCGTGGGTGATTCTGGATTGAGTAATGTCTTCACGATTTTCTTTAACGGAGAAGAGTTTGAGAGTTTGCTTTTTGTAGAATGGCCAAGATAGCTTTTGTTTTGTTATGTCGACCATAGATAGAGTAATCTTTGAATTCTTGAATTGAAGATTTTAGGCTTGAGAGGCTTTCCATAACAAGTTTGTTTTGAGTTTCTTGAGTTTTCTGTAGAAGGATAACTACTTCCTTGTGCTTCCGGGCAGATTGAAAGTGAATTTGATCCCTTTCATTTATGCTGTGGATCATTTCCTTGATGATCTCCCTAAGCTTATTTGTGAGCTCAGAACTCAGATTGCTGGGAAGGGTGTTAACATCATCTATCAAGTGGTTCAGCCTTGTATGAACAAGCAGAGAGTGAGTTTCAAGATCTTCTTGAATATCTATAGTCACTTTCTGTGATGCATTAGTCAACTCAGATTTGGTGGGAAGATATGAGAGAAGCTCAAGTATTTGCTGGGTGCCTGGAGGAGAGGCTCTTGTATTTTGGTTTTGCAGGTTTGAGAGAGCAAGATCAAGATCAAAATAATTGTTGGTTGAGGAGGAAGGAATGTCCAAAGGAGGTTCAGGTATGGGGGTTTGAGTTGTGGGAGGAGAGGTTGTTGAAGCTGGTGAAGTAGGTGACTCTACGATTTGAGTAGGATCAATATTCATAGAGTGAGAAATGGTTGAAGACTGTATTAATATGAAGTTAGACATATTTGATTCATCAGTTACAAAATGTTGGGATTCTGTAGCTAGAAATTGGTTTAGTAGATGAAGAGTCACTTCCAACCATCTTGGCAATTCATAGAATTGGTTGAAGTTTGATGGAGGATAGTGATTAACTCTGAAAGAGATGGAAATTAATTGTACCTCACGCCTATTTTCTGAAGAAGGATGGTTAGTGATCAGCTTCTGAGCAAACGTGAGGTTATCTGGAAATCCATGAGCAAAAACTGAAATTGCTGGATAAGCTTTGAAGGTCCAGAACATGTCATCCTAGGAGTTAAGAATTTGGGCTCTATGATAGGGCATCATTGGTAAGTAGGAGAATAACTGATTGTAGTTGGCTCTCCTATATCCATCCCAGCCTACTGCTATTATCTCAACTTCATCAATCTATTCTTCTTCTTTGTCTTCATTTTCTTCATTGGAAATTTCCACTACTTCAAACATTTCTTCATTGCTTACTTATTCTTCATCCCTTTCTACTTCTATAGCGTCCACACCTTCCATTTCCACATCTTCTTGCATCTCCCCCTCAGCTGTAGCGCCTTCTGGCACATGGATTTCGAGAGGCTCACCTTCAATCTGATTATTCATTTATTCTTCAGGCAGCTCCCCCTCAGCTGGAGCACTTTATGAGTAGGGATTTCGAGAAGCTTCTTTCATGTAGCTATTTTTCTTTCTTCTTCCTTCAAGGCTTTCTCATTATCAAGAACATATTTCTTGACAAGCTTTCTCTTTTTTCTTCTGGACTTAACCACAAGCTCAGTGCTTTCTTCATCTTTAGCTCTGTCAGTTGGTTCGGGCTGAGATACTGCTGCAACATCCACCTATGGAGTGATTGTAAGTCTGGACTCTATGATTGGTAATGGCTCTTCGATTGAGGTGAGTGAAGACTTCTTTATTTTGTGGCTGCATTTTCTCTTATTAAGCAGCTGAGAGATGGTGGCTCTGTTTTCTTCCTCTTCAGACTGCTGCTTTTTCTTCTTCATTTCCTCCAGAATTTCAGTGCTCGAACTTTCTTGAGGCACATTAGTGGTTGAGCCTTGAGGCTCTTCTATTGCTTGAACATTCTCTTTCGTCTTACCTTTGCTTTTTCTGGTCAAAGCAATGGGTTCCTTTTGATTAACTTCTCCTTCTTCTTTGACTTCATTCATAACTGACATGTTTCCTGGTAGCCTAAATATCTTTGGTCCCCCAGTCCTTCCACTGGATTCAGACATCATCCTTACATTTTTCGCAGGGTTTCTTTTCTAATTTTGAAACAGCTGCTGGGTCATTCTTCTATTGGGGTTAATGGGTTCCCCTTTCTTATCCCCAATTTTGTCACTCAAATCAGATTGTAGGATTATGCTTATGTACCTTCCATAGAGCATTTTTCTAGAGCTTTTTGTTTTCTTTGAGCTAAGCATCCACTTCCCTATCCAATCTTTGAGTAGAGCCCCATTGTTGAGTTGAATTCTGAAGCAGATTGCTGTCATGAGCTTTAGTTGGACTTCATTCACAGAGTCATGGCCAGAGCGTTTACAGTATATGCACTTTCCAATAATGTCAGCCTGAAATTCATATTTCTGGGGAAACTCTTTCTTCGTGTACCCCTTGACATTTTGAGACTTCATGTGGTGCATCTTCTTCAGACCTTCATGGAAGTCGATGGCACTCATAGATGAGAGTCCCTTTGATTTAAAACCCAGGTCTAGGTTTATATCTTCAGCTTTGAGTCTAATCCGCTCCCCCTTGACTCTTGTAGTGATAATGTTATCTTCAAAGACTCTATTATTGTAGAATTCTTTCACCAGCTTTGGGTAGATCCTTGTGCTGGTGCTCAGAGCTTCTTCAAGACCAGCTCTGTTTAGAAGAGTCAGAATCTTATGGTATTGTGGATCAACTGACTTGAATTCATCAAAGTAGAGTTGGTAGCCAGATATAACGTTGGAAGTAGCCATTAATGTGATTTTCTCGAACACAGGTTTGTTGATTGTTTTGAAAGCTAGGGTTTCTTTTGAGAGAGAGAGAGAAATGAGCCTTTAAAATTCTGAGATGAATTTTCAAAAAACATTTTCAAACTGTATTTGTAACTTCTTTCCTCACGATCTGCATAGTGCGGCACGTGTCGAGTTCTGTGGGACTCCATGATTTTAAGTAATGTGGAAAATACTGATCTGCCCTTAGCTCCCCCTGAGCTAGTGTATCCTTTGGGAAGACTACGATCGTCGAGGCAACTCTACAATTGTTGAGTTCACTGCTGATCTTACTCTACGATCATTGTCTTTCTTAGTCCTTGTGCTGAACTTTGACTTAGCATTCCTTCTGGGTTAAGGTATCTCAGGAAAGACCAACCTCTTAGACTGATCTAAGGGTCAGGTTAGTCCCTGAGGCACTTATCAGAAGGGTTGCTTGGATTTGATAGGAATAATGTCATCATAGGATGCTTCTCTGCCATGTCGAGACTGTTCTATGATCGTGGTTTCTCTTTAGTCATCTCTACGATTTCAACATAGCCGTTTTATCTGCATGGTTAGCATAAAATAGAGCATAGAGTTTATGGTTGTAGATTTAACATACCTAACTCACTTATCAATTTATTAAATCTGGATTCATCTAAAGGTTTTGTAAAGACATCAGCAAGTTGATTTTCAGTAGGGATGTATTATAAAGATATAGTTCCATTTTGAACATGATCCCTAATAAAATGATATCTTATTTCTATATGCTTAGTCCTAGAATGCATGATAGAATTATGTGTTATTACTATGGCACTTGTGTTATCACAATGAACAGGTATAGATTTGAAATCAAACCCATAGTCTGCTAGTTGGTTTTTCATCCATAAGATTTGAGTTAACAATGTATTTTACATTGTTGATGTTGAAATATATTGCTTTTTTACTCGCTATTGATATTGATATGTAATTTTGCTTTTTGCTAAACCAGATACAAGTATCATTTTCTAGGAACTCCTTGGGATACAAGTGCCAAGTGAGGTGTGCCCTTTTTTCTGAAAAATCGATCTTATAAGAAGTTAAGTGTGATTCCTTAATATTAGCTTGAAATCTAGCACATATACATATTGCAAATATTATGTCTAGTTTACTGGCAGTTAGATACGGAAGAGAGCCTATCATACCTCTGTATTGAGTAATATCAATACATTTACCTTTCTCATCTTTGTCAAGCTTAGTTGCTGGAGCAATTAGTGTTTTCATGGGAGAGGCTGATTCCATGCCATACTTCTTAATTAAGTCTTTAATGTACTTGGCTTAGTTAATGAAAATGCCTTCATCAGTCTTCTTCACTTGTAGTCCAAGATAGAAATTCAGCTCACCCATCATACTCATTTCGAACTTGCTCTGCATAAGCTTGGCAAATCTCTTGCATAGATTTTCATCCGTAGAACCAAAGATAATATCATCTACATATATTTGAACTAATAAGATTTTGTTTTTGTGCTTCCTAAGAAATAATGTGGTATCTACTCTACCTCTAGTGAAGCCATTTTCAATAAGAAAGTTAGTTAGTGTTTCATACCATGCTCTAGGTGCTTGTTTAAGTCCATATAAAGCTTTGTCTAATCTATAGACATAATTAGAGAGAGTTGGGTTGGTGAAACCTGGAGGTTGCTCCACATATACTTCTTTTTGAAGTTCACCATTCAGAAATGCACTTTTAACATCCATTTGGAAAACTTTGAATTTCACGTGGGCAGCAAAAACAAGGAATATCCTGATGGCTTCTAATCTGGCAACATGTGCGATGGTCTCGTCATAGTCGATGCCTTCTTCTTGGGAATAACTTTTGGCTACTAGTCTTGCCTTGTTCCTTGTTATTACCCCATCTTCATCCATCTTGTTTTTGAAGACCCTTTTGGTGCCAATAACTGGGTGACTTTTTGGTCTTGGAACTAATCTACATACTTTGCTTCTTTCAAACTGATTTAGTTCCTCTTGCATGACTTCTATCTAACTCGAGTCTTCCATAACATCTTCTATCTTCTTGGGTTCCATTTGGGACATAAAGCTTAGATAGAAACACTCATTTTGGGTGGAAGATCTTGTCTTGACTCTTACATTTGGGTCTCCAATGATCAGGTCTTGAGTATGATCTCTTGCCAAAATAGGTATACATCACCCATCTTGGGGGTGCCAAATACATAGTCTTGAATACAAATACAAACTTAATTATACAACTTAATTATACAACATACGACAAACATTTGAGAGTTTTTACGAATATTGTCTTCTAGACAATATCAAACTCAAATAGAGTCCTCATTACATTTATTGGCACACTATTTTATAGAATAGTGAGGACTACTATAACACCATCTCGGGCCATCACTCGGGTTCCCAGACTAGTTAAAACTCGTTCTCATTTCTGAAAGAGAACAATGGAAGTAAAAGGGTGAGCTCAACTAGCCCGATAAGAAATATTATGACTAAGATAATGCGAGAATAAGTTATCATTAGCCTTCAACAATGTTAAAGCGATAGAATATAATAGACAACAAGTTTAGCTGCGGTAGTGAAACAAGCAATCCATTAGAAGAGTCAAGTAGAGCATGATATCTACTATCTTACATGATTTAAAAAGTTTATCATTAACTTTATTCTTTGGGACTCGACTTAATAAATAGATCACATCATCGAATCATCCACACTTTTCTGGGGCGAGGATATTCATTAGTATCACGTCCACAAATTATTCTTGCACTACGGGCCGAGAATTATTAGTGTAATCATCAATGGTCATGACTATACCGAATTATCCACAGTCGTAATCATACCAATCAACAGTCCATCTATGCACGTAAGCGAAGATGACTTTCATCACAATATAAGCATGAGGATGATGTGATGATATAAGAATTCAATTAAAAAGAAAGTAAAGGATAAATTTTTAAAGATTTATAATTTAATTTATCGAGAATTCAATAATGTCCAAATTTTCAACATGATCTTTGCTTTGTAGAGTAAAATTCAAGAATAATATCCATGTATCAAAAATAATTTGAACGGAAAAGAAATAAATTTTTTGGTGAATAGTACCCGAAGTGAATAGTACCTATGAATAGTACTTGAGGAATAGTACCAAGTGAATAGTACTTTGACATGAAAAAAGTGCCCCAAATACCGAGTGAACAATATTTGAGTGAATAGTAATTGGGTGAATAGTAACCCGTGAATAGTAACTTCGTGAATAGTACCCCGGCACGAAAAGTGCCCGAATACAGAGTGAATAATATTATAGTGAATAGTAATCTGGGTGAATAGTAACCCGTGAATAGTAACTTCATGAATAGTACTTTGGTGAAAATATTGATATTTAATAAGAAAGTTCATATCAATATTCCAATAAAATGATCTTGGATGAAGCTTGAAAACTCACGGATATTCCACTAATTTCAAGGATTATAGAAGCAATACTTACCATAGTAAGTTTAGATTTAAGAATATGAAAAAATTAACATCTGAAAAGCTGCAAATGGATTTTCACTTTGTAAATACGATGCGTAATCAGCGTGAGCGAGTTATTAGACATACTAAAGGATGAATCTGAAAAATAGTATTCCTTATGAATCTGAAAAAATAATACCCCTTACCTTAGTAGAAAATTTGGATCTTTGCCAAAAGTGAAGTAGCAGAATACTCTTCTTCTTGCTCTCTATAGTTTCTCTCTCTATAGTGTCTCTTGTGAATCTCGGTGAATTGGTGAGAATGAAAGAAGAATTAAGCTTATTTATAGGAGAATGGACTAAATAGTAACTAATTCACGAGCGGTCAGATTGATTCACTATTAGAGCAGACGGTCCATATTGATTACTATTAAAACCTGGCCAAGCGGTCAGTTGATTTACTTTTAAAACCACCACCAAGCGGTCCAGATTGATTTACTTTTAAAACCACCCTTGCAAGCGGTCCAGATTGATTTACTTTTAAAACCACCATCGATGGTCAGATTGATTTACTTTAAAAAACCACCACCATCTAATAAAACCACCGAGATTGATTTACTATTAAAACCACCACCAATGGTCGGATTGATTTAACTTATTACACTTTAGTACCCTAAAGTTTTCCAAGTTTGCATTATTCCCTCTAACTTTTGTAATTCACTTATCTTGATAAACACATTCTTAATACTTCAACAATTATTCATCATTAATATTATAACTCACAATATTTAACAACGACGGTCGTTTCCGGGAAAGGGGCTTTTCAGATAAGGATTTCTCCTTATTGGGCGCATGATTAGGTGACCGAACCTCTCCTTGACAGAACTTTCTAGACATTGTCGATATTGCAAATAATAATATGAATAACTTTGTTGTCTCAATTATTGATTTAATAATATAAAATATTATACGAGATGATAATGTGACAATAATTGAATCAAATAACGTGAGATCTTATGCAACAATTCTTTGTAGCAATAATTGAGTATAAAGTGGTGACTTCTCACGTAAGCATCGATAATCAATCTGTGTGTCTTCTCTTATGCGACCACGCGTATATTTGTACTTTTTACCATAGGGTAGTTCAAGCGGTTTAACGGTAAAACTTCATTGTTATTTTTATAAAAAGATATTTTTGTCGTTTTTCTAACTACGACAATACTTAGTTGTGGGGTCCACTGATGATTGTGTCGTAAATCTGAATATTCCTGTTAAAAGCGAATATTCCAGAGACCAATCGAATATTCAGCGACACAACAGAATATTTTATATCAACTTGCTTACTTTGCAAAATTTTCCAAATATTACCCACAACTATAACATTATATCATATCCACACCATAATATTCAAAAAATATATTTGAGAAAAATTATTCTTTATTAAAAAAAAAAGTTGGGGTCTTCTGACCTCCCTTCTTATGAAATTTCGTCCTCGAAATTAGAGTGCATTACACGATATGTCGAAGAGGTGAGGATACCTTGATTTCATTTGATTCTAACTCCGGTCATTTCCTCCACATCGTGGTTTCTCCACAAAACTTTGACTTGAGGTATAACCTTGGGCGTAGAATATGATCCTTCTTATCAAGATTTTAACGACTACCTCTTCATACGTTAAATCTTCCGCTATCTAAATCGGTTCTAATTCAATAATGTGGTTGGGTCTTTCACATATTTACGTAACATAGATATGTGAAAAGCGTTATGAACACGAGACATACTTGGCGGTAAAGGCGAGTCTATAGGCCTGATTCTCTACTCGATCAAGGATTACAAATGGGCGATGAATCGAGGATTGAGCTTTCCTCTCTTTCCAAATCTCGTAACTCCTTTCCATGGAGCAACACGTAACAACACATGATCTCGATATTGAATTCACGTCCTTTCGATGAAGATCAACATAACTCTTTTGTCGATCTTGTGAGGTTTTTTATCGTTGTCGGATCGTTTGAATCTTTTTCGTAGTCATACGTACCAACTCGGTCCCAACAACGTTGCTTCACCTACCTCATCCCAACATCTTTGGAGAGCGACACTTTCTTCCATCTGGCGCCTCAAATGGAGCCATGCCGATACTTGCTTGATAACTATTGTTGTAGGGAAAACTCCACCGATGGTAAGAACTTGTCCCAACTTCCTTTGAAGTCGAGGACACGAGTCTTAATAAATCCTCGAGAGTTTGAATAGTCCTCTCGATTGTCCGTGGTTTGAGGATGATATGCGAACTAAATCGTAAATCCGTGCCCATAGCTTTTTGCAAACTAACCCAAAATCTTGAAGTGAATCTTGGGTCTCGATAAGAAACTATGGATCTTGGCATACCATGCAATCTTATAATCTCGTTTATATACATCTGAGCAAGGCGTTCAAGTGTATAAGTTTCTCGTATCGGTAAGAAATGAAAGCGAGACTTGGTCAATCTATCAACAATGACCCAAATTGCATCTATGCCTTGAGAAACCTTGGGAAGACCGATAATGTGAAATCCATGGTAATGTGCTCCCACTTCCATTACGGAATTTCAAGTGGTTTGATGGACCTTTTGGCACTTGATGCTCGCCTTGACTCGTTGACAAGTTAGACACCTTGAGATAAACCCGCTATCTCTCTCTTCATATTGCTCCACCAAAATGTATGTCGAAGATCACGATACATTTGGTACTCCCGAGATGGATTGCAAGCGGTGTGTTGTGCGCCTCCATCATAATTTTATACTTCAAGTCGAGAATCGTTAGGAACACAAAGTTTGGAGAGTTGACTCGAAGTATTCCTTCTTCATCGATTCTTGCTTAGGAATAGCACCTTCTTGCACTTTCTTCTTCATACGCATTAGCTCAGTGCGTAGCTTGAAGGACTTTAACTTTATCGATTAAAGTCGGTTCTACTTTCGTATATTCGCCATCATCACATGGGTCCACAGGTCTTTAACTCTATCTCCATCCTTTGTAAGTCATACAAAATGGGCCTTTGCGTTGACAATATCGCTTTTCGTACGCGTATGATCTTACTACTCGATGCATCGATACTACTACGTTCGCTTTTCCGGATGATGGTATTGAATGGTATGATCATAATCTTTCAACAGACTCAAGCCATCGTCTTTGCCGCATGTTGAGTTCCTTTTGAGTGAAGAAATATTTGAGGCTTTTATGATCGTATAAATCTCCACCTTCTCTCCATACGGGTAATGCCTCCAAATCTAAAGCCAAAAAAATGATAGTTTATGACTCTAGATCATGAGTAGGATAATTTCTCTCATATTCTTTGAGTTGTCGTGAGGCATAGGCTATGACTTTCCCATGTTGCATGAGAACACATCCTAAACCTTTGCTGAAGCATCTTTGTAGATGACAAATCCCTCGAACCGGATGGTATTGTCGAGCAGTCTTTGAAATGAGTCTCCTCTTGAGTTCTTGAAAACTCTTCTCACATTCTTCGCTCAATCAAATTTTGTATCTTTTTGAGTTAAATTTGAGTTAATGGAGTAGCGATTAGAGAAAACCCTTCTACGAATCTCGATAATAACCCGGTAAAGAGAAAGCTCGTACTTGATCATTTGACTTGGGTTGCTCCCGACTTTGAATTGCTTCAATCTTTGTTGGGTCAGCAGATATTCCATGATTTGATATCACGTGCCCAAGGAATGCTACTTCCTCAAGCCAAAACTTCGCACTTCTTCAACTTGGCATAAAGCTTGTTTTTCACGAAGCTTTTGGAGTATCGACCTCAAGTGTTGCTCATGATCTTCACGACTTTTGGAATATATGAGGATGTCATCAATAAAAGCGACTACAAAATGATCAAATATTCCTTGAATACTCGGTTCATCATATCCATGAAAGGCGGAGGAGCATTAGTCGATCAAAAGACATGACTAGGAATTCATAATGCCGTCAGGAGTTCTAAGCGTAGTCTTTGGGATGTCATCGGTTTTAATCTTTAGCGATGATATCCGGAACGAAGATCGATCTTTGAAAAGAATTTGGCGCCTTGCAATTGGTCAACAGGTCATCAATGCGTGGTAAGCGGGTACCTATTTTGATGGTGACATGATTTGACTCCAGATAATCAATACAAAAGTCGCATACTTCCATCTTTTTCTTCTTCACGAAGAGAACGAGGAGCACCGAGGAGATGTACTAGGGCCGAATGAAAGCGATGTCTAACAATTCCTGTAGTTGAGTCTTTAACTCACGAAGTTCAACAAGAGCCATTCGATATGGGGCTTTGGAAATGGGTTTTATCTGGGATTCAAGGTTGATACAAAATTCAATTTCACGCTCTAGGGGTAGGCGGGAAGAAGTTCTTGGGGAATCGTCGGAAATTTATTAACAATGGAAATATCATTCAAATCGGCGTATTTTTGTTTAAATACGTGACATGGGCTAAGAAAGCTTGACATCCATTTTTCAATAAGCGAATAGCTTTATGACTTGAGATGACGATAATTGACTTTAATGGTTTGGTTGCTTGAATTAGCATAATAGGTTGGTTAGGAATATGAAAGCTAACAACCTTACGAAAATAATCAATTTTAGCATGATGAGTAGTCGACCAATCAATTCCTAAAATCACATCGAATGCAAGTATTTTTAAAGAAATAAGATCGACGGTAGCGATGCGATTTCCGATTTGAATCAAACAAGACTTATAAGCAGTGGATGTTATGAAGGTTTCTCCAGCGGAGTTTCAATAGATAAATCAAAGTCTAATTTCTCGAGTCAAATTTAAGCGTTGGTGCAAGTAGGAGAAATAAAGAATGGGTGGGTAGAACCGGTATCAAATAAGGTATAAATTTTTGCAAGAGTTTATGATTAGCTTTACGTGATCACCTCGTTTGGATTCCTCGCTTTTTGGGAGGTTACGACAAGCGCTCTCCCTTGAACTCTGGGTTTTGTCTTATGCTGGGATGGCCTTTGATGCCTCCATCCCAATTTGGACTTGACTTTGGTGCGCGACAAAATTGGGCTAGGTGACCTTCTCTTCCACAATTGTAACATGCTTTGGATTGAATGCGTATACGGTTTGGGTGATGTGTCCCTCTCCTCGCATTTATAACATACTGATGCCGGTGGTCGTTCTCCTTCCTTAACAACAGGTCTTTGGTCTTGGCGTCTTTCCATCATTATTGAATCTCCTCTTCTTGAAATTTCCACTTCTATTATCTTGGCCATGATTACCATAGGAGTGGTTACCATTTCTTGCATGTTGATTCCCTCCACGTTTGTTTCATCAAGCTTTGATATTTGCTACCACTAGTATTATCGACTTCTTTGGTTGCTCTCTCTTGGTTGGGTTGACTCATTATCGCGCTCAATAATTGAGCCCTATTTACAACATCCGAATACAAACCACGGTTTATGAGAAATGAGGTATTGGCGTATTTTGGGTCTCAAACCTCGTAGAAACATTCATGTCATTCTCTCCTCATTATCAACCAAATGGGATGCGAATCGGGACAACTCGGCAAACTTAGCCTCGTACTACGACACTGTCATATTATTTTGCTCCAACTTGATAAACTCCACCTCCTTTATGTGACAAATACTTTTGGGAAAGTACTTGTCATTGAACAGATCTTGGAACTTCTCCCAAGACATCTTGAGTCTGGGCGGGTTGAGTGCGTTTCTTGATTCCCCGATAATCTACTTCTCCTCTCAACATGAAGGTGGCAAAGGAACCTTTTGCTCCTCGGAGCATCCCAAGACATCAAATATCTTGGTGATCTGCTTTATCCACGTCTCGCCTTAAGTGGTTTTGGCTCTCCCCAAAACTCCGATGGTCCAGCTCCTTGAATTGTTTAGCGGTGACCATCATGTGAGTTGCCGATGTGTGTCACACTGCATTTTTGAGCAGGAGCCTCTCACTTTGATGTTGCATGAATTGCATAAAGCCTCTAAACATCCCATCGTTCATCATTTGATCGGTGTTGTTGTTTACACGAGGATTATTGTCTTCTGTTGCACATTATCATGGGTATTGATCATTGGTGACTCAGCGGTCTCATGTGCTTCATTGCTTATCTCGACATTTTGGATGCCATTTTCAAATCTTGCCACAAAACAAGGGTTAATTGACATGCCATATATTATCCCTATACTCTGACCGACCAATTAAATACCAAATAAACTTAGGTAGGTCATACTAGCGAAGGAATTCCCCGTCTCTCCCCTCTTAGTTCTTGTCTCACATCTCAGCTAGAGATCATATCCCTAAGCTTTGATACCAACTAACACCCCCATAATAGGTATACATCACCCATCTCGGGTCGCTAAATACATGGTACTAAATACAAATACAAACTTAATTATACAACTGTCGTGTAACATACGACAAAACATAAGATGAGAGTTTTAAAACAAATATTGTCTTCTAGACAATATCCACACTCAATGGAGTCCTCATTACAATTATTATCACACTATTTTATAGAATAATGAGGACTACTAAAATACCATCTCGGGCCATCACTCCGTTCCCTGACAAGTTCCAGCTACGTTCTCATTTCCTGAAGAGAACAATGGAAGTAAAAGGGTGAGCTCAACTAGCCCGAAGAAATATTATGACTAAGATAATGCGAGAATAAGTTATCATTAGCCTTGACAATGTTAAAGCGATAGAATATAATAGACAATAAGTTTAGCTGCGGTGAACAAGCAATCCATTAGAAGAGTCGAGTAGAGCATGATATCTACCATCTTCTATGATTTAAAAAGTTTATCATTAACTTTATTCATTGGGACTCGACAATAAATAGATCACATCATCGAATCATCCACGCACTACTGGGCGAGGATATTCATTAATATCACATCCACAAATTATTCTTGCACTACGGGCCAAGAATTATTTGTGTAATCATCAATGGTCATGACTATACCGAATTATCCCTGGTCATAATCATACCAATCAACAGTTCATCTATGCACATAAGCCAAAGATGACTTTCATCACAATATAAGCATGAGGATGAGACAATGATATAAGAATTCAATTAAAAGAAAGTAAAGGATAAATTTTTAAAGATTTATAATTTAATTTATCCAGAATTCAATAATGTCCAAATTTTTAATATGATACTTCTTTGTAGAGTAAAATTCAAGAATAATATCCATGTATCAAAAATAATTTGGACAGAAAAGAAATAAAATTTTTGGTGAATAGTACCCCGTGAATAGTAACCCGACATAAAAAGTGTCCCAAATACCCGAGTGAACAATATTTGAGTGAATAGTAATCGGGTGAATAGTAACCCATGAATAGTAACTCGTGAATAGTATCCTGGCATGAAAAGTGGCCCGAATACCCGAGTAAATAATATTATAGTGAATAGTAATTAGGTGAATAGTAACTCGTGAATAGTACTTTGGTGAAAATATTGATATTTAATAAGAAAGTTCATATTAATATTCCAATAAAATGATACTGGATGAAGCGCAAAACTCACGGATATTCCAAGTTTTCCAAGTTTGCATTATTCCCATCTAACTTTTGTAATTCACTTATCTTCAATAAACACATTCTTAATACTTCAACAATTATTCATCATTAATATTATAACTCACAATATTTTACAACCAGATCGTTCCCAGGAAAGAGGGGGCTTTCCGATAAGGATTTCTCCTTATTGGCGCACAATTAGGTGACCAAACCTCTCCTTGACAGAACTTCTAGACATTGTCAATATTGCAAATAATAATATGAATAACTTTGTTGTCTCAATTATAAAATATAAAATATTATGCAGATGATAACAATAATTGAATCAAATAACGTAAGATACTATTCAACAATTACTGTAGCAATAATTGAGTATAACTGAGTGACTTCTCACGTAAGCATCAATAATCAATACCATGTGCTACTATGCAACCACGTATATTACTGTACTTTTACCACCGGGTAGTTCAACAGTTTAACGGTAAAACTTTCGCTGTTATTTTTATAAAAAGGTATTTCTGTAATTTTTTAACTACGACAATACTTCCGTTGTGGGGTCCACCAATGATTGTGCCGTCATACGAATATTCCCTGTTAAAACGAATATTCCCCGACCAATCGAATATTAACTGACACAACGAAAATTTTATATTAACTTTCTTATTTTGCAAAATTTTCCAAATATTACCCACAACTATAACATTATATCATATCCATATCATAATATTCAAAAATATATTTTGAGAAAAATTATTCTTTATTAAAAAAAAAGTTGGGGTCTTACACCTGCTACTAGATCTTTGGAGGCCAGTTTTGACATGCTTTTGAAGTTGAGATGAGACAACCTTTCATATGCTATATATGCAATTTTTCATTTCTTGAGACTTTACCCAGAAAGCATATTGTCTCGTCAGAACTCAGTTGACCAAGATTAACAGTGTAGACGTTCCCTTCTCTTGTTCCAGTCAGCTTTATAGAAGAGGTCTTCAGATCTCTAACTTGACACTGATTGTTGAGGAAGGTAACTTGATGACCCTTGTCGTAGAGTTGAATTATGCTCAGAAGATTGTGCTTTGGTCCTTCCACATAGGCTACTTTGCTGAAGGACACTGCACCATTTCCAGTTGAGCCATATCCTCTTGTCTTGCCAGAGCCATTGTCTCCAAAGATGACTGTTGGACCCTCCTTTTCCATGAAGTTAGACAGGAGGGCTTTGTTCTCGGTTATGTGCCTTGAGAATCCATTGTTCAGATACCAAGTTGTGATCATGGAGCTCTGTTCCTATGGTAAGATTAAACTCTCATTTTGATACCCAGACTTGCATGGGTCCTACCTTATTAGTACCCTTGGGGACGCAAATCTTCTTGACTTTGGGTCTAATATGCAAAGAATTATTGTAACATACTGCATCCTTATAACCAATTTTATCACATACAAAACATCTAGCATGATGCATGCTTGTGTGTGTGTGTGGATTCTGTCTCCATTTGGACTTATGTGGATTCTTGGTAGTCTTTCCTTTATACTGATTCTTTTTTTTCCATGTATCCTTGTGATTTATGATTTGTGAAGAGTGAAACTTAATTCTACTATTCCTACCTGGTTGGTTCGTGGAGTTGATTTTACTCGACTCTACGATCCTCCGAAGTTGGAGAGTAGTGACTAAGTTACTCTTCTCTTTTCTGAATCCTAGGCCAACATGGGATCCGTTATGCCGTGGAACATGGATTGGATCAGAAGAGCAGGATTTCATAAATGTAATGCTTCTATTAAAGTTTGAAACACTACTATTGTTAGTTTCCTTTAACTTTTCCACATATGGTTCTGAGGTGGATTCCCCAAAACCTAAACCTATTCTGTCAGATGTATTTCTCTGACTGGAGATCAGGGAGTCCATGGATGAAGATGATCTATTCCACATTGAGATCGTCTTTTCTAGTTCCTCAATCTTAGAGGTTAGATTTGACTCTCTTTGTGCATTAAGTTCATTGGTCTGTCTTAAGAGTTTATTCTCAGCCTCAAATTTAGAGAGAGAGTTAGCACTTAGAAGAGCTGTTTCTAGTTCTTCCTCAACTTTCTCTTTCTCTTTTTAAAGAAGAGAGTAATCTTTAGACAGAACTCTGAAACATTTCATGTATTAATGCAGATCAGTTATTATGCCATGTAGTGCAATTCTTAAATCATCACTATCTACATCAGTAGAGTTAAAGTCAAATACCTCATTGATACTTACTTAATGATGGTCAGCGCTTTTCTTGTCCTTTGCATTTTTGACCATTAGACATAGATTCGCTACTTGAGAATCTTCATCATCTCCAGACTTAAGACCTATGTCGTTTTCTGAGTCACTTCATGATCCTCCAGCTATAAGACCTTTATATTTCTTTTGGATCCTTTTGTTACCTTTGAACTCCTTTTTTGGATTTGTTCTCCTCTTGAGTTCTTCTCTAAGAGGTTTGTTGTAGTTTGCAATAAAATGGCCAGGCTTTTTGCAGTTGTAGCATAGGTCGTTGATCTGCTCCTGGCTGTTGCTATTGTTGAATTGCTTAGGTCTGCTGCTTCTGCTATTACACATAAACCTCTTGAGTCTTCTTACTAACATTGCAATATCCTCGTTATCATCTTCCTCAAAGTCAGAATTATTTTCAGCATGAGCTTTGGAGATGGTTTCTGTTGCTTTGAGAGAAACTCCTTTATCCTTCTTTCTTCCTTCAGATAGAGTCTCTGCCCTTTGGGTCAGCTCCAGTTCATAGGTAAGAAGGTTGCCATAGAGTTATTGAACAGTCATTTCATGGAGATTCTTTGATTCACTGATGGCAGTGGTTTTGGCATCCCACTTGCTTGGTAAAGCTCTCATGAATTTTATGATCAGATCTTTATTTGGATAGATCTTTCCAAAAGCTCGAAGAGAGTTGAGTAGAACATTGAATCTTTCATAAGTGGAAGTGATGTTTTCTCCCGGAACATGGGCGAACATTTCATATTGTTGAGTCAGAAGAGATTGCTTGTTTTCTCTGACTTCTTCAGTTCCTTCATGTATAATAAGCAGTGCTTCTCAGACTTCCTTAGTAGTTTTGCTATTGACCGCATTTTTGAACAGATCATCTTCTAAAGACTGGAACAAAATATTCTTGGTCTTTTTGTCGAGTTGGATAACTTTCTTCTCGTTGTCAGTCCATTTTGTTTTGACCTTGATTTGAACTCTGTTTGGATTGGCTAGAGTTGGTGCAAGCTTTGTTGGAATGTAGGGCCCATTCATAACAGTTTCATATAGCTCTTCATCTATTGAGTCCATGTAGGCTTGCATATGAACTTTCCAGTTTGCAAATTTGTCTTTGTTGCACATTGTTGGCTTACTGCCTCCTCTAGTCTTGGATTCGCTTATCAAATGTGCCATTGGATCTACTGAAGCTTTGTAGGATTATTGAGAGAACCTTCTCTGATACCAATTGTTAGTTCCTAGAGGCATAATAGTTATCTAAAAGGGGGGGGGGGGGTTGAATAGATATTTTAAATATTTTCTTTTCAAAAATACTTGTCACATTTGTTAATAAATCATCCACAACGGAATATAAGATTTGTTTGTTCCCCTTTAAGATAAACTAAGTTAATAGGAGATAAGTAGTTATAACAGATATAACAATTATAGTAAGAATATAAAAGACACAACATTTTTAAGTGGTTCAGAGCACTCAAAGCTCCTAATCCACTCTTCTACTCCTCGAGTAGGAAATCCACTAAGGATATCTTTATAAACTTTGAATCTCTTAGATTACTTCAAGACCAACAGTCTTGGAACTTCTTAGTTCACTTAGAACTCTTCAAGTCCAGCAGACTTGGAATACACTTAATGAGAGTTGAGTTCTTGGGTAGTGCTACTCAGTTGCTGTTAAGCATATATTTGAAAGAACTGAGTAGCTGAGCAAGCTTTCTTTCTTGATCGTAGAGTTGAGCGTTGAATGTTCTTCAGCTTTTTTGTTGCGTACTTGCTTATTTTTGCATCTGTGTATGATGATTTATATATAAAGGAGCCTTTGAAATATGTCCATTTGAAGGCGTCCGTTGAAGCATTAAATGCATCAGACATTTCTGAGCATTGATGGTGACTTCCTGGAAATTTGCTGTTCAGCAGTCTGACTCACTGACATGGAAAACTGCTATCTCACCTAACACCTGAAAAAAACTTTTTCAGCAAGCATGCAATCCTTTTCCTTATCTTCTTCAATACGCTTCTTCGATACATACTAAGGAAGAGCAGTGGGATTCCCGAAAGTCTCAACGTCTATAATCCATTCTTCATTTGTAGTATTTTATTCTTCAGCTAATGGACAAGGCTCGATGCTTTTGATGCTGACATGAGATACACTACGATCATGAGCATGGTTTCTTGTCACATTCGTGCTTGATTCGGACTGATAGAGGACAACACTACGATTTCTCTTAAGCACTGGTAGACTACGATCCTTGACTTGCTTGTTTTTGCAGACTCTGCGCTTTCGAGAGCAGACTACGATTCTTGACTTGGCTCGGCAGGCGCTTGGACCAACTATACAATTTTGAGTGAGGCCCTCCAAAGCAGACTACGATTCTATAGCAACTTTCTTGATACTCTACGATTCTGCCTTGGCTTCTGCAATATCTCAACTGACTCAACAGACTACGATTCTATTGATGCCTATCTATTACATCTCAAAGTAGATCAACCTAACAACTTTGATCTTTTCTTCTATACATTCATTTACAGAATGATAAACATAAAGCAAAGATCAACCTAGCAATTTTGATCTATCACTTAAATCCTTGTACATATGTTCTTTGAAGGACTTTACATATAAGCATGTTTATTTACTTTTAACATCAAATTTGAATATGAAATTCCCAACAAAGGAGTTTCTAATCACAAAGGGATAGCAAAAACATAAAATCAATCTTTTATGATATATATTTTGTTGAACTATGTTGATCCTGAGTGAGGCTTTCCCAAAACTAGTATGTGCCTATTGAAAAATAACACGAGGGTATATCGATTTTTAGAAGAATTGGGAAAAAAAGGAGTTTACAATCACAAAGGGATAACAAAAACATAAAATCAATCTTTTATCATTACAAGTTCAAATGATAATAATTCAATCACACGAATACATTTAAGATGCTATCTCAAAAAAAATTTCACTAAAATTACATCGAAAAATGGAAAGAAAAAGCCTAAACAGAAAATAAAAGGAGTACAATTATATACTAGTTAGTTACTCAAATTATCAAACATTTAGAAGACAAATGGAGGATACTCTAGTAAATCAAACAAAAACCCAAACAATTAATGAAATTAAACATGGAATTGAAAGAGTAGAGCATATATACATATACATATAGAACGAGAATGATAAATCTAGATTCAAACAACTCAATATAGAAATTAAAAGCTAGATTCAAGTGCTAACTATGGAATGTGAATGAGATTGGTGGATATATTGAACGAGAATGATGAAGAGAACCAGATTGATAATACCTTTATTCTCCTTTAGCGAATTACTCGATCAATTGGATATGAGAATGAGATTGGTGCTAATTTGCTTCTTCGATCGGTGGGAGAAAGGGAGAAAGGTAGGGAGAGAAGGTACTGTGAAAGAAGCTACTCTAGAGGTGAGAATGAGAAGTTCATCGATGGAAGAGGATAAAGTCGGGTGAAAAATGAACGTAATGAAATAAACCCACCTATTTTCTAAATAGGAATGAAAAATAACATTCAAATAAAAATAAAAGAATTATTGCTGTGCAAGAATGGAATGGAATGGGCTGAGAATGGAATGGTCATTATTTTTAAAATGACTTAAAACATATTTGGTTAGTCACTTTGAAATGTTATTTTTCATTACTTTCTAAATATGTGGGTTTATTTCATTCCAATCGAGCTTTATTCGTGTTTTCACTAGACTTTATCTTCTTCGATGTCGATCGATCGATCCCATCGCCGAATAGCTTCGCTCGACTCTCATGTCCTCCATCACAGGTACATGTCCCTCTTCTCTCTCCTTTCTCTATTTTGTCCTCTCTGTTCTCTCCTATATCTCCTACATCTATCCTCTCAAATTGATTTTCTTTTTTTAGGGTAATTTTTATTCTTCTACTCTTCTCCTGTTCTCTTTTAATTCGGTAAGACATCTAATATCAGTTTATTTATTTGTAATTAATTCTTCATTTTGTTCATTCATTTGTGCTTAATCAAGTCTGATTTTGGTTATATGTAGTGAATTTGGTGCTCAATCAATTTTGATTTTGGATATATGTGCACCATATGTTTGATGTATTGACCTTATGAAGATTAGAATAGGGAACAAACAAAAGCCTCACAATCACTTTTTAGTTTTCAATAATTAGTGAATTATAGAGCAAACCCCTATTTACATTTTAGTGATTTACATGTACTGAACGATATAGACAGATTATAAGCTCAATTAATATGAAATAAGCTCGATTAATATGAAATAAGCTCTTGTAGTAAGTTACTTGGTACAACAAACTCCTGAATTTTATTAGTTGTGTAAATTTGGATTGGGGATGGGGGATATGGGGATCATTATTTTTGTTTGCTTGAAAGTCTTAGTTGTTGGAGTAGTGACACTTGATGATTGAACCAGAACCACTTGTAATGTTGCACGTATGCATTATATAAGGATTGGGCTTGAAAGTCATTCAAGTGACAACACTGGTGTTGATTCCTACTTTCATGCGCATAGTACAAACACCGCCCCATGTGACTTATTCAATGGATTAATCCTATCTTGAAATTGGTTTTTGGACCATGAATAAATGAAATTAGTTTTTTTGGGGTACTGGAATGATGAGTTCAATGTGATAACTGATCTCACTGCTTCATGTTTTTTAGGTTTAACACTAGGATTAGGTAAGATTTTGTTTAAGGAGATAAGTTTCAATAGATGAGTAACTTATACTTCTATTAGCTGCTAACGCACATGAATTTTATGCTTTTGAAGTTTTCTTGTTTGAGAGGGTATTGTTCGTTGTGATTTTGTACATTTGTTACTCTCTCCACACAAGGTGAACTTCAACTTCTAACTTGCAAAAGATACATTAATACACTTTTTAAATAGGCAGACATAAGAGGAAATAAAAGGAACGCTAAACATATAGATGCTTGCCATTTATACACTTTTTACACTGGGAAAGTGTGTATTTAGGGAATTTCTTGTCGTCTCATGCTTTTATGTTTGTGTTTCTTTTTATGTGACTTTATAATAAACTAATGTTTGGAAGTTGGCTTATGTTATAATTAGTTATTTTGACTCTCTAAATGCAATAATGACTCGATTTAATTTAGCTACAAGGAAGAATATCATGAAGAAGAGAATTGTTATACTATTTACAACGTGGTTGTATATGATTACATTGGTGAATTGTTTTTTTTTCTTCAAATTATGGGTTTGATTAGGTGGAAAGCTTTCAAGTAACAATATTCTATTTATAAGTTGTGGAGGACACGTTACATTGATAAGTTAATCAATGGAGGTGATAATAATTGTATTGAACAACTTAGGATGAATATGAGTACCTTTCTAAATTGAGTTTCATATGTTCAAGACGAAAAGTTACTTACGTTCAACTAAATACATAGATGTAATTGAACAAGTTGTAATATTCTTGTATATACTGGGACACCATTCAAAAAATCGTGTTATCAAATTTAACTTTGAAAGGTCTGGGGAGTCGATAAGTAGGCATTTTCATAAGGTAGTTAATGAAGATTTAAGATTGCAAGGAGAATTTTTTAAGAATCTCAAACCAATTGCTGATGACTCAACTGATGAAAAGTAGAAGTATTTCAAGGTACAATTTGCACACATACACACATACATTTTTAACACAACCTCCTATGTTTAAGTATATCTTGTAATCCATGTCTATGTTATTATAGAATTGTTTAGGGGCTTTGGATGGGACTCACATAAGAATGAACTTACCCATAGAGGACAAGCCTAGGTACAGAAACAGAAAAAGTGAAATTACAACAAATGTTTTAGGAGTTTGTTCACCAAAGATGTAATTTTTATATGTGTTGCCTGGTTGGGAAGGGTTGGCTACAGATGGTAGAGTACTTAAAGATGCATTGCTTAGAAAAAATGGATTAATTTTTCCAAAAGGTAAGAATTTTTTTAGCCACAATGAAGAATATCATTTGAGATAAAGAAATTGTGACGCCCCCTAAAATAGGTCCAATCCACCCAACCCATTCTGGGTTGCCAAATACATGGTACAAAAAAAAACTATAACTTTTTATTACAATTGTCGTGCAAAATACGACAATACATATATTGTGAGTTTTAATACCAACTGTGACTCTCATCCCTTTACTTAGATAACACCTCACATTGATACCTTACATAAAGGTATAGTCAATAACTGTTTTAGAAATTAAAATCTCTAGAAAATGCTCAAGGAAACCTTCGTACATGGGAGGCCATGCATCTAAGTTATAATATATATCATATGACTCGAGAATTATCCTTAGTTGACCGAATAGACCCCAAAGAAAAATGAGAAGATTGCTATCATGTTCTTTCCAATGGTGAGTCTTCTCTTGACATATAATTATCTCCATTATCTCCAGTTGAGAATTATATTTCAACAAAACTCTAAGATTATATAGCTAGTGCTCATAGATATAATCAGCAAGTGGATGTGCACAACCCTGTCTTATGATAACATGAAGTCGTAGGTCATTAGACATCTTGTATGATATTGACAAAACACCCTTCCAAAGTTAGTTCACCTCACCCTATTCGGTTCACCAAAATCAACGGTTAAATGACGTATACAATACGACACATTTATCTAAAATTCTCAATAAAATTATTTCCATACTTTTTAGGGGAAACCTCAACAGCTATAGACCACCATTCTATTCCCCTGTTACCCCCGCTCGACCTAGCTACACTCTTATTACCTGAAAGGAATTGTGAAGCAAAAGGGTGAGCACAACTAGCTCAATAAAGAATATCATGACTAAAGATAATTAAATTATCAATAGCCTTCGTCAGTAATAAAACAGAGATTTAGAACATATGGTAAATGATAAAACTTTTCAACCATAGTTGCTGTCGACGTCGGGATTTTTTATTTGTCCCTTTTCTGTTCTTGTTCTTTGGTGTTCTCATGTTAGGTGAGATTTGTTTGAAAAAACAAGTGAAAAAGGTCCGATATGTATATGTCGATGATTTGACTGTAAGAGTTGCCAGTTGGTGTTTTTAACTGGTTGCACCAACGTAACCGAGAAAAAGTTTGCACATTGACCCAGTGATGTGAAACTGCTAAACGGGTCTGTGAAACCGAGATTCATTTGGGTTCGGGGGCTTGATTATGCGGAGGGAAGGTGTTAGGCACCCCCCGACATCCGTGTTACCACGGTGACCGCCACTTTTCAAGAAACTATTCTATTAATGTGTATGTGTGTGTGTGGATCAATGTGAAATTTATTTTGAAGTAGTGCTATGCCTCATTCGCACCTATATACACAGGGTTTGAATTTGTATGAAAAATTTAGTTTTAAACAAGATATAGCAATGAGATTTTGTAAAAGAGGTTTTTTCAAACCCCGTGCTCAATAGTAATTGAGGTCTTTGATACTTCTATTTTATTATTAAATGTTCGGCTTGGTTGCTTTTATTTTTGAGATGCGAAACATCTTCGAGAAAATAATATATAGCAGTGCCGAACTCCTCATGGGCATTAAATCCATCTAAGGAAATTCAAACATCATGAATAATTTACAAGCTGCGTACAACTGAAAATGTCCATCACGGGAACCGAATCTAGATTTAGTAGACCTAATCTGTGATCCATGATTCCTAGGCTCACATGATGCCATAATTTATATGAAAGCGAAGAAGCGCTATATATATAAAAGTCAGTATATATATATATACATACATGATCAACCACCACGAAGCACCTCCATGGGGATCAAAATGTAAATATATAAAAGCGGTAAATATATATAGAGAGACATGATCAACCACACGAAGCACCTCCATGGGGATTAGAAATGTAAATAAAGCAATAAATACGATAAACCGCCACTTAAGTAAACTCCAAAGGGACTAAATGTAAATAAAATAGTAAAATGATCAACCGCCACGTAAGTAAACTCCGGGCAGATTTAAATGTAAATAAAGGAGTGAAATGACACAAAGTAAACTCTGTGCCCTGACAAAAAATATATATATATATATATATATATATATATATATATATATATAAAAGAAGTAAAATACAGTGATATATATCGATCCCAACTCGATTTATCATTTCATTTATTTGTCATATATATATATATATATATATATATATATATATATATATATATATATATATAAGCAAAGAACGCGACTAGGATGTAAAATAAAGGCTCATCGAACAAAGTTCAACAATTTTTATATATATATATATATATATATATATATATATATATATATATATATATATATATATATATATATATATAAAAGCAATAAACACTCAGGATGTAAAATCCATGCTCATCGAACAAAGTTTGATATGAATATATATATATATATATATATATATATATATGTATATATATATAAAAGCAAATAAATGCTCCGGACGTGAGTCCAGGTTCAATCGAGGCATAACTCGATAATGTTAGTCTATATATATATATATATAAGTATATATATACAAATAGAAATGAAAACCACAGACCGAAGTCCGGGCATACACACATAACATGACTCTCAACGTGAAGAAGAGTGTGCGCAAAGATGAAGAGAAAGGCTTTATAGTGTGTAAGAAGGCTTATAGTGGACTGCCAAAGAAGACTTCTATAGCTTTAAGTGGATGAACACTCGGCTCTCGCTGGTAAAAAATAGCTATATGTGAGCTCACAAGTGTTTAAAATGAGAAAACACTCAATATAGGGTGTATACAGAGCAAATTGGACAGGGCTTCCTCGCCATCTTTTCTTGAAATATGGCCACCCCAAGCACTCTATTTATAGAGGGGGCAGCCGCAGGTGTACCTGCGGCAGCCGCAGATGCACCTGCTGCTGCCCGGGGTGCCCCGGGCTCTGCGGGTCTCACTGTCTCGAAGTACGTGCACGCGTGCAACATGATATCCGTTCGAACTTACAGAACTTTAATCCGAGCATCCGATTGAGGTATATAAGACATGTTTAGGACTGCCGTTGTCGAGAGCTACGCAATGACATGGGTTTAGAGGTTGTACGAAGTCAGGAAGATGGAACCATGTCCTATGTCTTCAAGCTTCAAATTCTATCCGGTGTTCTGCCTTGCGTGGTAATCACTCGGGATTGCAACTCCTTAGTTCTTGTGGGACATTATTGTTTAGAATGTATGTTGAGACGACGCTGTGACTCCCCCAAAACAGGTATACATCACCCATCTTGGGTCGCCAGATACATGGTACATATATTCAAATACAACTTAATTATACAACAGTCGTGTAAAATACGACAAAACATAGCTGAGAGTTTAAACAAGAATATTGTCATCTAGACAATATCCACACTCAATGGTGTCCTCATTACAATTATTATCACATTATTCCATAGAATAGTGAGGACTACTAAAGCCACTTATCCTGGACCATCACTCCAATCCCAGACTCGTCTCGCCTATATTCTCATTTCACAAGAGAACAATGAAAGAAAAGAGTGAGCTCAACTAGCCCAGTAAGAAATATTATGACTAAGATAATGCAGAATAAATTATCCTTAGCCTTCAACAGTATAACAACTGATAGAATACCATAGACAACAAGTTTTAGATCATCAACTGCAGCGGAATAAGCAATCCATTAGAAGAGTCAAGTAGAGCATAAAATCTACTATCTTCTATGATTTAAAAAGTTTTTCATCAACTTTATCGCTGATACTCAGCTTAATAAATAAACCACATCATCGAATCATCCCTGCATTACGGGCCAAGGATATTTATGTAATCATTAATGGTCATGATTATACCGAATAATCCCTGGTCATAATTGTAACATTCCAGAATTTTAATAGTTATATTAAATATTTATTGAATTATTTAAGTATTTAATGGATGTGTTTATGGTTGAATTTGTAATTGTTCAAATTTGATTCAATTTGGTTAACTATCTGTTAAATAAATAATTAAGAAAATTATTATATTTGCTAATTTAATTTAATTATTAAGTTAGAGAGTTTTGATTAATTGAATTATTATTCTTTTTATTTGAATTTTGTAATTAAAAGGATGTGTTAGTTGGTTAAATAAAGTTATAATATATAGAAAATTATAATTTTGTGGTATTGATTTATGTGTTAAAGAAATTTAATATATTGTTATTAAGATTAATTTAATTTATTAAAAGTGTGACAAATAACCTTTTATAAAGTAGTTATTAAAATAAGTTAAAGGAGTTTTAATTTAGTTTTGCCAAACAATGCCTAATGCCTATTAAGTCTTTATTCTAATTGTGTTTTACCAAACAAGGCATAAGGATTAATTGGTTATTTTTTTAGTGACTAGCCAAACAAGCCTTATGGCTTTTGGTTTTCAAAACTTAGATAACGGATATCAGTTATATCTGTATTTATATTATATAATTAATATAAATTATATCCTATATACATTACATTGTTAGTACGTAGTTAGAGTTAGGAAGAAAAGAGAAAACTCAGAGGAAGAAGAAGAAGAAGAAGAAGAAGAAGAAGAAGAAGAGAAGAAAAGTGAGAGAGAAAAGAAGAGAGGAAGAAATGCTAGGGAATTGGTGAGAAGAAAAGCTTGAGAATAAAAAAAAAAAAAGGGAATAGCCATCATCATCTTCTTCAAGGTATTATCTTATTCTTTTTAGTTTTAAAGGTTTACTTTTTTCTCTTCCCTAATTCTATGTAAAATCCTTGTGTAAGGATAAATTATTTGTTATGTATGTGATTTTATATGATAATCTAGTGTTGTTAAACTATTTTCTTAAGCTATAATGGAGAATAGTCCATGAATTTGTATTATGTATATGGTTGTGAAGAAAAGCTATTTTTAGAGAGAGTTTGTGTATATATATATTGTTTAGTTTAAAGTAAAAATTAAGGGTAATTAGTTGTTTAATTGATAAATTGACTGTTGAGTTTGATAGAGTATGTATAAACATTGATAAAATGCTTTGAATTAACTGTTTTGGTTGAAAAACAAAATCACAGTGTTTATTTTCGTCAAAAACATCAAAAAGTGAGTTTTTATCAAAAATAGTGAAATTGTATGTGTTAAATTTGTTGTTTATATTGTTTTATGAGTAGAAACATATTTACAATCTTTGAATTATGTTTACATGAAGTCTTTGTATGAATTTCATGTGAATTAGGCTGTTAGAAAGGAACTTTTAGGCCAAAATTGGCTTTTTCTTATCTTTGTATGCCAAGTTGCCAATCGAAACTTCTGATTTAGGCAGTCACGCCTATCGATTCATCTCTTCGGCGCAGTAGTGACCTTATAGTAGTTATTCTTATTCATGCATATACCGCATTACAAAGATAAATCGTAGAAATACAGTCATGAAGTTAAGCGAATGGTCTCGATGATGTATTTTTTTTGTACTCAAATGTTAAGAAATTGTTATGTGATGATAGTAGGACTGTAAAATGTTGATATTAGTATTTCTATACTAAGAATAAGTATGTTATTAACAATTAACTTGTGTTATAACTTGATTATATGATTAAATAATCAAACCTATATTATGTATATAGTTAGTTAAATTTGTAAAGTAGTAGTGACTAACTATGTCATGATGACATATATATATATATATGTACATATGTACATATAAGGTATTGTGATCCGAATTGATTCGGTTTAGCCTACGAGCAATGCAAGTTTTCTAATTCTTTATCTTGTTGAACTATTTATTGTTTCAATTCGATTACCTTATAAATGATGCAAGCTTTCTAAACTTTGGTTTGATGTTGACAAGTTATTCTTGTATTTAACTTGTTGTTTAGCATGAACAACTATTTATACTAATGTCGAACAATTTTATCGTTCAAACTACTATGCATGCTTAGTACTCAATTCTAATTAACCTTGACTTAATATTGTTCAAGCAAGGCATGTTATAGTTATTCAAAGTATATGCTATTAGATTATTCCTAAAGCATGATTTTGGTTTACCATGTTGATTCAATTACGATTATTCTATAGTACGATGTTATTGGTTTTATTCAACTAATCCTTAGTTGATGTTCGTTGAATTCTAAATTACCCTAAAATGTATCCAAACCAAACTCATTTTGGTGCGGACTTGTACTCTAAGTACTGAGATGAACAACCCTATTATTGGGGGTAACTTACGCTTAGCGTTGAAATGTTTGTGCACAATACATTGTACAAAGGGTTGATCCCCCTAAGTACGAGGAGTCCCTATAGTCTTATGACTGTTAAAGTTTAAGTTGAAACATTACTTATCACTATGGACATAGTTCGTGGTCTTAGGACCCTCAGTTATTTACTTCAGATTGTTGACAAATCGTAATTGTTTAAATCTATTGAGTCTCTTATTTTACATTTGTTGTAAAGGTTTTTCATTGATTATTGTATCAAGTGAGCTTTGTTTGCTCACTCTTGCTTATATAATTATTATAGTTAAGGATGAGAAGGTTGATGTACCTAGCACCAGTAAGGGAAAAGGAAAGATGAACAAGTTTTGAAGACTTGTAATTTGATGATATTTTATTATCAGTTTTTAATGGAATGGTTGTAATAAAGATTATTTATTTTCCGCATTTGAATGATTGTGTTTAAAGGTTAGACAACCTAGGAGATTTTTTTTATGTAACCCTTTAAGGGGGAAGGTTTAATTATCCAGTTTTATTGTGATTTGGTAGTTAGATATGAATGTTTGATTAAGTGAACACCAAATCCTGTGGAAATGAAGTACCTGGGTTTGGGGGTGTCACAAGTTAGTATCAAAGCCTTAGGTTATGAACCTTAGGTGGGGGAAAAGCCTTAGGAAGTAACTTTCAAAAAGATAGTGATGATGAACTCTTATCGAGTTTTAAGAAAGAAGTAATAAAACACTTATTTGCTTATGTGTTTACAACTTATGTGCTCATGAGTGTCGAGTAGTAATGATTAGTAATTAAAACTTAAACTTTGGTTGACAGGATGTCTAATATAGGAGGATCCAGTCAAATTAGGGAATAATAGCCACGAGATATTCATGTAGTTTGGGAACAATTATGGCCACGGAAAGCGCCAGATTGGTCACGATGAGTCGAGTTAATGAGGAGAGAGTACCTGATGAGGATGATGAGATAGAGATGGATGAGGAAGATCCCTTGGAGCTGCCACAGACGGATGAAGAGGACGAGGAGGAAAGGATTCCATTTAACTCAATAGCTGGCTGTATATACGATGATGTGCATGACCGTAACGTGGAACTTTAAGATACTATTGAGGAATTGCATGAGATAGTAGCTGAACAACAAACCTCAATGGCATAGAAGGACGACGAGATCCAGGATCGAGAAGAATGACTGAACAATGTTAAAGAGAAACTGGTTCACACTGAAGAAGAGAACGACTAAATGAGAGCAGAGATTGCAGAGTTAAAGAGCAAGTTGAGAGAAGAGTCTGCAAAAAGGGCAAGAGCCGAAGACGCGTATGAGGAAGCTGATCAACGGGCCAAAATAATAGAGGGATACGCACAAGCAAAGAGAATGAAGATGCAGGAAATGGATAACGTATTCAACATCGCGATCAATCAAGCTCAGGATCGGGTCATGGGTTACCCAATTCAGTTTGAGACGCTACCCTTGTACATACTAGATCATTGAACCATGTTTCGAATTATGGAAGAAGAGCGTCGTAAGGCTTTACAGTATCTTAATAGGACATCGTAGGAAGTGTACTTGATTTATGATTTATGTTATGATAAGTATTATGTAAATCCCAAGTGTTATGTAACTTGTGGATATGATGATGATGTCCTGAAACTTTAGTAGTTCAGGAAAATAATGTAAATAAGAAGTTGATCTTATTGTTATGATGTTTTCAAAGAATTAAGAATGAATAAAAGTTATTATCTTCTTTTATCCAAAGTGTTATGTGTTATGTGGTGATTACTTTTTTGGGGGCAAGTTAATTAGAAATTACTTGAAAAAGTTGAGTAATAATCTAATGAGTGTATTTTTAGCAGAAAATGCCTCCAAGACGTCAACCACCCCGTCAGAGAACCACCGAAGGAACCAACAACGATAATGCTGAAGCTAACCCTGTTCAGCAGCTGGTGACGTTGTTGACAGGTACACTACAGAATCAACCGCAAAATCAACCTCAAAACCAAGGTGCTACGTTTAAGGACTTTAAGGCAGTTAGACCACCAGAATTCTGTGGATCCATGAATCCAGTTGAAGCACAAACCTGGATCATGGAAATTGAGAAGGTTTTTGATGTTGCTAGGGTAGAGGATAACCGGAAGATCGCTTTTGCAACATTCATGTTGAAAGAAGAGGTCAAGTTATTGGTGGCGTGCCAATAAAACTCTGGAAGGACCAGAATTATGACTTGGGAAAGGTTTAAGGAGATTTTCTTGAGACCTATTTCGAGAGAGTTCGAAAAGCCGATTAGATGTACGCTTTTTAGAATTGAAATAGGGAATGATGAATGATTGTGAGTATGCCACGAAATTCAACGAGTCAAGCGAGGTTTTGCGCCATACCAAGTCACCTGAGATGAACATAAGGCAAAGGATTTGAGCATTTGAAGCCTTGGTTGTTTAGTAGGTTTCCTTGTTCCGGTGAAGACGTTACGGTTAGTGATAGAAAAGGCAATTCTCGCTGAAGGTGGAGGCGAGGCTGTAACCAAGTTCAATCAGGAACAGAAAAAGAAGAAGAATGAAGTGGAGGTTAAGAATGGAGGAGGTGGTAGTGGAAATGGTAACAATAACTTGAAAAGAAAGTGAAATGGAAATGTGGGTGCTGGGAATCAACAAGGTAACCAGCAGAATAAGAAGTTTGAAGCATGTGCTACATGTGGGAAGTTTCACAAGGGTGTATGCTTAATGGGAAAACGTGTATGCTTTAACTGTGGCCAGGAGGGTCACATCGCCCCAAATTGCAATCAACCCAAGAAGTTATACTACACTTGCGGGTCCAAGGATCACTTTGCTCGTGAATGCCCTAAGAAGAGATCTGGTGAGGCAAATGGAAATAAGGGAAATGCTAGTGGAGGAAAGCGGCGACTATCATTGGGCCAAGATCAACCAACAAACCCACAAACCGGAACCTTTAACATGGATCAGTGCAAGATGCTATGCAATCAAAGGATGTGGTGTCAGGTATTATCCCAATCAATGATATTGATGCTTATGTATTATTTGATTCGGGTGCTACTTGCTCATTTATATCTGATGAATTTGCTATGAGATTAGGATTTCCTAGTGAAGAATTAAATTTCCCTTGAAACATAGATATTGCGAATAAGGAAGTAATTCCTGTTAGGTTCGTATACAAGAACTGTAGGGTGAATATTAAGGGAAATATTTTGATGGTAGATTTAATTCCGATTAGGCTTGGAAAGTTTGATGTTATTTTGGGAATGGATTGGTTGTTCAATTGTGGAGCGGTAATTGACTGCCAAAAGAAATGTGTAAACCTTATGACTCCGTCAAAGGTAGTTTTCAATGGAAGCAAATTACCTAGACAAATGAGATGTCTGACGATTATGCAGGCCAAGAAGTTGTTGACTCAAGGCTTTGTGGGTTATTTAGCTTACATAGTCGATACTCAGAAGAAAGGTGCGAAACGGGAAGAAATACCGGTGGTTAGGGAATTTGTGGACGTGTTTTTGGAGGATTTGCCAAGACTTCCGCTTGACAGAGAAATTGAGTTCGTGATCGACTTAACGCCAGGAACCTCTCCGAATCAAAAGCCCCGTACAGAATGGCTCCGGTAGAGATGAAGGAATTGATGGTACAACTGCAGGAGCTGTTGGACAAGAAATATATTCAGCCGAGTGTGTCACCGTGGGGGGCACCAATGTTATTCGTAAAGAAGAAGGACGGGTCAATGCGTCTTTGCATTGATTATAGGGAGTTGAACAAAGTCACTATTAAGAATAAATACCCATTGCCGAGAATAGATGACTTGTTTGATCAATTAAAGAGTGCCAGATATTTCTCTAAAATAGATTTGAGAAGTGGGTATCACCAATTGAAGGTAAGAAAGGAGGATGTACCGAAGACGGCATTCCGAACTCGGTATGGACATTACGAGTTTTTGGTGATGTCTTTTGGTTTGACAAACGCCCCTGCAACGTTCATGGATTTGAAGAACAGGAAGTTTAAACCATTTTTAGACAAGTTTGTGGTGGTGTTTATCGACGATATTCTTATGTACTCTAGAACTCAAGAAGAACACGTGGAACACTTATGTCTAACCTTGGAGACGCTAAGAAAGGAAAAGTTGTACACGAAATTCTCTAAATGTGAATTCTGGTTAGAACGTGTACAATTTCTTGGGCACGTAATTGACAAGGATGGAATTTCAGTGGATCCATCAAAGGTCGAAGCTGTGATAAATTGGGAACAACTAAGAACTCCATCAGAAGTAAGAAGTTTCTTGGGATTGGCAGGGTATTACAGATGGTTTATTCAGGATTTCTCCAAGATTGCCACTTCGTTGACAAATTTGATGAGGAAATCTGTAAAATTTGTTTGGACGGAGAAGTGTGAAGGAAGTTTCCAGGAATTGAAAAAGAAGCTAAGTATGGCATCTGTGTTGTCATTAACAGATAATATAGGAAATTTTGTGGTGTACAGTGATGCTTCACACAAAGGATTCGGATGTGTCCTTATGCAGAACGGGAAAGTCATCGCGTATGCATCAAGGCAATTGAAGGACTACGAAAAAGGGTATCGAACTCATGATTTAGAGTTGGCGGCGGTTGTGTTTGCTTTAAAAATATGGAGACACTATCTCTATGGAGAGAAATATGAGATTTACACAGACAATAAGAGTCTGAAGTACATTTTCACTCAGAAAGACTTGAACATGCGTCAAAGGAGATGGATGGAATTGATAAAGGATTACGATTGTGAGATCTTTTATCATCCAGGTAAAGCAAAAGTGGTTGCAGATGCCTTGAGTAGGAAAGGCAGGGAAAAGTTGATGTTGTTAACTGATAAGGAGAAGCTTATTACAGCAATGTCAAGGTTAGAGTTGGAAATCAAATTTCCAAAAGAATCCGATGAAAAATTATACCATATGGAAACTAGTCAAACTTTGGTGGACAAAGTGAAGAACGCTCAACTGCAGGATGAGGAATGCAAAAAAATAAGAGAAAGTGTGGTCGAGGGAAAGGAAATGAAATACAAGGTTGATACTGATGGAATGCTGAGATTCGAGGAATAAATCTGGGTTCCAGCAGTACCAGTTATTAAAGAGGACATCTTGACAGAAGCTCATAGCTCGAGATATTCGATTCATCCAAGAAGTATGAAAATGTATCAAGATTTGAGGCGACATTTTTGGTGGCCAAATATGAAAAGAAACGTTGTAGAATGCGTTGCAAAGTGCTTGACATGTCAGAGAGTCAAAGCCGAGCATCAAAGACCAAGCGGGTTACTTCAATCGTTAGAGATACCAGAATGGAAATGGAAACATATCACAATGGATTTTGTGGTAGGTCTCCCATCGACTCAGAAAGGATACGATGCGATTTGGGTGATAGTAGACAGATTGACAAAATCTGCACACTTTTTGCCAATAAAGATTAAATTCAATCTTGATCAGCTAGCAAAACTATATGTTAAAGAAATCGTGACGAGACATGGAGTTCCAGTGTCGATTGTGTCAGATAGAGATCTGAGGTTCACATCAAACTTTTGGAAGAGACTACAAGAATGTATGGGAACACAATTGCGAATGAGTACGACATATCATCTGCAAACAGATGGCTAAAGGGAACGAACGATTCAGACATTAGAAGATATGCTGAGAGCATGCGTCATGGATTTCAAAGGAAGCTGGGATGAACAATTACCATTGGTGGAATTTGCCTACAATAACAGTTACCACGCTAGCATCGGCATGCCGCTTTACGAAGCATTGTATGGCAGGAGGTGCAGAACTCCACTGTGCTGGGATGAAGTCGGTGAACGTCAACTGTTAGGATCAGAACTGGTATAATAAACTTGTGACGCCCCCAAAATAGGTCCAATCCATCCAACCTATTCTGAGTCGCCAAAAACATGGTACATAAAATAACTACAACTTTATTACTACAATTATCGTGTAAAATACAACAACACATATACTGTGAGTTTTAATACCAACTGTGACTCATGTCCCAACTATGGACAACACCTCACAGTGATACCTTACATAAAGGTACAATCTAAAACTGTTTTAGAAATTAAAATCTTTGGGAAGTGCTCAAGGAAACCTTCGTACATAGGAGGCCATGGATCTAAGTTATGATAGATATCATATGACTCGAGAATTATCTTTGGTTGATCCAATAGACCCCAAAGAAAAATGAGAAGATTACTATCATGTTCCTTCCAATGGTGAGTCTTCTCTTGACATATAACTATCTCCACCGTCTGCGATTGAACATTATGTTTCAACCAAACTCCAAGATCATATAGGTAGTGCTCGTAGATATACTCAGCAAGTGGATGTGCACAACCTTATCTTATGATAACACGAGGATATATGTCATTAGACATCTTGTATGATAGTGGCAAAACACCCTTCCAAAGTTGGGTTCACCTCACCCTATTCGGTTCACCAAAATTAAATATCAAATGACGTATACAATATGACACACTTATCTAAAGTTCTCAATAAAATTATTTTCATACTATTTAGGGAGAACCTCAACAACTATAGACCACCGTTCTATTCCCCTGTTATCCCCGCTCGACCCAGCTACACTTTTATTACCTGAAAGGAATTGTGAAGCAAAAGGGGTGAGCACAACTAGCCCAGTAAAGAATATCATAACTAAAGGTAATTAAATTATCAATAGCCTTCATCATTAATAAATCAGAGATTTAGAACATATGGTAGATGATAAAACTTTTCAACCATAGTTGCAGCAGAACGAGCAATCCATTAAAAGAGTCAAATAGACCATAATGTCTATTATCTTCTCTATGTTAAAAGTCCACCAACAATGTTTTATCCCTGTAACATCAATCAACAGCTCCTGTCCACAATCATATGAATAACTCATAATCATAATTGTGATTCTAAATTCCTCTTCTCATCCAGGATGAAGATAATTTTCATCACCTGTCTTTACCTGAAACATCAAAGATCATAGTTATACCAAATCACAGTTCCTGTTCATAATCATACTAATAAATTCATCTTTGCACTACGGGCCAAAGATATTCATTAACAGTTCATCTTTGCACTACATGCCAAAGATATTCAACAACATGTCATCTTTGCACTACGGGCCAAAGATATTCAACAACAGGTCATCTTTGCACGACGGGCCAAAGATATATATCAACACTTCATCTTTGCACTACAGGCCAAAGATATTCAACAACATGTCATCTTTGCACTACGGGCCAAAGATATTAATATCTCAAAGAAATATATAATTATTTCAGAATTTATATAAACAATAATCATAACCATGTTGATCAATTCACCTTTGCACTTAAGCTAAAGATATTCAATTATAAATTCAATGGTCATGATCATACCAGTCAACAATTCATCTTTGCACTACTGGCCAAAGAGAACCCATAGTCACGATCATACCAATAACCTACCCATCTTTACACTCAAGTCAAAGAGAAATTTCTTCACCAGGATTATAAAAAATGTTATATATGATAATAAAAACAATATGATCAAAACATGTATTTAATTTAAAGAGTAAGATTCATAAATCAACAATAACATGGTCAGAAAAAGAAACCAATTTTGTCGTGAATAGTACTCCGTGAATAGTTACTCGTGAATAGTAACTCATGAATAGTAACCCCGACATGAAAAAAATAGAAATTCGACAATAAAATTCATACCAATATTTCGGTATAATGATATTGAAAGAATAACATTTCTTGAACATATAAACAATTTATTTTAATTATTTACACTTTACTAATTAATGCATTTAATCATCCTAAAATGCTAAACTCATAAGATTTCATCACCAATAACCAACATCATCAAAAATTTGCATATACCATATATAGTATTCCCAAGCCATAAAATCCTATTTTTCAATTTTGTTACTTCACATAACATATTTAATTCATTTACTCATAACTAGTTAATTTTCATGAAAAATACTAAATCAGTTCTAAAAATATTTCTTTTCTGGGATTTAGCAAAATATAGTCCCATATTGAACATATATTTTTCTTGGAATTTAAAAAATTCATTTACTATTTTTCACATGGCCAAAACTGCCAAATATTTAGACATTTATCATAAATTTTACTTTTGTCCAAAAATTCTGAAATTTACAGAATATACTGATGTTATATAGATGTACTCCCAATAAAAATTTCACTAATTTTGGAGTTAACCACAAGGAGTTATAAGCGTTTACTTTTAAAATAGTCTTTTCTCATAAAATCCATAACTCCTAATCTATACATCCAAAAATCGCCATTTTTGGACACAATCGAGAAAACTCATCAAAATATCATTTTAAAATTTTCCAGAATTTTTGAAGGTCAGAAAAATTACGAAACTGAAGAAACATAATAACCCTTAAAATCTCTTACATAATAACGACAATATCCCTTACCTCAAAAGAGCAGTACTTCTGACTAGAATACCGGATATAGTGCTGAAGGAGCTTGCACCGTCTAGCAACACTCAAAGTATCAAAATACTCACAAGAATACGCTCGATAATATAGAGAGAGAAAGAGAGAAAGCTTATGTTTCTGGTGTGATTTTCAATTCTAACTTAGTCCTCTATTTATAGGAAAATGTTAAGACGTCAGAAAGGAGACTTGACTGCCACCGATGGCTTTTACCTCGCTACTATTGCCACCCACCATATTTGAAATAAAATTCAGCACATTTCTTCACCAGCCACGGGTGGGGCCCACTCATTCTATAATTTTCCAGCAAAAATCATTTATAAGCCTAATTTCCGAATCAGTCACTCTTAAAATTCATAACAATTCATACGTTCATTTTTAATGGTTCAAAATTTGTGGACATATACTCAACTTATATATGTATAACATATCCAAAAATCACAACGATCCAACGACCAGATTAAAAATTATAACTCACGCAATAGAGCTTTAAGAACACCGATTTGATCTTCTAATACCTCCAATCCGACAAAATACTGATAAAACACCTCAACATTAATTCCTTCATTTATAACCACATAAATAAATCCATCATTTATATCCGCATCAAATAAATATTTCCTTATCATATAAATCAATAATTAATTATTCACAAATAATATTACAGAATCACAATTATGACAACCAGGTGGTTCCCAAGAAAGATGGGGCTTTCCAATAAGGATTTCTCCTTACTGGCGCGCAATTAGGTGACCAAACCTCTCCTTGACAGAACTTTCTAGACATTGCCAATAATGCTATCTAATAATATTATTCAAATAATATGAATTATTGATTTGATAATGGGAAATACTATGCAATGACAATTATTGAAACAATAATAATATAAAATATCAACATAGCAATTATCGAATCAATAAAATAAAATATTAAACAGTAATTACTGTAACAATTATTGAGTAGTGCCTTCTTACGTAAGAATCAATAATTCAAAAAATCGCATACAATACCGTGTTCTACCTAATGCAACCACGTGACATCGTATTTTAACCACGTGTATTCCAACAGTGTTAGCGGTAATTACTACAATCAGTTATTTATAAAAACTCAAACTTGTCATTTTCTTCATCCGACAATTATTCTGTTATGGGGCCCACAAATGACTGCACCATCGTACGAATATTCCCCGACAGCAAGAATATTCCACGACCAAACGAATATTCCCCGACAGAAATGAGTATTTCATAACCACTTGCGTATTTTGAAAATTTTACATATATCACCCTTAACTTAAACTTTTTTTTTTCAATTTAATCATTTACTAAATAATAATTATAAGAAAAATTGAATAATTTATTTCATAAAATTCGGGGTCTTACAAAACTGCTGAGGTTGTCAAACTCATCAGAACAAGATTGATATCTGCTCAAGACAGACAAAAGAAATATGCTGATCAACACAGACAAGATCGTGCATTCGACGTAGGAAAATTAAGCCCGAGATTTATTGGACCCTTCGAAGTGCTGCGAAAAGTTGGAGAGGTGGCTTACGAGGTAGCTCTACCTCCAGAATTGCAAAACATTCATAATGTTTTTTCCGTTTCAGTGTTACGACCATATAAGTTTGATTACAAGCACGTGATCGAGTATGAACCATTGCAGTTTGAGAAAGACTTGTCCTATGAAGAGGTTCCTATCCAGATAGTTGACAGGAAAGAACAATTGCTCAGAAATAAAGTGATACCTTCTGTGAAGGTAATATGGAGGAACCACAATGTCGAAGAGGCTACGTGGGAACTCGAAGCTGAAATGATGAAGAATTACCCTGAGTTATTTGTTTAATTTATGTCTTCGATTCTGGGGACAGAATCTTTGTAAGTAGGGAGAATGTGACGAATGAATTGTTTGAATTGTGATTCTGGGGACAGAATCCTTGTAAGGAAGGAATGATGTAACATTCCAGAATTTTAATTGTTATATTAAATATTTATTGAATTATTTAAGTATTTAATGGATGTGTTTATGGTTGAATTTGTAATTGTTCAAAATTGATTCAATTTGGCTAACTATCTGTTAAATAAATAATTAAGGAAATTATTATATTTGCTAATTTAATTTAATTATTAAGTTAGAGAGTTTTGATTAATTGAATTATTATTATTTTTATTTGAATTTTGTAATTAAAAGGATGTGTTAGGTTGTTAAATAAAGTTATAATTATATAGAAAATTATAATTTTGTGGTATTGATTTATGTGTTAAAGTAATTTAATATATTGTTATTAAGATTAATTTAATTTATTAAAAGTGTGACAAATAACCTTTTATAAAGTAGTTATTAAAATAACTTAAAGGAGTTTTAATTCAGTTTTTCCAAACAATGCCTAATGCCTATTAAGTCTTTATTTCTAATCGTGTTTTACCAAACAAGGCATAAGGATTAATTGGTTATTTTTTTAGTGACTAGCCAAACAAGCCTTATGGCTTTTTGTTTTCAAAACTTAGATAACTGATATCAGTTATATCTATATTTATATTATATAATTAATATAAATTATATCCTATATACGTTATATTGTTAGTACGTAGTTAGAGTTAGGAAGAAAAGAGAAAACTCAGAGGAAGAAGAAGAAGAAGAAGAAGAGAAGAAGAAAAGTGAGAGAGAAAAGAAGAGAGGAAGAAAGGCTAGGGAATTGGTGAGAAGAAAAGCTTGAGAATAAAAAAAAAGGGAATAGCCATCATCATCTTCTTCAAGGTATTATCCTATTCTTTTTAGTTTTAAAGGTTTAGTTTTTTTCGCCTCCCTAATTTCTCAGAAAATCCTTGTGTAAGGATAAATTATTTGTTATGTATGTGATTTTATATGATAATCTAGTGTTGTTAAACTATTTTCTTAAGCTATAATGGAGGATAGTCCATGAATTTGTATTATGTATATGGTTATGAAGAAAAGCTATTTTTACAGAGAGAGTTTTGTGTATATATATATTATTTAGTTTAAAGTAAAATTAAGGGTAATTAGTTGTTTAATTGATAAATTGACTGTTGAGTTTGATAGAGTATGTATAAACATTGATAAAATGCTTTGAATTAACTGTTTTGGTTGAAAAACAAAATCACAGTGTTTATTTTCATCAAAAACATCAAAAAGTGAGTTTTTATCAAAAATAGTGAAATTATATGTGTTAAATTTATTGTTTATATTGTTTTATTAGTAGAAACATGTTTACAATCTTTGAATTATGTTTACATGAAGTCTTTGTATGAATTGCATGTGAATTAAGTCATTAGAAAGGAACTTTTAGGCCAAAATTGGCTTTTTTTCTTATATATTGTCAAAGTGTCATGAAATTAAGCATTTATGAGGGTTAATACCCATAGATTCATCTTTCAGCCAGCATTATGACCTTATAGCGTTATTCTCGCTACATAACGCTTATCTCATGTGTATGACGCACTTTCACAATATAAATCTGTGGTAAATGAAGCGAGAAGTTAGCGTAATGGTCTGATGACAAAGTGTATTTTTTTGTACTCAAATGTTAAGAAATTGTTATGTGATGATAGTAGGACTGTAAAATATTGATATTAGTATTTCTATACTAAGAATAAGTATGTTATTAACAATTAACTTGTGTTATAACTTGATTATATGATTAAATAATCAAACCTATATGATGTATGTAGTTAGTTAAATTTGTAAAGTAGTAGTGACTAACTATATCATGATGACATATATATATATATATATATATGTACATATAGGGTATTGTTATCTGAATTGATTCGGTTTAGCCTACGAGCAAGGCAAGTTTTCTAATTCTTTATCTTGTTGAACTATTTATTGTTTCAATTCGATTACCTTATAAATGATGCAAGCTTTCTAAACTTTGGTTTGATGTTGACAAGTTATTCTTGTATTTAACTTATTGTTTAGCATGCACAACTATTTATACTAATGTCGAACAATTTTATCGTTCAAACTACTATGCATGCTTAGTACTCAATTCTAATTAACCTTGACTTAATATTGTTCAAGCAAGACATATTATAGTTATTCAAAGTATATGCTATTAGATTATTCCTAAAGCATGATTTTGGTTTACCATGTCGATACAATTACGATTATTCTATAGTACGATGTTATTGATTTTATTCAACTAATCCTTAGTTGATGTTCGTTGAATTCTAAATTACCTTGAAATGTATCCAAACCAAACTCATTTTGGTGCGGACTTGTACTCTAAATCTTGAGATGAACAACCCTATTATTAGGGGGTAACTTACGCTTAGCGTTGAAATGTTTATGCACAATACATTGTATAAAAAAGGTGATCCCCTAAGTACGAGGAGTCCCTATAGTCTTATGACTATTAAAGTTTAAGTTGAAACATTACTTATAACTATGGACATAGTTCGTGGTCTTCGGACCCTCAGTTATTTACTTCAGATTGTTGACAAATCGTAATTGTTTAAATCTATTGAGCCTCTTATTTAACATTTGTTGTAAAGGTTTTTCATTCATTATTGTATCAAGTGAGCTTTGTTTGCTCACTCTTGCTTATATAATTATTACGCTTAAGGATGAGAAGGTTGATGTACCTAGCACAAAGAAGGGAAAAGGAAAGATGAACAAGTATCAAGACTTGTAATTTGATGATATTTTATTATCGCTTTTTTAATGGAATGGTTGTAAGAAAGATTATTTATTTTCCGCATTTGAATGATTGTGTTTAAAGGTTAGACAACCTGGGAGATTTTTTTTTTGTAACCCTTTAAGGGGGAAGGTTTTATTTATCCAGTTTTATTGTGATTGGGTAGTTAGATATGAATGTTTGATTAAGTGAACACCAAATCCTGTGGAAATGAAGTACCTAGGTTTGGGGGTGTCACAATAATCATGCCAACAACTGTCCATCAATGAATTACATGCCAATGAGGACTTTTACCACATCATTCATTACATTATGGTCATGATTATACCGAATAATCCCTGGTCATAATCATACAAAGTTCATCTTTGCACGTAAGCCAAAGATGACTTTAATCACAATATAAGCATTAGGATGATGACAATGACATAATAATTCAATAAAACAAGTTCAAGGATAAATTTTAAAGATTTATAATTTAATTTATCCAAAAATCAATAACGTCCAAATTGCCAACATGATACTGCTTTGTAGAGTAAAATTCAAGAATAATATTCATGTACCAAAAATAATTTAGACAGAAAAGAAATATATTTTTGGGTAAATAGTACCTTCGTGAATAAAGACTGTGAATAGTACTTCAAGAATAGTACCTCATGAATAGTACCCCGACATGAAAAGTACCCCAAATACCCGAGTGAATAGTAATTTGGGTGAATAATAACCCATGAATAGTAACTCGTGAATAGTACTCGATACGAAAAGTGTCCCGAATAATTTAAGTGAATAATACTAGAGTGAATAGTAACTCCGTGAATAGTAACTCAGTAAAAAATACCAAAGAAAATGATATTCCATGACTCAAATTACAAAAGAAATGATATCTCATACTTAATATAATAGAATATACAAAAGCGCAAATGGATTTTCACCCACCATGCGGTAATCCACGTGAGACATATCATTTATAAAGAATGAATACGAAGGATCATTCACCATGTATGCAGTAATCCACATAGACATGTTATTCTAATGAATAATAAAGAATGGAATAATTGAAGAATTCACGTGCATGCGATAGACTCGCGATACATGTTATTCCAATGTAATAATAAATAATGGAACTGTAATGCGTAATACGTATTACATGCGGATATTCCAATGTAATAATAAAGAATGGAACAAAGTCAGTATGTAATCCGCAAGACATGATATGATATTCCAATGTAATAATAAAGAATGAAATAATGAAGAATTTCACCATGTATGCGATACTTGGATAGACATGTTATTCCAACATAATAATAAAGAATGGAATAATGTAAGCTCTCTTCATGAATACGAAAGAAATAATACCCTTACCTCTCAAAAAGAAGACTGGATACTGGAATAGTGAAGTAGCAGACTTCTCTTCTTCTTTTTCTCTATAATAATTGCTCTATAGCGTTAGTGAATTGGTGAAAAATAATGAAGGAATGAGCTACTATTTATAGGAAAATATAGTTTCAATAATTGCACATTTTGGGGCTTAAAATATTACAGTATAATACCTTCCTCTTTTCTTTCATTTTTAATTTAGTCCTGTAAGTATTATCAAACTTGCACCACCTCCCCTAATAGTAAATCATGTGAATCAATAGTAAATCATGTGACTCAATAGTTCTAGACATGTAAAAATACGAATTACATTATAGTACCTCCATCTATACCTCCATTTTTAACTTAGTCATGCAAGTATTATCAATCTTGCACCAACTCTCCTAATAGTAAATGAATGTGAATCAATAGTACACACATGTGAATAAATAGTTATAATCATGTGAATCAATAGCAATTAATTGCTCATTTATCCGGTTAATTATCTGATTAGTCAATATAACCTCCAGACATCCATTATTATTGAAATAGATGTCGATTTTCACTAACACAAATAATCCCAACACAATGGAACTATCAATTTCATCTTTAATCAACATGAACTTATTCATCATTAATATTATAATTCATAATATTTAACAACCAGGTTATTTTCAGGAAAGAGGGGGCTTTTCGATAAGGATTTCTCCTTATTGGCGCGCAATTAGGTGACCAAACCTCTCCTTGACAGAACTTCTAGACATTGTCAATATTGCAAATAATAATATGAATGACTTTGTCGTCTCAATTATTGATTTAATAATATAACATATAATGCAGATGATACTGTGACAATAATTGAATCAATAATATGAGAGATATGATGCAGTAATTACTGTAGAAATAATTGAGTATAACTGAGTGACTTCTCACGTAAGCATCAATAATCAATACCATGTGCTACTATGCAACCACGCGTATTACCATAATTTTAGAACCGATTATTTTATGACAACTTGTTTACTTTGAAAAATCTTCACATATCACCCTTAACTTTAACCTTTTATCAATTTAACCCTTTATTAAATAGAATAATTATAAGAAAATTGAATACTTTCATTTCATAAAATTCGGGGTCTTACAGACGCTATGTGGGGTTGAGGTGGCAAATTAATGATTTTGCCCTTCACCGGGGTTATCTCCGGTGTTGGCTGATAAAGCAGACGTTGCTCAGGGTTATCTTTGAGATTGGGCTGCTGCAGGTGTTAAATGCCCTCAGGGTTGTCTCTGAGGTGTGCCTGTCCTCCCGAGTTTATCTCCGGGTTTGGGAATTGAGTGCCTCAATGTGAGTCCCGAGGTTGAAGCTGACTATATGGGTTGAAACGAGCATCTCCGCGGTTATCTCTGGAACTGCAACTGCACTCCTTGGGGTTATCTCCAAGGTTAACATTGTCTTTCCCGGTGTTGTTTTCGGGACTGAGACTGAACATCTTGGGGTTATCTCCAAGATGAATCGGCCTTCTCTGGTGGAATTTTCGGTATTTGCACTGCTTTCCCCGGGGTTATTTTTGAGGTGGGAAATGATACTCCCGATGTGTTTTTCGGGGTTAAAACTGAACTTTCGATGTTATTTTTGGGCTAAAGCTGAGTTTTCTTCCAGGGTTATCTCTGAAAGAAGATTCCGCGCTTCCTGCAATGTTAGTAACAGGCATGCAGAAAATTTTGAGTGTCTATAGATGCCCCTCTTTATCATATTCATGCAATGTAATGGCATGGATAGAATAAAGAATACTAGACAATTGAAATACAACAAGATGATTATGAAGCAATGCATAACAACATGATGCAATCCCCTTATGTTACCTACTTTGACTCATATCTTTGGTATACCTCAATACAAGACAAGCACAGGAAATCATATTCAACCAAAACCGGGCTATCGCCCTATCTAAGCAGGTTGACCCTCTCCTCTACGGAAGTCCTTTTTTATCTATTTCTTTCGGTTCTGTGTCTATCGCTCATCGCCCTATTATCTCTCAATTGCCTATCCTTTATAGATGAGGGGAGGCCCCATCACTCTGTCTCAAGGCGAGTTAAGTCAAGTGTAAAATAAGGGTAGTGCATTAAGAAGTCGTGCAACTATCGCATCGCACCAGAGCGACATTAGGCATTGGAAAGGTGCTTAATTTCGATAGCGATTTTAGGCTTTCAGAGCGGGAGAGGAAAAGAAAGATGAGACCGGCTAATGTGGTTTGTTGGATTATTTTCCAACATGATGGGATGATTGCCGGCTCCCTGTTGCTTCTACCGGGGGAGCACTAAATAAGCAGCCTGATGAACTATCATGGACGTGTGATCCACAGCTACCAGGAATCTCTAAGATTGTTGACATTGGGGTTGTCACCAAAGTCTTGAATCCTTGATACATACTTTATCCTGAAGATGCATCTCTCATGTACAAGAGACTTTGTGGGGATAAAGCTTGGTCTATTGAGGATGTGTATAACATATTCCATCATCGGTCCTCCCCGATGAGGATGATCTATCCTGGTTTTTACCGCCAGGACTTTTCGCTATTCTGTTGGAGTTACTGCCAACAGTCGGTGTTGTTAGGGTTGTTTGACCATTATTGACATGTGAAATCAACGGATAAGAACCCTATTGGGGATAATATCAAGGCTGCGTGACCTTTGTTGACGTGTGTATCAACGGATAATTGTATGAAAAAGCCGATGGGGACAAGGCTTTAGGGCTACGACCCTAAATTGATGGCATCAGACCTTCGTGAGGTATTGCCGAATGTAGTTTGCAATAACTAAGATCATCGGTATAGTGTACCCTGTGTTTGGGCGAAGACCAATGAGTGATATGTAAAGCCACAATTTGACCCGTGAAAACCAGGATTTCAGGCTATTCTGCTCAATCGCGTAGCATTTTTATTCCTGATTTGGCCTTTTTAGCTTGTAAGAACTCCTTTGCAACTCAAACTGGACCGAGCCAGAGGGGTGGTAGGACTCTGTTAGATATTGGGTGGCTACGCCCCATTCTTGCTATATCTTTTGATAGGCCTCTGTTAGATGTAGGGCGTCTGTGCCCCATTTCCCTGTATTTCTAGCTGTACAGAGATGTATTAGATGATGATGATATATTTAGGAATGTATGTACAGTTTTCCATTCCCTATATCATATTGCCACCTATTCTTTATCATACATGTATTATGTTATGCATATGCATGTATGTTCAGAGATATTCAGCATTGACCCCTGGATGGTCTTATGATACGGCCCACACAGATGTCTTCTTCGACAGTTAGCCACATTGATCATACCCCACCATTATTGGTGGCATCCCATCTGAGATCATGGTATGATAGTATGTCACCTTCAGATAGGGTGACTGTAGATCAATTATTGTAGCATACTATGACTCTGCTGATGTTTCAAGTTCCCATAAGCTTCAAAGAGGATATGCTAGAGCATTAGATACCGGAGAGACAGGTCTTCCGGTTTGGCATCCATGAGTTGACTCCTACTCTAGAGGAGTATGTACGGTTGATGACGCTGCCATTAGACAGACCTTACGCGCGGATGACCATCGGCGACATAAGCTGACAGTTTATGACTCTCACCGGGTTGAGGCGTAGAGTTGTGCAGGATGAGATCACATCCGGTCATGTTGTATCCCAGCATTTTTTAATGGACAGATTTGGCCTTCATGATAGTTATACATGGCACTTCGGGGATTTTACCATGCCGGAGGATCATCGCTTTTCGGCGAGTAGATGTCTTCACATCTTGTGCGATTGTTATATGTATACATGTCACGGTACATGGATGAGCTAGATATTGGCGTCATCATGGCAGTGAGAGCTCTCAAGGAGGGTCACACCATTGTACCGATGATCATATTAGAGACATTAAGGTCAGCCTTATATTGCAGCACTTACCCTGTAGGGGTTTATTCACAGGCAGTTCGATCATATTGTATGTGTAGTTTATGTCACACTTGAGACCGATTAGCACTTTCAGACGGCATGGGTATTATTTCACCCATGAGATAGCCATGTCGTACTCCTTCCAGCCTGTAGAGCGTTCAGATCCTGCATCTTGGTCTGTTTTCCTAGCAGGGATCGGGGATCTGTTTGATATATTACCGTGTACAGGGCTTAGCTTACCCTACAACTTCATTACTCATGCTCCGGGCATGGATTATCTCCCTCTAGCTGGTTTGAGGGGCATGACTACTTACCACCCACTAGCTGTGATGTGTTAGTTTGACCAGTTCTAGGATTTCCATCCTTTTGAGGGGGCATTGAGTTAGCATTTGGCTTCCCACCACTTGTCAGCAGAGGATAGATCCAGGTTGTATGCTTGTTGGGATCAGCGTGAGCTAGCTGCGTTTTTCATTAGCCATTCGGGCTGTTCTGTAGAGTATTCTGCATGGATGGAGATAGAGACGACATTGGCTATGGCAGTATCCACAGTGCATGGGATTGATTCCAATGATGGGGAGCCTATGGAGGAGACTTATATTCCCACCGAGGAGGATTTTACTACTGGGTTGCCAACAGTTGTGATGGATTCTCCCAGTATGAGTGCTACTGTGATTCATCATTCAGCATAGTATTTAGAGCAATGTCTTCATCTGATGACCTTTGAGAGAGATCAGGCTAGGGCCTTGATGTTGACAGCTCTTGATGGGAGAGACGCCGTTCTATTGGAGAGAGATGAGGCCAGATTAGCCAGAGATGCATTGATTGTAGAGCGGGATGTTGCCCTATCTGACCGAGATGTGGCCATCATAGATAGTACTTCAGTGAGATCCCTTACGACTGGCATCCTTGCCGATATGAGTTTATATATTGATGACCATCATGCCACCATGCAGTTGGCCTCAGATCTGCTAGCTCGTGTAGATGCCCTTGGGCAGGAGCTTCCAGCGTTACCTCCTTCTTCGGAGAGGGATGCTATGTTAGATCTGATAGTACGCATACATATAGATCCGTAGATAGACTTGTATTTTCCTTCATAGACTAGCTTAGCCATTTTGTCATGCACAACAAATATGTATATATCAAACTGCATTATATATGGCAGGGAAATATATTTTGATTCACTTCCCTTTTAGTCGTGCCTTAAAACTTGCTTGATATTTACCTACTTCTTTAGGGCCTGTGATCTTAATGTATTCTGAATTCATCCTTGATGTGTGGACATTGAGACGTCACAGGATCTTTCAGAATGGATCATTGATCTATATGTATCCCTACCCTCTTTGGTGTCTTGGGACTAGTTTCTGTATGTAGATGTGTATAGGAGTGTGACTTTTCCTCTCTGAGATTTATCGCACCACAGATGGTCACCAATACTCCTATTTAAGAGGAGCCCAATTAGTTCCATCTCTTATGGATTGGTGTTTCTCTTCAAGGAATCAACCGCAGCTTAGATGGTTGCCAACTCTCCCATTTATGGGAAGGCCAGGTAATTCCATCCCTTTGGTCTGAAGCTGGTGAAATATGGTGGATTGAAGTTTGATCCCAGTACCAGGTGATAAGTATTTGTGTTTTGGTAGAGGTTAGATTTGAACCATAAATGGTCGCCACGCTCTCTCTATCAAGAGGAGATCGAGAGTTTCGTGTAGTTCGAACCTAGTGTAAGAGGTTCAACGCTGAATGTAAAAGGTTGTAGGAATGTTTTTGTTATTTTTGTTATTATAGAGAAAGGGCAGAAGTGTTTTTGTTGTTTTTTGTTTTTGTAAAGAGAAGACAAAAATATTTTTGTTATTTTTGTTATTTATTATGACCGGGCCATATAGAATATGGTTGCCTACGTACTCCCGGGTATCTGGGAGATCAGGTCGACGTAGTTCACCCCTCGAGACAATTTACTGCTAGCAAAAAGTTTAATCCCATATGCAAGCTAAATTGCGGGGGAAAGAAAGTTTAATCCTATATTTGGGACAAACTGCTGGTTTGAAAAAGTTTGATCCTATGTTCAGGACAAACTGCAAGTGTGAAAAAGTTTGATCCTATGTTCAGGATAAACTGTAGGTGTGAATGGTTCAATCCCTGGTGGGATAACCAAAATTGTATGAAAGGTTTGAAATAAAGTGAAACCAGGCTACTGGCTTGAAGATTATGTTTCCTTGATGGGGCAGAAGAGTATGAAGAAGATTTTGTATGTAAGAAAGGGTTAGAAAACCTGAATGACTTGTGATCTGATGATCCAAAACCAGGATGTTTGTTTGATGGCCACCTCAGACATAGTACCATTTCACGGTGTCCGAGTTGATGAGTTTTGGAAATTCATCGCCGTCCATTTCCTGTAGTCTGAGAGCGCCTCCTGTCAATACTTCCTTGACAACAAACGGGCCTTCCCAATTTGAAGCGAATTTTCCCTTAGATTGATCTTAGTTGTCAATGATCTTCTTCAAAACAAAGTCATGTTGTTTAAACTGCCATAGCCAGACTTTTCTGTTGTAGGATCTGACTATCCTTTGTTGATATAACTGACCATGGAAGATTGCCGCAATTTGCCTTTCGTCTATTAGAGACAATTGGTGATATCTGTCTTGTACCCATTGGTCTTCATATAGCTGAGCGTCCATCAACACTCTAAGGGATTCCATTTCCACCTCTATAGGAAGCACTACTTCTATCCCATAGGCTAATGAGTAGGGGGTTGCCCTAGTGGAAGTACGCATTGAAGTTCTGTAGGCTAATAAAGTTAGAGGCAACAAGTCAGGCCATCCTTTATGGTTGGCGGACATCTTCTGAATGATCTTCTTGATTTTTTTATTAGCCGCTTCAACAACACCATTCATCTTTGGACGGTAGATGACGGAGTTAAGGTGTTTGATGTGGAATTTACTACATTACTCCTCCATCATTTTGTTGTTGAGGTTCTTAGCATTGTCTAACACAATTACCTCCAGTTGTCCATATCGACAGATGACATTGTTTTTGATGAAAGAAATGATGACTTCTTTGGTAACCCTGGGGAAGGAGGCTGCTTCTACCCACTTGGTGAAGTAGTCGATCATGGTGAAGATAAACCGATGCCCATTACTGGCTTTGGGATCGATGGTCCCGATCACGTCCATTCCCCACATTGAGAAGGGCCAAGGCGAACTCATATTGTGGAGTTCCCTTGGAGGGGTGTGGATAGCATTCCCATGAATTTGTCATTGGTAGCATCTCTTGACGTGATCATCACAGTCAGCCTTGAGAGTAAGCCAGTAATACCCTGTTTTGAGGATCTTCTTAACAAGTAGAGGTTCACTCATGTGTGGGCCACATATTCCACCATGGATTTCATCCATGAGCCTCTGAGCTTGGTCTTTGTCTAGACATCTAAGGAGACCTAATCCCGCATCTCTTTTGTAGAGTGCATCTCTGCTCAGGTAGAATTTCATAGCCAATCAATGGATCCGCCTTTTTTCAGTCGGGCTCGCCTCAGCGAGTATAGATCCATCTCGCAGATACTCCTTGATGTGCTGATACCAAGGGTGTTGGTTGGGAGGTAGCTCATCTGATACTTCTCCAACGTAGTTCCCATAGGATGGAGCCTTTTGTAGGGAAAATGGGATGCTTGGCATATTTTCCTTGTCATGTATGGTGATCAAGGAGGCCAAAGTTGCTAGCGCATCCGCAAAATCATTCCTATTCTGAGGAATGTGGAGGAAGTTTACTTCTTCGAACTCTGAAGCCATCTGTGAAACTTGCCGATGGTAAGGCAACAAATGTAGCTCTTTGGTTTGATAGATTCTCGTGGTTTATTTGATTACCAACTCTGAATCCCCAAAGACAGTTAACCGTCTAATGCCCATTGAATGAGAAAGTTTTAGCCCCATGACATGACCTTTCATACTCATTTATGTTATTGGTGCCGATAAACCGTAATTTGACAAAGAACGGATATCGCTTCCCCGCTGGGATACTAGAATTGCTCCAGCTCGTAACCTTCCATGTTAATGTACTCCATCAAAATACATTTTCACGTATGGCATGCATCATCGATGGTATGTCTTTGAATTGCCATAACCCCTTTATCGGGGAAGTATGTTTTTAAGGGTTTGTAATCCCCTGCGGGTGTGGCGGCCAATTGATCCACAATTTCTTGTCCTTTAATGGACTTTTGTGTCATGTAGACGATGTCAAATTATTGCAGAATCAATTGCCATCTAGATAGCCGACAATTCAGTATGGGCTTACCGAACACGTATTTGAGAGGATCCACGTGGGATATGAGATGGGTTGTGTGACCATGAAGGTAATGTTGTAACCTCGTGGAAGCCCATCCTAAAGCAAAACAAGTCTTCTCAATCAGAGTATACTTGTGTTCACTGTCCTAGCATGCAGCCCATGGCATTGTCGTTGATGGAAAGGTACATAAATAGGGGAACATCATCCCTGGGAGGTACCAAAATAGGAGCGTTAACCAACTGCTCTTTGATTGTAAGGAAGGCTTTCTGACACTCATCATTCCATTTCATGGAGGAGTTCTTCCTTAACAGCTTAAAGATGGGCTCACAAGTTGCTGTGAGTTAAGAAATAAACCTGCTAATGAAGTTGATTCTTCCCAAAAATCCCCGTATTTCCTTCTTTGTCTAAGGAATGGGCATTTCCTTGATGACCTGGATTTTGGTGGGATCCAGCTCAATCCCTTTGTGGTTGACTAGGAAACCTTGCAACTTTCCTAATTTAACACTAAAGGAGCACTTGGCTAGATTCAACTTCAAGTTATACTTACGCAACCTATTGAAAAGCTTTCTGAGATGGTCTAAGTAGTCTTCTTCCCTTTAGGATTTGACAATGATGTCATCCATGTAGATCTCTATCTCTTTGTGCATTAAGTCATAGAAAAGAGCCATCATAGCTCACTGATAGGTTGCTCCGGCATTGATGAGGCCGAAGGACAACCGTCTATAATTAAAGGTTCCCCAATGCGTGATGAAAGAAGTTTTCTCACGATCCTACTCAGGAACCATAATCTGATGATACCCCGCGAAGTAATCCATAAAGGAATACATACCGTATTGAGCAGTATTGTCAATGAGAATGTGGATAAATGGCACGGAAAAGCTATCCTTAAGGCAAGCTTTGTTCAGATCCCGATAATCCACACAAACTCGCACCTTTCCTCCAGGTTTAGGCATGGAGACTATGTTTGATAGCCATTCAGGATATGTAGACACAATGATGATGCCCACTTAAAATTGTTTCATAATTTCTTCTTTAACCTTTAAACTCCACTCAGGTTTCAATCACCTAAGCTTCTGCCTGACTGGCTTGAATCCCTCTTTAATGGGAAGGCGATGAAGGACAATGTCAGTGGACAAACCCACCATGTCATTGTGAGACCATGCAAACACATTCTGGAATTGGGTTAGTAGCACAACCATGTCATTCCTTTGGTTTGGAGTGAGGTCTGAACAAATCTAGATTAACTTAGGGTTTTCTAAGGTTTCGAGATTGAAAGATGTTGTTTGATGAAGGTTAGGTTTAGGTTTATCTTCGACCCATTCCTTGATCTCCTGAGGTATCTCAATGTCCTCTTGTATTTCCATCAAGTCTGAGTCCAACTTTTCATCAAAGTTATAGTCCTTCTGGAGAAAATGCACCTCATCACCAAGTACATACACATCTAAATTTAGAGTCCTGAAACAAAATATACTTTCACTTAATATATGAAACTGTTCAATCATACAAAAGTGTTAGCATGTACTGATAAAATAACTCGCTAATAATGCATGTAAAAGTAAGCGATTAAAGTTATCTCTGTAGGCGGATGGAATTTCTGCCCGTTTTACCCTCATTGACCAATGCATGGAGTGCTGCTCCAATTGTCGAGGGTAAAGCCCTGATGGACTGCGGTGATGGAGGGGCTATCATCGTCCTCCTTTTCCCTAATGAGGACCATGACATCTGTGCAGTCATCTTCTGGGGTGTATCTGTTTGTATGTTTATCATGGATAATGATGCGTATGTTTAACATCATCCTGGCGATGTCTTGTTTACGTCTTTGTTCCCTCTCTTCCACTTCGGGATCAGGAATTAGGACCTCTTTTGTTTTAACCGGTATTGGTTTGGGAAATAACATAGCCATAACATGGGTTGGCACCTTTACCGGAGACTGTCTAAGCTCAAGATTTGCAGGTGGAGGCAATCGCCGTGTGGCTGAAGTTGAAGGATTCTGTTTGTGCTTATGAGGATTCCTGTGACTGAAGCTAGCAGAATAGCTTAATCCAGCTGTCCCTGTTTGACTAGACACTTGAATCGGGTGTTTAATACCATGCTAATCTTTGCCCAACCCTTGTCCAGGTTGATGACCCAATGATATCATCTCTTGAGTGGCCGACATTACTTCAGCAGAAATCTTGGGTGTGAGAGGTGGCACCCCAATGGGATGGTAAAGAGTGTTGCTCACCTCTAGGGCATGGAAACTGGCCTGCTCAACTTCTGAATTGAAGCTGATTAGTGGCATGTCACTTTGTTTAGGACATTCCGGCTCAGCATTAACAGTGACTAGGCTATTGTTGATAATGTACTTGAGTTGTTGATGAAGGGTGGAAGGGAAGGCTCCAGTCATATGAATCTATGGTCTTCCCTAAAGCAGGTTATATCCTGTGGCTATTTTGAGAACATGAAAGGATACATTGAATGTATGTGGACCAATCTCCACTAGCAATTCAATCACTCCAACAGCATTTCGTCAGGACCCATCAAAAGTTTTGATAACCGTATAACTGCTTTTGATCCTCTTGGGGTTGATATTCATCTTCTCCAAGGTAGCATAAGGACATATATTAAGAGATGAACCTCCATCTATCAAGACTCCTCCTACCATGTATCTGGAGGACAAAACCGCTATGTGCAACGACTTGCAATGATCGGTCCCTTCAGCGGGTATGTCGTCATCAGTGAAAGATATCACATTGTTGTTGAAAATGTGATCAACCAGATGTTGGAATTTTTCCACATCCAATAATTTCGATAAATGGGCTTCTTCCAAGACCCTTAGTAATATTTTCCTGTGATCTTCGGAAGAGAAAACCAAGTCCAGTATGGAAATTTGTCGTGGAGCTTCTCTCAAGCTTAAAACCACCCTGGCTTCATTATGGCCCATGATACGGAGGAACTCTTCAATCTTCTCCATGGGAAATTTCCCATTTGATTTGATGGTGGGCTTCATCACCCAACGGGGAAGATACAATGGATTCTCCTTCGACACTGCAGTAGTTGTATGTGATGTAGATCCTTCAGCCTGCCCATAATTCCATGGGACTTTGTATAGGCTGACAATAGGATACTGTGATCTGAATGGTAAGTTAATTGGCTCTGGTGTAGCCACTTTTAAAGGATTGTCAGCACCTTTGAGTTGAATTACTTGTATTTTGGGTGGTCTAGCAGCTATATCATCCTCAGCGGATATAACTGCTACGCCGTCCTTCCATTTTGTAGGACATGTGTTCCCACTCTCGAATAACAAAGTATTGTCATCTGCAGGACACCACTGTCAATTAAATTTTGAATGAGGTAGCGGAGTGCCCAACATTCTTCTATGCTGTGACCGCGAGAGTGGGAGTGATATTGGCATACTCCATCGGAATTAAAACGTCTGGAATGGGGATTGATTAGAGGTAGAAGGGATGTAATTCTTCCTTCATTGATCAACATCTAAAATATCTCCTCCATAGGTTGGCCAAGGTATATAAATTCCCATTTGTTGGCAAAATCTAGACGGGCTTTGGCACTTGCTCTTGCACAACTTTATCCTCCAGTGTTTCACTTTCTACAGGCGAGGATGGAATATTCATGACAAAAGGAAGGAGACTAGAATTCTCCTGACTGACTAATTGGCGTGTAACTTGGTGTTGATGAATCACCAGTTCTGCTAATTGATCTACTTGTTTGCAAAGAGCCTTAATCTTTCGCTCCATCATAAACTGGAACTGCGCATAATCCCATCTATCAGTACCGTCTTTGCTCGTCTGGGAAGATTCAACAATGTAATTGGAACTCTGTCCACTGCTCCAATTAATCATATTGACCTCTCCTTCTTTGTGTTGAGGAAGAGGATTATCTTGCACATGAGGTTGGTCGGGTTTAGTCACGACAATCTCCCCATTATCGACTAAGTCCTGGATCTTGTGTTTCAAGGCCCAACAATCTTGAGTGTCATGTCCTGGTGCCCCGGCATGATAAGCACACTTCCGAGTAGCATTGAAACCCTTCCCATTTGGGTTGACTGGTGGAAGAAGATGTGTAATTTTCTTCTGAGTAATCAGAAGAGTAAGGATATTCTCGAGTGAGTCCCCTAAGGGTGTGAACACTCGGGGGCATCTGACTTCTCCACCTTTAGGCAATGGAGGGTTTGAAGACTGTGCTTACAAAGGGGAGTAGTTTCTCCTCTGGATAGGCATGTTTTGACTGCCTTTTTGACCTTGTAGTATCAAGGAAACATCTTCCTCTTTCTTTTTATGGACCCTTCAGGGGTTGTTTCCATAAGTTCCAGACTGGATGTGCTCAACAATTGCTTTAAGAGCGGCTAGGTCTTGAATCTTTCCTCACTTCAAACCCATCTCAACCATCTCTCCATGTTTGATCATTTTAGAAAATGGCTTGCCAATGCCAGCTAAGACTCTTTCATAGAAATGAGCTTCTTGTATGTCTATAAAGGTCATGACCATTTTCCATTCCGTTATGGAAGGAATGACTTGAGCAGCAAGGCACCTCCACCTTTGAGCATACTCTCCAAAGATTCGATGAGATTATTTATTAACCTGGTAAACTGCACCGGTCAGAGCCATCCGAGATCTAAGTCAGATTGAGTGAGGAAGGCATGAGCTAGTTCTCTCAAACTATGGATCTTTGAGTTGTCTAATCTGGTATACCACGTCCCAAGCCCAAATGTCAGACTCTTCCGGAACAAATTGCATTCTGAGATTCTTGTCCTCTAAATAAGATCCAAGTTCTCCTATAAATACCTTCAAATGTGTGTAAGGATCTCTTAACCCATCATACTTTTCAAAGTCAGGAGTTTTGAACTTCTCTGGATAATGAACACCAGGGAATATACAAAGGTAAGCATATGAAACACTCCCGTGTGCTCCAATTCCTTTGATAGAACGGATGGTTTCCTCCATTTGAAGGACTTTCTTCCTGATATAACCGGTGTCTGGATCTTCTTTAAGACGAGTGTTTTTAGGAGTTTTGTTGGTCGTATCCAACTGAAGTTCAGGAATTGTTTTATCTGAACCTTGTGCTCCTCCTTGTGAAGAGGATTCTATATGTATGGGTATTCACGAACCCTGAGTAGATTGGTGTAATTCTTTAAGCAGAACAGCCAAATCTGTAATTTGCTTGCTTAATCCGTCAAACTCTTCTCGAGAGACAGGAGCAGGATTAGTCTGGTTAGACGAAGACATGATTGGCTGTAGGCTCGTGGCCTTTTTGAATTTTGAACGGGTAACCGACCCAATTGTTTCCCTATAAAAAACTTATGTAGTTTAGTCTTAGGGAATGTATAAATGTTTACATGCTATCATAATGTGTCCATTTTACGAATATTATCTTGTAAAATGGGTGTCATTTGATATCATGTCAAGCCTTAATATGCATGTGCAAATATTCTTCATATTTTCCATTGCATATAGATGAACATGGAATGAAATTACAAGTAATTGTCTTTACAAGTAATTAAAAAATGGAAAGCATGAAGAGACTTTTCTCCGCATTTGGTTTATTAGAGGCTGACCTATCTTAGGTTACTCTCGCGGCTTTTTGGCATGAAGGTTCCCAGATCATCACAATCTACTCGACGGGAAGTTAATCTGGTCGTTCAACTGGAGCAAATCTGGGTGGTGCCTTTCCTGAGCCTCGTTGGAATTAGTCTCCCTACGAGTCCAGTAATCAAACACTGACAGGATAGCCTCCTATTGGAGGAACCACACAACATACATTCACATACAATGTGTCTCACCGTTTATGAAAATGATGACATATGCAAAGCACTAATATCACAGGTAGATATATTGTAGTGCAGTAAGTAAAATGCATTCGTACACATTCATCAAAAAATGTAAATGCAACATTCACACACAAGCATATAATAGTTTTGAAAAGCTTGTTGTAGCGGCTTAAGCCCTCTTATTGGTGTCCCCAATAGAGTCGCCACCTGTCGACATCGGGATTTTTTATTTGTCCCTTTTCTGTTCTTGTTCTTTAGTGTTCTCATGTTAGGTGAGATTTGTTTGAAAAAACAAGTGAAAAAGGTCCGACATGTATATGTCGACGATTTGACTATAAGAGTCGCCAGTTGGTGTTTTTAACTGGTTGCACCAACGCAACCGAGAAAAGGTTTACACATTGACCCAGTGATGTGACACTGCTAAACGGGTCTGTGAAACCGAGATTCATTTGGGTTCGGGGGCTTGATTATGCGGAGGGAAGGTGTAGGCACCCCCCGACATCTGTGTTACCACGGTGATCGCCACTTTTCAAAAAACTGTTATATGAATGTGTGTGTGTGTGTGTGTGACACCCCCAAATCCGGTACTTCCATTTCCATAGGATTTGGTGTTCACTGTACAAAAATTATCTATCTATCTACCCATAAATAAATTGAAAACCATGCAATAGAATAAATAAATAATAAATCTCTCCCCTTATGGGGTTACATCAACTGAATAATAATAAATCCTAGGTTACTCTAACCTTAAATCATCTGTGCGGAAAACATAAACAAATAAGTCTTAAGTAACATCAAGTCTAACTATCATTACATAATCACATAAATAATCAGTCTTCATTACTTGCTAAGCTTGCCCTTGCCTTTACTAGTGGAAGGTTTGTCTGCTCTTTCGTTCTTAACTGCAATGTTATTATTCGCAAGAGTGAGCACGATTGCCCACAAGTATAACAATATAACAATGAATAATAACATGCGAGAGAAATAATAACTTCTGTTATAAAGCTCAACTCTTGAATCAAGAATGAATAACAAGAATCAAAAGAAATTCTGAGGGTCATAAGACCTTGAACTATGTCCTAGGTTGTCAAGTCTTATTACTTGAAACCTTTAACAGTCTTAAGACTATGGACTCTTCTTCTCGTACTTAGGGGGATCAGCCCTTAGTACCATACTGTGCACAACATCTTAACGCTAAGCGTAAATAATCCCCTAAACAGGTTTGTTCATCTCAGTTTGACATTCGAGTCCTCACCAAAGGAAGTTTGGTTTGGATAATTCATCAAGGGGTTCTGAAATTTAGAACGCTCATCAACTATGGACTAGTCGAATCAATAAGGGTTCACTAGTCTAACAAGGTTTAACAGTAAATGAATATTTAACTTGAATAACATCTCAAAAGGTATACAATAGAATAATTATTGTATAGCAGCATCATGCTTGAAGATTAATAAACTTTAATATACAAGACAGGCTTGATCAATAATAATGATAACTTGCTCAATATAGAAAGATGAATTATTCAACTTATATAACGATAACAAGTAGGGTTAGGAAACTTGCTCAACGAAACTTTAGGGTAAGAAACTTGCTCAACGTAAATGTAGAGTTAGAAAACTTGCTCAATGTAACAAGATAAGGTTTAGAAACTTGCACAAATGCGAGATTACGCTTAAACAAACTCGTTCTTTGAATTAAATCCTACATACCAATTACGTTCACAATACCAGTCAATAATAACGTACTAAACATCATAAGTTATTCTTTATCTAATCTTGACTTCATGACTATACTTAGTCAAATTACCATACTTATTGTCAAAAATTAAGACTTCACAAATAATAAGGTAACTATGCATTTGATCATTCAATTCACACGTAATTGTGTTATGGACATGTTAAGAATTTATTTTAACATCTCATTATAGGTCTAACAAGTCTTTATAATCATTAGACTAAGTTTCTATCACATTTCTATACTTGTACACTTTTAAAAACTCATTTCTGACTATTCTGCTAAGTGGCACTGCGGCGCCACTTTTGTCTTTGATCTTCATACTGCTTGGCCATTAGAGGCGCTATTTGGACACTTCATGTCATGCGGTGGGGTGGGTCATTGTGACATGGGAAAAAAGAACTAGTAGTTGGTCTTTGATGACGAGACTCAGATTCAGATTTCATAGTTCGCGAAAATTGCAGAACACGACTAAAAATTTCCAAACAACTTATTCTTACACGAATTTAGACATACCCACATGCTAGAATTCATAAATAATCAATACTTAATATCTATGGAGTGATTTTCACCCATTAAAACATATAATCACAAAATTAAAGCATGCAAATTGGATTGTTCTTGAACAAAAACATGGATTTTAATGCTACGGATTCGTTATAAAGCCAAATCCAACCATTCAAGTTTCATTTTGTTCATTTTAACATGCATAATCATATAAATGTGTGAATTTTGCAAAACAATTTATGCTTGACATATTAAAAATACGTATAAGGCCATATGGCCATATTACATACTCTGAAATCTTTTACTGTATAATTTCATGAAACTGAAGATATGGAAACCCATATAATATATATAAAATATGCTATGATCTTATATATTAACACATAATCACATAATTGTTACCCTTTCCAACTACAGAAACTTTACAGAAAACTTAGGCCATATTCATGAAAACTTATAAAGACGTAAAATAGGAATTTGGGTTGAGAGAATTACCCAAGCGTAAAGCGTAGATTAGTGTGAATGAATTCCTTCTAAACTCTTCTTCAATCACAATTCTCCTCAACACTTCTCAATCTCTCTCGAAACTCTCTCTCTGCTTTCTATTTTTCTAGACTTAGGAAAATGAAGAAGAAGGCGTAATAAAGAAAATCAACTGACGCGTTGTGGTAAGTTACCCAGTCATGGGTAACTTCCCTCAACTCCCATTAAGGCCATGTTTGGCTAGCATACTAGGTTTCAAAACCCATTATTTAATAAAATCTTATCATATAGTTTAAACAAAATGTCACATCCATTATAAAATAAATCAAATATCTAGTTTAATTTATTTAAATAAAATAAAATAATTTCTCATTAATTCACATAGTCACATAATTACATTTCTCATTTAATAATACTATCAAATTATTAAATCTCTAATTAATAATAAAATTAATTAAAATAAATAACATTAAGCTTATTAAATATTTCTTTTAATACAATAAGCTCACATAATCACATACTTCGAATAATAAAATTCTCCACATTAATTTCATAAATATAACACATATAATTAAATTAATCTATCATAACTTCATCAATTAATTAATTAATCTAATAATTAATTCATCGAAAAATATTTATTCAATCCAATAAATATTTAAATTAAATTACAAAATCTCGGTTGTCACAGTGTGTGCATCAATGTGCAATTTATTTGGAAGTAGTGCTATGTCTCGTTCGCACCTATATACACAAGGTTTGAATTTGTATGAAAAATTCAGTTTTAAACAAGATATAGCAATGAGATTTTGTAAAAGAGGTTTTTTCAAACGCTGTGCTCAATAGTAATTGAGGCCTTTGATAATTCCATTTTATTATTAAATGTTCAGCTTGGTTGCTTTTATTTTCAAGATGCGAAGCATCTTCGAGAAAATAATATATAGCAGTGCCGAACTCCTCATGGGCATGAAAGCTATCTAAGGAAATTCAAACACCGTGAATAATTTACAAGATACTTACAGCTGAAAATGTCCATCACGGAAACCGAATCTAGATTCAGTAGACTGAATCTGTGATCACATGATTCCTAGGTTCACATGATGCCGTAATTTATATGAAAGCAGTAAGCAGTTATATATATAAAAGCTGTAAATATATATATACAGACATGATCAACCACCACGAAGCACCTCTATAGGGGATCGGAAATGTAAATATATAAAAGAGGTAAATATATATATAGAGACATGATCAACCACCACGAAACACCTCCATGGGGGATCAAAAATGTAAATAAAGCAATAAATGCGATCAACCGCCACGAAGTAAACTCTAGGCGGGACAGAATGTAAATAAAGCAGTGAAAGGCCATGAAGTAAACTCCGAAATTGAAATGTATATATATATATATATATATATATATATATATATATATATATATATATATATGCAGGTGTTACAAACTCATATTTGGTTTAGTATGATACTAACATGCAGGTGTTACAAACTTCTCCTGAAATGTGCATGAATTTAGGGGGAGTTTCATTTATATATGTTGTCATCATCAAAAGGGGGGAGAATGTTGATTAATTCACATTCTAACCTAAATGTTTTGAGATGATGATTTACTCGCCGGTACTAAATTGTGAATTGTGGATTTCAGGAATCTATCTCAAGACGTATGTGTTGGATTATTCAAGAAGATTGAAGATGTTTTGAGTCCTAAGAAAAATATGTAAGGTCATTGCAAATATCTAATTTTTCAATTCAAGGCTCTAGGACATTTTATGTGTGCATTAAATATGATCTTGTGCATGTCTAAAAATATGTTATTCATTACTATCTGCTAAGAGAAATGATTTTGCATGCATGCGTAAGAGTCCTGACCGAATTAATTAATTAAGTGTTACATATAGATAATTCATGTATTGGTAACTGAAAAGTTGTTTCTGCCGTTTAAAGAAATTGTCATTATCTGTTAGTGATAAATTGTATATGACGGTAGAGTGTTTAGCTTATTCCTTGAAAATGGGAAATCATGATTATCTTTGAAAAGTTGGAATTTGTTCCGTTACTATCATGATAGGTGATGGCTGCAGACTTTATGGAAAATAGTTTTGAGTTACTATTGTTGTCCGATTTAAACTCTATCTTGAATCATAATTGCTACAGGTCTAGTCCTATTTGACTTGGTCTCTATCTAGATTATTTTTAGAGAGTCCAACATTTATCCAAAGATTATTTGTTACGTTTGTTTTCAACAGAAAAATCATTGGACCGTTGTATTTTTCTTCTACAACGTTAATATCTTTTAGCAACGGTAATATATAAATTGGGCTATAAAAAGAAGAATTATTTTCAGTAGAAAACACAACACTTACATCACTTGAATTAATTATTGCACTCATATACTTGAAAAGCTAATTCATTATTCTTGGTGCAATATTCCCAGCTGTTGTGCGATTATACTAAGATTATTTATCAGCTATTTACGTGAGCTTAATTTTGGTGATATCTCTTTCTTACTACTTGATCATTGCATTCACTAGTTGAGCCTTGCATTGTTAAATTGCTTATTTGCTTTGATCATTAGACCTCTATCATTGTAATATTAAATTTATTTTTTTTTGACTTAGTGTTGTCTAAGAGAATTTAATCCAGGTGGATTAAGGTTTGTTTACAAACAGGTTCAAGGAAGCATAGGTGCTTAAGGAGTGCATTGGTGCACAAGGGGCAAGAGTGCTCAAGTGAATTATTGTAATTCAATTTTTATAGAATCTGTGTTGTAACAAGAGTCTTTTAAAGAAATAAAAGTGAGTCTCTAATACTAGTTGGTATTGGAAGTGGAGTAGGCTATTATTATAGAGGGTAATAGTCGAACCACGTAAAAATCTTGGTGTTATTTTCATTAATTGATTTTACTTAATTACACTCAAGTTAATTGATTTGCTAAATAAACAAAATTCGATCATAAGCATTTTTGTTATCATTAAATATTTCATTTAACTTATAAAATCACCAAGATATTTTTTTAAAAACAAAGTCAATTCGGTAGAACATATTCATTCAGCAAGCTGTATTCATTTATATAGTTGACTACATTCAATAATTTGATTAAAAGATTTTAACTGGTCATAGTTTGTATCAACACTTATTCAACCCCCCCCCCCTTCTAAGTGTGCCTTATCTGAATTTCATTTGGTATCAGAGCTTGGCTCTACTTACTTGGTCTTAAAGGTGACTTGTAGGGAAAGATTTTGATACGGCACGGTTAAAACAACAATCAAGAAGGTCAATCAACCAATAGACCTCCTTTGCATGGAATGAAAACTACAATTTCTCGAAATTCGAATAAGGATCTACCTTAAAAGAGATCCTTAGGAATGGTGTGTTGTGGAAAATGGACCGGTTATTCCAAGGAAAGATGACGGTACTCCAAAGACTTTGCTAGAGATGGATTCAACTGAAACCTTCATGGTTTCCTATGACTCAAGGGCAATGAATACTCTACTAAGCGGCATGGTACAATCAGAGATTAACAAAGTATCATCATGTAACACAACTAAGGAAATCTGGGACACTCTAGTGGTGAGTCACAAAGGAACATCAAAAGTTCAAGAAGTTAAACTAAGCATGCTTATGCATGATTATGAAATGTTCAAACTTGAGAAAGATGAAACTATAAAGATGGCTCAAGTAAGGTTTCTCGTTTTTTACGAACTCCTTAAAGCTACTAGATAAATCTATTCCGCAAAGTGAGATTAATCAGTAAGTTACTTTTGGGCTATGCCCAAGAGGTTTGCATCTAAAATTACTACTACTTCAAGATTCCTCTACTATATCTACTATGGATACACTATCTCTTTTTGGTGAACTTGAGGAATATGAACATCAGTTAAAGAGATATGACGATGAGGAGGAAACTCCTCGTAGAAAGGTTCTAGCTCTTAATGCAGGAAATGAAGAAGAGCTTGATGATGATTCTGACGATGAGATAGCTATGATGTCCCGAAGACTCAAAGGACTTCTACAACGAAAGAATAAACGAAAGAATATCTTCAACTCAAATAAAGGCAAAGGAAAGCAAACTGAAGAGACATGTTTTGAATGTGGACGTCCAGGGCACTTCAAGAAGGATTGTTTTCAACTGAAGAATAAAGGAAAAACAGGCTTCAAAGATAATAAGAAAAACAAGGCAATAGTCACTTGGAGTGATGAAGAAGAATCTGAAGTTGAAGTTGACGCCAAGGATGAGATAGCTCAAGTATGCTTCATGGGAATAGAAGGTGAATCAAATGAGGTATCTATTTTTGAAAATATTTCTTTGAAACATGAAAATGAGAAATTGAAATAAAAGAATGCATATTTGAAAGACTTAGTTAACACATAAATGGGTGAAGTAGAATCTTTGATAGATGAAAAGAAAAATATTAAAAAGGAATCCATATGTAAAGAAGAAAAAGTTTTGATTGCTAAAAATAGTTTTCTTGAGAATTATAACAAAGTTCTTTTTAACAAAGAGACTTACTTGAACAATGAAGTTGAAAAATTGACTAATGAATTGAAGATGAGAGATGTATGTATTGATGCTTTTGGTAATGAATCTCAGTCTAAACCCATTCATGAAAATGAACTCAAAAAAAGTAGGCCTCATTAAAAATATCTCTTGCTAGATTTGTTCAAGGAGAAGAAAATCTGACCGTAATGTTAGGAAAGCAAAAACCTAGTTTTGATAGACAAGGAATAGGTTATAATCCCACTCGTAAAACCCGTAATGTGAATATGCTTAGATCCAAGTCGCGTTTTAAATTGAATTATTGCTCTCCTTTCACTATGTGCAAAAGCGTGGTATTAAAGGTCACTTGGACATAAATTGTTTTAAGAAAAATAAGGTTAAAAGGTATGGGTTAAAAAGAATGATTTACTTGCAACTAACATTAAAGGACCCAAAAAGATGTGGGTACCAAAAGGATGAAATATTTTTCTTGACAGGTATGTCTCAAGGCTAGGGTTCCTTCTCAAAAGTGGATTCTTGATAGTGGGTGCTCCGTCACATAATGACGACAAATCAAAGTTCGTGGAGCTAAAAATCAAGAAGAAAAATGGAACGGTCACTTTCGAAGACAATCAAACTTGTGAGATTGTTGGAAAAGGTAAAATTGGTAATGGTAAGGTTAACATCGATAATGTCCATCTTGTTAATGGTCTTGAGTTTAATCTTATTAGTATAATTCAATTAATGGACAGTGGACATCAAGTTAGTTTTGATAAAGAAAAATGCATTATTTCTTATGGTACTAACAATATTTCTTTAGTTGCACAAAGGGAAGGAAATATATATACTATTGACTTTGAGGAACAGGATGAAGAATTATGTCTTGCCTCGGTGCAAGATGAGGCTAATCGATGACATAAAAGGATGGGACACGTTCACATGGATTTAATCAAGAAATTGTCCTCTAAAAACCTGGTCAAAGGATTGCCAAAGATAAAATTTGAAAAGAAAGGAGTATGTGTTCCTTGCCAACTCGGAAAACAAGTAAGAACATCATTCAGTGCAAAGAATATGGTATCAACCTCCACTCCTTTACAATTACTTCATCTTGATTTATTTGGCCCAGAAAGGCATGCTAGTATTAATGGTAAGTTTTATGCATTTGTAATAGTTGATGATTTCTCTAGATATACATGGGTCTTATTTTTGAGAACCAAAGATGAAGCTTTTAAAGAGTTTGACAAGTTGATAAGAAATTTAGAGACTAAGTATAGTCTCACACTTATAAAAATTCGAAGTGATCATGGTACAGAATTTCAAAAGGATTTTATAATATTTTGTGATCAAAAAGGAATAAGCCATGAGTTTTCAGCTCCAAGAACTCCTCAGCAGAATGGAGTAGTGGAAAGGAAGAATAGAATATTACAAGAAACTGCTAGAACATTGCTGCAAGAGTGTAAGCTTCCAAAGAAATTTTGGGTCGAGGTGGTAAGCACATCATGTTATGTTTTAAATAGATTACTCATTCGTCCAATTATTTTGAAAACTCCTTATGAACTTTTGAATAATAAAATTCCTAATATAAGTTATTTCAAAGTATTCAGATCTAAATGTTATATATTAAATACTAGTGATAACTTGGGAAAATTTGATGCCAAATCTTATGAAGGTATTTTCATTGGTTATTCTCAAAACAGCAAAACATATCGTGTTTTTAATATTTACAAATTATGTGTTGAAGAATCAATTCATATAACTTTAAATGAGACTAACAATGATCTTCCAAAAGAAAGAGAAGAGGATGCAGGAAATTTGGAGATTTTCACAAATTCAGTAAACCGAAAAGAACCATTCAGTAGACCAAATGGACAAGCTCAACAGGCTGGATTGAACAGTCCACATAAAAATGAACATGATGCAACACAAGATCTTGAAGAGAATTTTCCTCAACAAGAAGAGGTAATACACGATGTTCAATTGCCAAAGACAACAAAGTATCTCAAGGATCATCTACCGGAAAATATTATTGGAGATATAAACAAAGGAGTTACTAAACGAAGAAATCTACAAAATCAATGCACATTCTCTGCATTTCTATCACAAGTTGAGCCAAAGAATGCTAAAGAAGCTATACTTGATGAAAATTGGCTCATGGCAATGCAAGAGGAACTTCAACAATTTGAGCGATGTCAAGTTTGGGAATTAATGCCTCCTCCAAAGATAGTTAAAATCATTGGAACAAAATGGGTGTTCAAAAACAAAGCTTGATGAGCATGGGAAATCACTCAAACAAAGTAAGGCTAATGGCTCAAGGATACAATCAACAAGAGAGGATCGACTACGAAGAAACTTATGCTCCAAATCCACAAGACTAGAAGTCTATCCAGTATCTTGTTAGCATTTGCTTGTTACAAGAAATTCAAGCTTTATCAAATGGATGTAAAGAGTGCGTTTCTCAATGGATACATCAATGAAGAAGTATATGTCAAATGACCTTCCGGATTCGAACATGAGAAATATCCAAGTCATGTTTTTAAGCTAAAAAAGCTCTATGGTGTCAAACAAGCTCCCGTGGCTTGAGTACGAGAGGTTGAGTAAGTATCTTCTTTCAAGTGGTTTTACTAGAGGTAAAATAGATTCTACATTATTTATTAAGCATGAAAAACAAGAAATAATCATTGTTCAAATATATGTAGATGATATAATATTTGGTACTACTAATGATTTTCTCTGTGAGTGGTTTTCAAAATGTATGCATAAGGAATTTGATATGAGCTTAATGGGAGAGCTAAATTACTTTTTGGGACTTCAAATCAAGCAAACAAAGGAAGGGATCTATATTCATCAAACCAAATACACAAAGAGCTTCTTAAAAGATTTGGTTTTGAAGAAACCAATCCAAAAGCTACACCAATGAGCACTTGATATAGCTCACTTGGATGATAAAGGTATAGATGTAGAGTTAACAAAATATTGAGGTATGATCGGTTCTTTACTATATTTAACTGCATCTAGACCTGACATAATGTACAGTGTATGTCTTTGTGCTCGATTTCAAGCAAAACCCAAAGAATCCCATTTACAAGCAGTTAAAAGAATTTTTAAATATTTAAGTGGTACTATAAATTTAGGTTTATTTTATCCAATAAGTAATCATTTTGAACTAATAGGTTATTCAGATGCTGACTATGCAGGGTTTCAAGTTGATAGAAAAAGTACAAGTGGTGCTTGTACATTTTTGGGACAAAGTCTTGTTTAAGTGGCATAGTAAAAGCAAACTTGAGGTTGCTTTATCAACTAATGAGGTGAATATTTAGGCTGTAGAGGGAGTTGTTGCTCTCAAATATTATAGATGAAACAAACTCTATGTGATTTTGACATTATCTGCAATAATGTGCCTATATATTGTGATAATTCTAGTGCTATTGACATATCAAAGAATCCTATTTTGCATTCACGTACAAAACATATAGAGGTAAGACATCATTTTTGAAGGGATAATGTTTCAAAAGGGTTAGTCAAATTGGTTTTTATTCCTACCGAAAAACAATTAGCTGATATTTTTACTAAACCCTTGAGTGAAGACATATTTTGTATGCTAAGGAGAGAACTTGGTATGTGCATGATATAATTGTGTTTTTACGTGCTTAAAATTTTATGACATGCAGATTATATTTATTTTCTGCATGATATCTGATAACATATATATATCTGTTTGATATTCCTTATCTGCTCAAATTATGTTCTAGATAAATGTTTCCATTAAAATCGCCGGATGTCATTGGGAAAAGTAAAGGAATACGCCTTGAGAGACGGAACAGTAGCCTAACAGAGTTTTTGAAAGATGAAAAGACTCATTTCTTTCGGTGACAGAGTTCAAATTAATTTCGTCTTTCCTTATCTGTTTAAATGATATTCTAAGATACACGCGTTTATTAATGATTATATTTATCGCCGGATATCAGTTAAGTGGGAGACGAAAAGACCTCTACCTTGAAACTTGGTACATCAGCCAAACAGTTTTCTTTCGAAAATTGAAAAGACGCATGCTTTTCGGTGATGGACTTTTGATTAACTTTTATCTTATATCTTCAGCTTTCATTCTTATTCAGATCTTATTCTTTCATCCACAACCTTCTGTTTCACTCTTACAACATCCATTACACCATGAAAACCAGAGCTAGCAATCGATCGTTTGGGAAATCAAACAAAGATGGATCGTCGCTGAAGCATCCTACGGGAACAAAAGTGAAATTTAAACGAGTACAGAAGAAATCCTCTGTTCATGAGTTATCCGATGCTACACTAATATTCGATGACTCGGATTTTAGTTTTTCTTTTCTAAAAACTTCAGACGTTGAACCTTCTCACAAGGAAAAGATAAAACAATCAGTGGATGACGAACAATTTTTCTCACAGCCAGAATCTCCATCGAATCTGGTAAATCCGTTTTCATCCTCTTTTGATTTGCAAGATAATTTCTTTAGAGGTCCTAGTTTCGAAACACGTTTTAAAAACTCCATTGCTACAAAACAATTTGTGTATGAAAAAACTTTGGATCTTTTCTATCTCAAACACTCTGTTTTGGAAAAACTTTTCACCGAGTGCAACATTTTTTCTATGTTGTTTCCTCCTGCTGTTGCCTATCCTCGGTTAGTCCAACAATTTTACACCAATCTTGAGTGTAATGGAGGCTATTTTACCACATTTGTCAAGGGTAAGTCTTTTTTTTTACCGGTATTGATTTTGGAAGTATTCTTGGTATTTCTTCTCTTTGGACCATGTCCTTTCACTCTCAAAGGGCTGCTAACATTCCTTTTCATCCTTTAGAACAACTTCATACAGTCATGAATGACTATTCTATTTCATCTCTGTTTCTTCCAAAAACCATCGATTTCATCCCCTAATGCATGTGTATTACATAAGTTGGTTAAGTATAATCATTTCCACGCCTTGGTGGGGGAGCCGATTTTACTTATCAAGATTTGGTTGTTGTAGCTATGATTCTCAAAGGGACGGTTTTTAATTTTTCACAAATGATGTTATCTCACATGCAAAGTTGCATTAAATCAAAGCAAGAAATGTCTTCCTTATGAAGAAATTTCTAACAAAACTTTTTCAACACTTTAAGATCTCTTTTGATGATGAAATTTCTGTTACAAATCATGAGCTTATTGACACTGCAAATTTGACAAAATCTCACATCACTTTTCATGCTGGCGAATTTGTACGTCTTCTACCTTATCCTCCTACTCCTCCTCCTCCTCCTCCTATTTCTCATACTCCTGAATCATCTTCTTCTTTGCCAAATTCCAATGGATATGATGTTATGACTGTTTTCACAGAAATTTTACAAAATCAAACTTCTTTGAAAGATGAGTTGGTGGAAATCAGAAATCGTCTTGTTTGTCTTGAGAAAGGGAAGTTACCAATGGATGCCCCTGAGATAAATAAATTATATCATCGGGTTAAAGATGAATTTATTGATCTTCAGGCGGGTTTTGAGATTCAGACGATGGCCATGGTTGAAGCACTCTAATGAAAAATTAATCGGAACACATGTCAGTTAAGTCAAGAGGTGAAGTTTGTCAGTTATCAACTCGGGGAGCTTACAGATTTTATGGCCACTAGGTTCAATGATATAGGCCAAAGGTTTCATGTTCCAGCAATGTATTCTTCAATTCCTGAATGGCCAATGAACAATTGGATGGCTGAATACAAGGGTGACTTTCTGGATATGAAACTTCCTCCTGCAAACTTTATTCCTAGACCACCTCGACTTGCCAATGATTACACCTTGGAAGAGCGATTACATCGTCTTCGTCATCGACCATACTTTACCAATCGTGCAGAACAGAGGGCCAATCTCGAAGATATTGATTAGAGACTTCTCTTTTTGCATGATGCCAAAGGGGGAGAAAATGTCAGATTCTGTGATTCTATTTTAAAATTTTGCTTTAAAGACTATGGGTTTGATTTGGTTTTGATAGGCATGGTTGCCTAGATGTTAAGAATGTTGATAAATTTTTCTGCAGCATTTTTAAAACTAATTTTGTTGCAGGCATTTTAAGAATTGATGGTTTTAGCTTTCATATTTGGTTTAGTATGATACTAACATGCAGGTGTTACAAACTTCTCCTGAAATGTGCATGAATTTAGGGGGAGTTTCATTTATATATGTTGTCATCATCAAAAAGGGGGAGAATGTTGATTAATTCACATTCTAGCCTAAATGTTTTGATGATGATTTACTCGTCGGTACTAAATTGTGAATTGTGGATTTCAGGAATCTATCTCAAGACGTATGTGTTGGATTATTCAAGAAGATTGAAGATGTTTTGAGTCCTAAGAAAAATATGTAAGGTCATTGCAAATATCTAATTTTTCAATTCAAGGCTCTAGGACATTTTATGTGTGCATTAAATATGATCTTGTGCATGTCTAAAAATATGTTATTCATTACTATCTGCTAAGAGAAATGATTTTGCATGCATGCGTAAGAGTCCTGACCGAATTAATTAATTAAGTGTTACATATAGATAATTCATGTATTGATAACTGAAAAGTTGTTTATGCCATTTAAAGAAATTGTCATTATCTGTTAGTGATAAATTGTATATGACGGTAGAGTGTTTAGCTTATTCCTTGAAAATGGGAAATCATGATTATCTTTGAAAAGTTGGAATTTGTTACACATTATCATGATAGGTGATTTAATGCAGACTTTATGGAAAATAGTTTTGAGCTACTATTGTTTGAGCGATTTAAACTTCTATCTTGAATCATAATTGCTATGTGTCTAGTCCTATTTGACTTGGTCTCTATCTAGATTATTTTTGAGAGAGTCAACATTTATCCAAAGATTATTTGTTACATTTGTTTTCAAACAGAAAAATCATTTGACCGTTGTATTTTTTTTACAACGTTAATATCTTTTTAGCAAGCGGTAATATATAAATTGGGCTATAAAAGAAGAATTATTTTGAGAGAAAACACAACACTTACATCACTTGAATTAATTATTGCACTCATATACTTGAAAAGCTAATTCATTATTCTTGGTGCAATATTCCCGGTATTTTCTTGCGATTATACTCGGATTATTTATCGACTATTTCGTGAGCTTAATTTTGGTGATATCTCTTTCTTACTACTTGATCATTGCATTCACTAGTTGAGCCTTGCATTGTTAAATTGCTTATTTGCTTTGATCATTAGACCTCTATCATTGTAATATTAAATTTGTTTTTTTTTGACTTAGTGTTGTCTAAGGGAATTTAATCCAGGTGGATTAAGGTTTGTTTACAAATAGGTTCAAAGAAGCATAGGTGCTTAAGGAGTGCATTGGTGCACAAGGGGCAAGAGTGCTCAAGTGAATTATTGTAATTCAATTTTTATAGAATCTGTGTTGTAACAAGAATCTTTTAAAGAAATAAAAGTGAGTCTCCAATACTAGTTGGTATTGGACGTGGAGTAAAGCTATTATTATAGAGGGTAATAGTGAACCACGTAAAAATCTTGGTGTTATTTTCATTAATTGATTTTACTTAATTACACTCAAGTTAATTGATTTGCTAAATAAACAAAATTCGATCATAAGCATTTTTGTTACCATTAAATATTTTATTTAACTTATAAAATCACCAAGATATTTTTTTTAAACACAAAGTCAATTCGGTAGACCATATTCATTCAGCAAGCTGTATTCATTTATATAGTTGACTACATTCAATAATTTGGTTAAAAGATTTTAACTGGTCATAGTTTGTATCAACACTTATTTAACCCCCCCCCCCCCTTCTAAGTGTGCCTTATCTGAATTTCACTTATATATATATAAACTTCGTTATATCGAGTTTCTACATGTTAAAATCAAGTTTTTTCAAGCTTTAAGCCATTTGTTTGCAGATCTCGCGCTATACTATAAGATTTTCTCAAATTTGTGCTTGTTTACTACTTTAGTATATATATAAAGGTTATATATATACGTATATATTACTTGGTTGTGCATAAATCTAGTTGTTTGCCGTTTATTTCATGTAAATTTTCAATATTTAAAGTGTATTGACTATATCTATCCTAGATCTAGCTTTTAACCAATTCAAAAATTGTAAAATTGGAACCATTGAGCTAGAATGACTAAGATCTAGATAGATCTAGTTTACTTTCTAGTTTTGTAAATATTTAGCAATCATATGACCCTAGATCTGTATCTAGAGGAAATAAAAAGCTTATCTACACGTGTGCAAGGATTTAATCAATAAATCACTTGTTTAGCAAAGTTATGAGTTATATGTACATATTATGTTTAAATGTGCCTCTTGCAAGCTTTTAAATGATATCATGAGCCTAGAAACCACAAAGTCGAATATTCAATCAATGGATATAGATCCGGTTCCCATGGACTTGTTTAAGTTATACAGTCAGCTTGCAACCTCTTGTACATGTAATCTTGGGCCTTAAAATGGTATTCGGATTGAAGGCTCCGAAATAGTGAAATCGTGGTTTGTAGGTGCTCGGGCTTACTTCGATGACTTCCATGCCCATAAGGAGCCCGACCCTTGTAGAGAATAGTTTTCAATACTATTAAAGATGCTTCACATCTTAATAAAATCGAGATTAAGCCGAATACATGTTAAAATTAGAAGTATCAAAGGCCTCAATTCCTATTTGGCGAAAGGGTTTGAAAACCATTTTTTCAAAACATCACTTTCATATGCTCTACTAAAAATGAACTTTTATATAAATCGAACCCATTGGGGGGTGCCTAACACATTTACCTCGCTTAAGCAAGCCCCCGAACTCTATGAATCTCAAGTTCCAGACCAATTATACGGAGTCATATATTGGGCCATATTGCAAAAACCTTTGTAAAATCCAATTGAGTTGGTACAACCATTTAAACTCATACCAACTAGCGGCTATGCCTAATTCGGGTCAGTAATTAAAATAAATCTGTTCAAAATCGTTGACATTTATATGTCAGTCCTTTCCTAAAACTCACCCTTGAAACAAATAAAAAAAAAATAACAAAAGACAACGGGTATAAACCATAGGAAAAATGAATTTTCCAGCGTCGACAGGTAACGACTCTACCGGGGACGTTAGAAGGCTTAAGCCGCATTTTTAATCTTTTTAATTCCCTTTTATCTGTGTATCATGAATGCTTTCTTTACAATGATTGTGTGTGAATGAATGCTTCTTTACAAAGCTTTATATTAGTGCTTCACACAATGTTATCATGTTTTATAGGGTGAGACACGATGTATGTGAATGTATGTTGTGTGATTCCTCCACCAGGAGGCAAACCCGTCGGTGACTAATTACTGGACTTAAAAGGAGCCTAATCCCGCAAGTCTCAGGAAAGGCGCCGCTCAGATCTGCCCCAATTGAAAGATCGAATTCGTTCCCATCTAGTAGATTGTAATGATTTGGGAACATTCATGCCAAAAAGCCCCTGAGAGTAAACCTAAGATAGGTCAGCCTCTGATAAATTAAACGCGAAGGGAAGTCTCTTCATGCCTTTCCTCTTTTAATACATGTAAAATATTCATTCCTGTCAAATGTCGTAAATGTCATGTTATTCTATAACCCTATCATCAAAACAACTAACCCTTGTTTTGTAGGAAAATATTAAAAACCTAAAAAATAATGCATTACATGCATTCATTTCATTGGTAATTATCAGGACTAAACTATTTATCCTTTTGTACGCAAGATTGGTCCCATTACCAGATCAAAACTTACTAAAGGTTCTATGGTTGTAGCTAGAGGTATGAAATATTCAACATTGTACACGTTGTAGTCAAAGCTCTCTACAAACATTATTAATACATTGGAGAATGATAGTCAATCAAAGTTGTGGCATAAAAGACTTGGTCACATAAGTGAAAAAGGGATTGAAGCTATTGACTAAGAATAACAGTCTATCTGGGTTGAAAGGTACATAATTGAAAAAATGCAGTGATTGTTTTGCTGGAAAGCAGAACAAAGTTTCATTCACGAGTTCTTCATCACGAAAGCAAGATATACTTGATTTGGTACACTCCAATATATGTGGTATGAAGGTAAAGTGGTTCTCTTTACTTTGTGACATTTATTGATGATCATTCGAGGAAGATATTGGTATACACTTTGAAGACCAAAAATCAAGTACTTAATGTATTTAAGAAATTTCAGGCATCAATTGAGAGACAAACGGGTAAAAAGATGAAGTGTATTCGAATAGATAATGGAGGTGAGTACATAGGCCCCTTTGACTAGTATTGTAGAGAGCAACGTATCCTGCATCAAAAGACACCTCCTAAGACTCCTCAGTTGAATGCTTTGGTAGAGAGAATGAGCAAGACCTTAACTAAAAGAGTTAGAAGTTTGCTTTCATAAAAAAAATTACCAAATTCTTTTTGGCTTAAAGCATTAAGTACAGCTTCGTGCGTAATTATTTAATTAGACACCATGTGTACCGTTGGAGTTTGATGTACAAAACAAAGTTTGGACACGTAAAGCGGTTTCTTATGATTCTTTGCGTGTCACATTTGTTCATATTCTTAAAAATGAGAGATCAAAGGTTGATGCAAAGACTCAACAATGTGTATTAATTGGGTATGGTCAAGACGAATTTGGTTACAAATTGTATGGCCCAGTTCAGAAGAAAATAGTTCAAAGTTGAGATGTTATTTTCATTGAAAACCAGACTATAGACGATATTGACATGTCCGAGAAGATGGTACCAAACAACCTTGATGATCTAGTTGACTTAGATCCAATTCCTTTGACATCCAAATTTTTTGAGATTATGGAAGAAATTCAGGATGAGAACATGGATTTAAATGAGGCAGATGTTCCTATACAAGAAGAAATACATGATGATGCTCCCCAGTCGCAACGTGTTGGAAAACCCACATATTAATGTTTGGAGGTTTACTCGAGACCGAAAAGTTTCTACACGCTATTCTTCTAATGATTATATATTGTTGACAGATACATGCTAACTAGATAATTATGAGGAAGCTATGGAAGATGAACATAAAGAGGTGTGGGTTGATGCCATTCAAGATGAGATGCATTCATTGCATGAGAATCATAAATTTGAGTCGTTGAAACTGCCTAACGGTAAAAGGGTCTTGAAGAATCGATGAGTTTATAGGTAAAGCAAGAAGAACACACCGCACGTCCACAGTACAAAGCTAGATTAGTTGTGAAGGGATTTACACAGAAAAATGGTGTTGACTTTAATGAGATTTTTCCTTTAGTTGTGAAAATGACATCCGTTCGAGTGGTACTTGGCTTAGCCGTTACACTTGATTTAGAGGTTGAGTATATGGATGTGAAGACCGCCTTCCTATACGGTAATTTAGAGGAAGATATTTATATGGAACAGTCGGAGGGTTTTGAAGTGAAAGGAAAAAATGATTATGTGTGTAAATTGAAGAAAAGTCTTTATGACTTAAATCAAGCATCGAGGCAGTGGTACAAGAAGTTTATGTTAGCTATGGGGGAGCATGGCTACAAGAAAACTTATTCAGATAATTTTTTATTTGTGCAAAAATTTTCTAATGATGATTTTATTATCCTTCTAATTTATGTTGATGACATGTTGATTGTTAACAGAAATTCTTCACGGATTGAGTTGTTGAAAAATTAGTTGAACAAGTCTTTTGCGATGAAAGACTTGTTAGGTTTGTAAAATTCATGAAAACAATCAAATTGCACAAAATAAGCGGAAGCATGGAAAATCAGAGTTTTAAAATTTTACAAACCATAAACCCGGATCACCCTTTATGCGTAATTATTAATTAAACAAAAAGATAAAGAACAAGAATCATACCCTTAAAGATTCGAGCTTCCTCAGGTACAAGTTCACCTCCAATCTTTTCGCGTTCAACTTGAATCCATCAGGTTTGGTTCCTTCCTTTGATCAATGTTAGCCACCCAAGTGTTTGGCCTCTAGAGGTGATCCACCAAGGAAGAAGAAATATTCAAGAAGAAGGGTGGTTAACTAAACCCTAGTTTTCTATCTCTATAGAAAAAGAAGTACTCTCCAACAATTGGAATCACGTCTGTTGTGAAAAAAATCAACAACCACACTCCACCCATAATAAGACTCCTCTTATTTATATATGTGGGCAACCCTCCTTAACAATTAAGGAATTTTGTTTTATTTTAATTAATTAAATTCCTTTAATTAATTATGCTCCCAATCTTATTAGGAATAATTAATTAAAATCTTTTAATTAATTTGCCTCCTAATCTTATTAGGAATGTATGAGAGTACTTTTATTAATTAATTCTCAAACTCCTTTTGGAATTAAATAATAATAATAGTAATAATAATAAGACTCCTCTTATTAATTTATATTTAATATTTCTAAAATATTAAATAATAAATATTAAGTTATTTAATTTATTCTATCACCATAGATTAAATTAAATATACTTAACTTATTATTATTATGATTATGCCATTTACTTCTTAAATAATTATTCTTCCTTTTATAGTGTGACTCTTTAGGTTCTCCATACTAAACCGGTTGTGAATAAATCAATTAGAACAATTCTAATCTTATTTAAATAAATAAATTAAATTATTAAATTATTTAAATAAATAATATTTATTCTACAATTGGGATAAGCCTCCCTAGCGATCAACGACTTTCCAGATAATATAGATTTCAACATTAATCATAAAAGAACCTTTGAGTAAATAGTTCTCAGACAATTCAATCCTTCCACCATACAATGTCCCAATTAAATATAAGACATGGAATTACTGTCAAGTCTTATTTTATTTAATTATATGTATTTCGATCCTTAAATGCACAACACCAAATAATGTAAATTAGAAACTCCTTTCTAATTTCATTACTCATTGCCAAGGACTCTTTGGGTTGTCATTTATCGAATCACATAGGACATTTCTCTTCTTTTACTAGAAGTGGTAGATTCTTTATTGATCATACATTATCTCCATGTACAAATTATTATACCCAAGCATACCCTTTGATATACCCTAAGGGTCTTAAGGAATAAGTCAAAATATAACTCATCATACACAAGATACTATGATGATCTCAAGTCCAAGGATCACTTATACTACTATCACTACAGGAATTCCTATTGACAGGCAAGTAAAACTCCATTAGGTATTCCTTAGCGAGCCATGTTCAGTGAACTTATTCTCTAATAAGCACCTACATACTTGCCTTAGTGTCTCCACACATATGATCATGAGATCAATCATCCTCACCCAATGAGCAAGCAACGTATGTTCCAATCTATTCGGATTCACTAATCCCCAATTTAGTAATCCAACGATTGAGAACTATTTTAGTTTTAAACTTTCTAAGAATTTAGATCTCATTAGAATGATCATCATCATTATTCTAAAAGCATTGCTTAAAACTATGGGTTTATCACATATTATAAAACAGCATCATGTAGATAATTAAAAGCCTTTAATAAATTAATACTTTTTATTAATAAATGAATAAGATTGTTACAAAGTATATGCTTTTATCATCAAACATGATTGACTTGTGTGCATACTACTTTCAAGACTTGGATCCAAAAAAGCAGATACTTGGCATAAGAATCACACGGGATAGAAATGCTAAGCAATTATTTTTGTCACAAGAGAAGTACATCGAGAAGGTACTTCAAAATTTTCACATGGATAAGGTTAAAGTGGTTAGCACTCCTCTTGCTTCCCATTTTAAGTTGAGCACAACACAATGTCCTTCAACTAATGAAGAGAAGAAAAATATGGATATACTTCCATATGCTTCAGCTGTAGGAAGTAATGTATGACATGGTGTGTACACGGCCGGACTTGCGTTTGCAGTTGGTGTTGTCAGCCGTTATTTGTCAAATCAAGAAAAGAACATTGGAATGCAGTTAAGTGGATTTTGCGGTAATTTTTGAGGCACTTTTGATTTGTGACTTTGTTTCGGAAATAAAAGATTAGAGTTAGTTGGTTACAAAGATGCAAATATAGCTGGATATCTCAATACCCAAAAATCTACTTTAGGTTATATGATTTCTTTTGCTAGTGGGGCTGTGTCAAGGAAGTCTAAACTTCAAAAGTGTGTTGCACTTTCTACAACAAAGGCAGAGTTTATTCCAACAACTGAAGCGAGTAAGGAGTTGCTATGGTTGAAATTTTTTTTTGAACGAGTTAGAATTCAAACAGAAGAGGTACGTATTATTTTGTGATAATTAGAGTGCTATTCACCTTGGTAAGAATTCGTTATTTCATTCCAAATTAAAAACATATTGATGTGAGATATCATTAGATTAGAGATGTTCTTGATGCCATATCGCTAGAACTTCAGAAGATTTATGTAGACAATAATGGTTCTGATATGCTGACAAAGATATTGCCAAGGGGAAAACTTGAGTATTGCAGATTGAGTGTCGTGATGGCAAACCCCTCCACATAGTCGTGAAGGGGATATTTATTGGGTTATTACCTCTTATGTGGGTTAGCCCAATTTGTAGCCCATATGGTCCATTGACCCATATGGATGATATAACATAGGTTTCAGAAAAAAATAGAAGTAACGAGTAACAAAAACAGAAAAGAGAAAAAGGAAAAACTGATTCCTCTTGAAAATAATGTAGTATTTTTTAGCTCAGCAATAAGAAGGTCATTCGTGGTCCGATTGAGCTAATTTTTGGTGGGTGACGCCGTAACTTGTTGGTCTTCAATCTGAATGGTGAGATTGAGCATCAGAGTCTCGTAGAATCAGGTTGTTCTGTATGTTGTTGATACATTTTTTGCGAGGGTTGGTGGAGTTCTTAAGTTTTCTCTTTTTATTCTTCTTGTTGAAGACGTATGCCAAGAATATGTTATTCTTGATGGTTGTTGCTGGTTTATGCCTCTAGTTGCTGCTAGAGAAAACATTGTATTTCCCGTTATTATTGATAGTGGAAGATTTGGTGGACTACGATCCTGTGGTTTTTTACTCCTCACATTAAGGAGTTTTTCACGTAAAAATTTGATTATGTTCTTGTGTCTGTTTATTCTTAATTATTAACTACTTTGATTATTTTTCTTATTGGGTTTACACAAGAGGAGAGAATTATATTATTCTGATGTACTGTTAGTGTTGTTTGGTTTGTTTTTCTCCCAACAAGTGGCCTTAGAGCTATGATTGTTATTGAATTATTTTCCTTGTGTTAAACGATGGAAACTAATACGAGTAAGATGGTGACTTTGAATGGTTCAAATTATTATATTTGGAAAGGGAAAATGAAGGACCTCCTTTATGTGAAGGATTATTATTTGCCAGTGTTTTTCGATGTGAAGCTTGAGAAAAAGATCGATGACTAGTGGAAAATTCTGCATTGTCAAGTGTGTGGTTACATTAGGCAATGAGTTGATGATAATTATTTGAATCATATTATTGGAGAGACTCATGCACAGAATTTGTGGAGCAAATAGAGTTGAGTCAGGTGGAGGACAAGATGATCACTCATGCGTTTGGCACCATCCAGTGAAGTATGCTTTGAGTTGGGTGGAGCGGGCTCGAGATGGCTCTGGAAAAGTTTCTCAGGGTGAAGGGTTCACATGGAGCAAGGTTATACTCCCACATTTGCCTCGGGCGTGGTGGAGTAGTATTAAAGTTGAGTAGAGCTCTTAAAGGATTCAATGATGGTGTGCTTAATGTTGACTACTCTAGTATGATACTTGTGATGGGTATTCAAGTGAAAGGTGGAGATTGTTAGGATATTAACATGAATCCCACAAGAGTATAGATGGGTTAATAACTATAGTAGAATTTCAACCTTATAGGTTAACCTTTTAGGTAAGGAGGTAGTCCAACATGCTTATTATGCTAGTTTACATATGTGTGTGATGAATTGATATGGGATGGATCATGCAATTTCGCTACACAACAATGAGCCTAAGGCACATAATGTTGAGTTGAAGAATATATACTAGAAAAGAACAACAATGGGCCTAGACTGTAAAAACTAGAAAGTTGGATCAATGTGTACCATCCGGGATTAGTTATGACCGGAACACCCATTTCTGTCAATACCATCGGAAATTTACGTCTCGGCCGATATTTAAATTGGGACGGAACACAACTATTATCATACTATTTTTCTCCAAAAAAACTTTTATTTCGTATCGTACCGTTCAGTATGGGGTTGATTACTATGGGTTATACTATGTTAGAAAATGATATATTTACAATTTTATATATCAAGTTTTTTATTGTCAGTTACGTAAATAAATATTAATGCTAAATTTTATAAGAATGACTCATCATATTATCTATATGTTTAAATAAATTATTATTAATATTTATCCACATAACTGATAATAAAAAAATGAATACATAAAATCACAATATATATCATTTTTCTAAATTTTATATGTAGTCATTAAAACTTCAAGATACAAGATTAGGATATAAAAACAAATATGTTTTAGTTTGAACATCGTTGTATGACACATAACAATATGTCAAAAGATATGTGACGCGAGAAGAATTATCTACGAAGATTCGATATAATTTATGTTTTGGTATATAAGGAAAATTTAAATATTTGATATATTTTTATTTATTAATTAGTAGTCAAGTAGGTTTAATTATTATTTAGCAATTTTAGGAAGTTTTTCAATTCTGTTGTAATTAGGAATCTTTTTAGGTAGGTTTTTGATTCCTAATCAATTTGTTATTTCCTTATAGGATTAGGGTTTATATATAATTAAGAACAACTTATTATTATTATTATTATTATTATTATTATTATTATTATTATTATTATTATTATTGTTGTTGTTGTTGTTATTATTATTATGAATTACTTGGCTACTTAGTCAATTTATTTCAATCTTTGTGAATTCTTGTGATTGCAAAGTACGTAGATTTAATTCTTGTGATTGTTTCTATTCTCTTTACCGTCTTTCGTTGTGTCAGTTGGTATCAAAGCCTGGGAGTTAGCCCACGATAAGGACGATTCTACTGATTAAAGAAAGAGACAACCCACTCCAATGTCAGTATGAAGGAGAATGATGTCGATCGAAGCTGCTTAGCTGGAGATTGCAAGCAACCATTCGTTCATCGTGGGGACTAGGTAAAACTAGTCTAATCTATCTTTTGATTTTATGTTTATCCCCACAAAAAATAAATCAATCCAGATTTGTGTAGTGAAAATGTCTAAAGCTACAAAGGCAAGCATTGAACAATTATGGGATTATATTGACTTTCTTAAGAGTGAATATGATGAATATGAATGGTTGCATTATGAGATTTATGTTCGCTATCGTAAAAACTTGTTGTCCCAATATGATGATCTTTTGGAGGAATTAGAGGAAACACATTATAGACTTGATAAATTGAATCATAAGTATCAAGTTGAGAAACGAAGAGCTTGAGAACAACATGAAAGGGAGCTTTATTTTCGGAGGGAGATATCTTTTCTGACTAATGAAGGTAGAATGTGTTGCAAGAATATCATAGCCAGCCTGGAAAATCTTAAAGAAAGTTGTAGCTCCATCAATATTACTTCTCAGCTATGTGATTTGTTCGTTCTAATAGAGAGTGTGGAAGACACGAAGGAGGTAGTTAAAGAAGCGGTTATTGTTAAAGACGAACTAAGCTTAGTGGTTGAGGAGGATCATGATTTGGAGTTATCGTGACATAAGGATATGAATATCATAAAAATTGAGATTGATCATGAGGTTGTTCAAAATCCTGTGTTCGACAGCTTGAAATTTTTTGATTTCATCGTTCCTAATCATTTGTTGCAAGTGCAAGTTAATACGAGTGCTTTGATTACTTCAAAATTATTTCCAAAATTTTTCTTTGAGAAACAACATCGTGAATACATGGTAAGATTGCAAATATCTAGCTGTTGGGGCTTGATATTACTTCATTTTAAAATTCGAGGTCGAATTTTCTCCAAGAAAAGGGGAATGACACGGGAAGAATTATCCACCAAGATTCGATATAATTTATGTTTTGGTATTTATGGAAAATTTAAATATTTGATGTATTTTTATTTATTAATTAGTAGTCAAGTAGGTTTAAAATTATTATTTAGTAATTTTAGGAAGTTTTTCAATTCTATTTAATTAGAAATCTTTTTAGGTAGATTTTTGATTCCAAATCAATTTGTTATTTCCTTATTCCTAGGGTTTATTTTACTAGTATAAATATAATGCAAGGTTGATGTAATTAGGAACAACTCGTTATTATTATTCTAGTTTTTGAATTACTTGACTACTTAGTCAATTTATTCTAATCTTTATGAATTTTTGTGATTGCAAAGTATGTAGATTTAATTGCTGTGATTGTTTCTATTCTATTTATCGTTTTCCGTGTCAATATGATAAGAACTACAAACAAATTTCAGTTTGAGGTGTTTAAGATTGTTTATAAGTAATTAACTTGATTTATAATTAATTTAAAAAGCAAAAATGATCCGTAACTTGCCTTTTTTGAAATTGATTATGATCACATATTATGAAAATAATACGAAACACGGATTATTTGGCAAAATCTATTATTCACCAAGTATATAAAGATACTATTAAGCGATAGAGTTATAAAATTGAAGTAACTCATTATTATTCAATCAGAAAATATATAATTTATCGACTCCACAATAAAATTTAAAAAATTAGGTGTTTTTTCAACTTCTTACTAATTTATCCATATTGATAATTACTACATTCATTACACTCTTTACTTCACAACATTCCTTTAGAGTAAAAATTATGTTTTTCAATAATCACTTCTTCACTCCTACATTTACTAGATATGTATCAAGACATATCTTATAATAAAATATTTCTTTAATTATAATTTGATAATATATCACTTACAATTAATACTTATTATTAAAATTATATTACCTCCGTTTCAAATAATAAGATTAATATTAATTTTTGAAATCAAATTGAAATATTTTCAAATTCAAAATTATGAAGATTCATTAGAAATTAAAAGACATTACATTTTTGAACTGAAATAATTAAAATTTAAAGGAATTTTTGTCAATTTTGAGATTGAAAATGTCTTAAGTTGATTTCAAAAAATCAACAATGATTTTATATTTTCGGACGGAGGAAATATTTTATTTCGATTATTTTCAACTGAGATAATTAGAAATGTTTATTAATATAATTAGTGAAAATATGTTTTCCCAGTTATTTATTTTTCAATTTAAAAAAATTCTAAACCAATTCAAACGGGGCCAATAATTTGCACGAGCAGCACGACAATATTGCACGTGAGATATATTTTGAGTGGCTTTTAAATTTTCTTCTAAAATCTTTTATCCTCCGAACAATCCGGCATTAAGTTGGGACTATCCCAACTTCCCAATTAAATTCCAAATGCCAACCCTTAAACTTGTTGACGTGGACTTGAATAAGTTTCAAATGATAACAACACCTTACCATTGCAATCACTTAGCATTCCAACAAAGACTTATAAATATAATCAACACCACCAAATTCCTCTATCTTTCCCTATAAGCTCTAATACTTCAAGTTCTTCAATCCTTTAGTTTTGGCCATGGCGACAAATGATTTTAATTTCCCAAAAGTACTTGACCAGAATATTGCTCATCTAACCTTTACTCCATCTTTGTGGCGAATTTCTTCGCGTGTTTTTTCAGATTTTCACTACGAAAATATTAACGACGGTAAGATCCGAAATTTGCATACAAAAAGCTTATCGGAATTGCTAGGAGATCATGCCGAGGAAAAAAATGGACATGTTGTGGGAAGACTTCAATGATGAATTTCAAGTCGAAGATTCTGAATGTTGTGTAATGATAGATAAAAGTAAATTAAGAAGAGAACATAATAGATGTATTAATAATCTCTTGCATTCAAGTGGTCATCCACAATTCTTTTGATATCAAATCAATTTCTTAGATGTGGTGTCTCTGTCCAAAACTTACCTATGCGGCTCTTTTTATACAAAATATATATAACACCAACTAACATTTACATTTCAATAACTTAAGTTTCATTAAAGCAATTTAATGGCTTAAGTTTCCACCATTTATTTTGGTGGTTACTTTCTTTCAATTAATTCATTTCTAACACCCCCTTGGATGACCACTACTTAAGAATATGCCTCGTTAAAAACCTTACCAAAGAAAAACCATGTGGAAAAAAATTTGGCTAAGGAAAAGAGTACAATATTTTTGTATAACTTCTAGTGCCATAGGATTGCCTCATTAAAACCTTGCAAAGGAAAACCCAATGGGAAAAAACCTTAGCGAAGGAAAAAGAGTACAATCAGCACATATCCTTCAGAAAATTTACTCCCCCTCATGAGTACCACTGTTCATGGTAAAAATATCCTTAAGTAAATAGCATGCCGATATTGTGCCTCATCTTTTTAAAAGTCGCGATTGGTAATGGCTTAGTGAACATATCGATTAAATTATCACATGATCGTATCTGCTTTACATCAATATCACCACTCTTCTTACGGAGCTCGTGTGTATAAAAAGAATTTTGGTGTAATATGCTTGGTTCTATCACCTTTGATATAGCCTCCCTAATTTGAGTGATCTGGCGGCATTATCCTCATATAATATTGTTGGACTATTTATGATTGATGATAATCCACAGTTCTCACGAATATCTTTGAATTCTGGAGATCTTAACCAAACACATTCACGACTCGCTTCATGAATTGCAATAATCTCTGCATGATTTGAGGAAGTAGCGAAATTGTTTTATGAGATCTCCATGAAATAGCGATATTTCCATAAGTAAATAAATATCTGTTTGTGATCGGCCTTTGTGTGGATCGGAAAGGTAACCGCATCGACATATCCAACTAGCGTGATTTTGATCCATTTGGATAAAATAATCCAAAATCGATAGTCCACGAAGATATCGAAAAATATGCTTAATTCCATTCAATGTCTTGAGTTGGTGCGAGAACTATACCTTCTTTAGTAAGTTAAGCGCAAATCTTTATATCGGTCGTGTGAAATTTGCAAGATACATCAAAGCACCAATTGCACTAAGATATGGTACTTGAGGACCGAAGTTTCTTCATCATTTTCTTGTGGTGAAACGGATCTTTCTTAACATCAAGTAATGACTCACCATTGGAGTGCTCAAAGGATGAGCTTTATCCATATAAAATTGCTTGAAGAACTTTTACGTGTATGTTGATTGATGAACAAGAATTCCATTGGAAGATGTTGATTTGCGAGGCGAAGACAAAATTTTGTCTTACGAGATCTTTCATCTCAAATTCATTTTTTAAATAATTTGTTGTTTTTTGTTAACTCTTGGAGTCCCTATAAGATTTAGATCATCAACATATCTTTGCAACAATAGCAAATTGAATTACGATTTCTTGATAAAAACACATGGACAAATTAGATTATTTTTAAATCCTTCTTTCAAAAGATATTCTTGAGGCGATTATACCACGTGCGTCCGGATTGTTTTAACTTTATATAAGGATCTTTGTAGCTTGATAGAATACATACTTGAGATGTAGAATTATATGCTTGGGCATTTTATATCCTTGAGGGATTTTTATGTAGATATCATTATCTAATGATCCCATGAGATATCTTTGTAACAACATCCATTAATCGCATATCAAATTTTCTTTTGCTACTACTGAAGCTAACTAAAAATCTGAATATAATTGCATCCATTACGAGGAGCATATGTTTCTTCATAATCAATCTAGGGTCTCTGCGAGAAACCTTGTCTTCTAAAGTCGCGCTTTGTACCTTGTAATTTCATTTTTCTCATTTCGTTTACGTACGAATACCCATTTATATTCAACAGGAATTGCACCTTTAGGAGTTTGGAGTACAGGTCCAAACACTTCACGTTTACATAGTGAATTTAATTCTGCTTGAATTGCCTCTTTCCACTTTGACCAATCATTTCTTCTTTGACATTCATCAATGGTTTGTGGTTCATATTCATGATCATCACTTCTGGTGATATCGAGAGCAACTTTGTATGAAAATATATTATCGACAACAATTTTATTTCTATCGATACTTCTCTCTGTATATGCATAATGTATTGAGATCTCATTATTTTCATCATGCTTGATCCTCTTGGGAGATAACTCATCATACATTTGAGAGATAACTCTTCAAGAGTTTTATTTTAGGAGAGATTTTGTTCATAAGTTTTGGATTGATCAATTATCTACTGTGGTTTGTTTAATGGGTATAACCTCTTTATAAGAATTTATGACTTTTTTTTCTTGTACTTTCCTCTTAGGGAATTTTATCTTTAACAACGATTGGTCTTCCACGCTTGGTGTGGCTTTGATTCATTCTTTGTTGTATTAAGCGGTTGTCTACTGAGGGACTTCAATCCGTCTTTGGAGTATTAGCAATTTGGAATGTGAGATTTCACTATTTTCTTATTATCGGTGAATACATACGGTAATTGATTTGCAATTCCTTGCAAATGAATAATCCTTTGAACTTCTAGTTCACATTGATTTGTATGAGGATCAAGATGAGATAACATCGAAACATTTCAAGTAATCTCACATCGTGCTTCAGGCAACGATTTTTCTCCCCCTAATTGTGGGAAAATTGTTTCATTAAAATGACAATCCTCAAAACGTACCTTAAAAACATCACCAGTTAGAGGTTCAAGATATCTAATGATAGATGGGGAATCAAAACCCGTATAAATTCCAAGTCTACGTTGAGGACCCATCTTTGTGCGTTGTGGGGGTGCAATAGGTACATATACAACACAACCAAATGTGCGTAAGTGAAAAATATTTGGTTGTTGGCCAACCTGAAGTTCTGATGGTGAGAATTTATGATAAGCAGTTGGCCTAATGCAAACTAATGATGCAGCATGTAAAATAGCATGACCCCAAGCAGAAACTGGTAATTTTGATTTCATAAGCAAAGGTCGAGCAATAATTTGAAGTCTCTTGATAAGAGATTCAGCTAAACCATTTTGAGTATGTGTATGAGCAACAGGATGTTCAACATCAATTCAATTGACATCTGATAATCATCAAAAGCTTGGGATGTGAATTCACGACATTATCTAAGCGAATTTTCTAATTGGATAATCGAAATTGTGCTCTCAACCTAATTATTTGAGCGAGAAGTCTAGCAAATGCAACATTTCTAGTAGAAAGTAAACATACATGTGACCATCTAGTTGATGCATCAATTAAAACCATAAAATACTTGAATGGACCCTGAGGTGGGTGCATTGGTCCACATATATCACCACGAATTCTTTCTAAGAAAGATGGGCACTCAACAACAATCTTTGAATGTGATGGTTTGATAATTAATTTACCTTGAGAACATACCTTTACATGAATAATCGATAGTAAAAAGAATCTTACGGTTCTTTAAGGGATGTCCGTAGGAGTTATCAATAATTGACGCATCATTATAGATCTGGATGACCGAGGCGATCATGCCAAAGCATAAAAACCTTTGGGTTAGAACACTTACGGTGTATTGCAACATTTGTTTCAATTGTTCTCATTGTAGTATAATATAACCCGGAAGAGAAAATAGGCAATTTTTTCTAGTATGAGCTTACGGCCCGATACAATTGAAGTAATATAAAGAAATTCTTCTTTGCCGCCGTTATTGGTTTCAATATGATAACCATTATAACGTATATCTTAAAAATTTGAGTAAATTTCTTCTTGATTTAGAAGAATACAAAGCATCATCAATACAAAGTTGTGTGCCCTTTGGCAACATTATAATCGCTCTTCGGAACCTTGATCAAGTTGATTTTTGATATGGTATTGACATTGGCTTTGCATAATTTTAAAATTTGAAAATATTTTTTATCTTTGAGTATCGTATGAGTTGTTTACCTTTGTCCATTAACAAAAATCTTCATAGTCATCTTGGAATTGATTTTACCAGTTGAACCCATGCATCTTCATATATACAAAACATAAATTAAACTTTATAAAAATACTTATTACCTTTCCATAATATAATAAAAGAAAAATAATTATTTGGTTTGGACATTTCCATCACCAATCATACTTATTAAGATAATATAGTAAAAGAAAATAATTAATTGGTATGAACATTTTCATCACCAATCAAATTGTCAAATTTTCCATCAACATTCTCATAGAAATCGGTGGCATCAAGATAAGTCATATCCACTCCATTTTGAAGATCAAGATAATTCATGGGATCCTCGACATCATTATGATCAATAAAGTTTGTTTCAATTCCTTTTCCCTTTTCTTTTATGGAGGCTTGGTACAATTCTACCAAATGTTTAGAAATCGACGAGTGCGTGACCGATGACCTTCCATTCCACACCTATAACACTTATTTTCATGGCCATTTGATGGTTTATTTTGTAAACCCTTGCCATTTTATTCTACGATGGTAAGGTGTGTTATTCCTTTTGAAGAATTATGAGTATGATCCTCTTTATATTGATTATTCCTTCCGCTTGACGATAATTACGCCATACGATACGACCACGACCACGAACATAATTTTCTTTATGTTTATCAAATGAGGTTCCATTAAGCGAGGGAATGGAGTAAACCGATCGGCGAGATTGGTGGTTTTTCAGCAAAAGCTCATTATTTTGTTCAGCCACTAGAAGAAATGATATTAGTTCAGAATATTTTGTGAACTTACGCTCTCGATATTTCTTGCTAGGAGCATATTTGAGGCATGAAATGTAGTAAATGTTTTTTCTCTAACATATCTTCATCGGTGATTTTCTCCCACATAATTTTAATAGTGAGATTATTTTAAAAAGTGCGAAATTGTACTCACTCACACTTTTAAAATCTTGCAACCTCGAGTGCGACCAATTATAACGAGCTTTTGGAAGGATTATAGATTTTTGATTCTCATATCTCTCTTTTAAATCATTCCACAAGACAAAGAGGATCTTTCACGATAAGATACTTTCAGATTTTAATTCTTCATGGAGATGATGGCGAATAAAAATCATTGATTTTTTTGCGATCTGCGGGGATGCGTGATTGCTGACCTTAATTGTATCTCAAGATTCTTTGCCTCTAGGTGAATCTCGACATCGAGGTCCATGACGGGTAATTCTTTAGAGATGTCGAGGCGACAAATTCAAGTTTTGTAAGATTTGTCATCTAAAAAAAACACATGCGATAATATAAAATACTACTAGTTAGTAATAATTAAACATATCTAAAAATGATGGTAGATATAATATAATGGTGGTGAGGTGTAGCCTCTTGCATTACATCTTATTATATATAGTATATATATATATATATATATATATATATATATATATATATATATATATATATATATATATTTTTATGTAATTTTATTATTAATGATAAAAACATTGATATGGGACATACTTGGTCATATTACATAAACACATAAAGTTATTATATATATATATATACACACTATGTTTTAGCATATTTAATTTTACTAAAACAATACAATACTTATATATATATGATTAAATTTAATTTTAATAAAATGATACTTACGGTGAGTTGAGATAATTTCCTTTCCAAAATTACATAGAACTTAGATGTGGTGTCTTTGATAACGTGTTGTGTAATGATAGATAAAGTAAATTAAGAAGAGAACAAAATAGCAATATATATTAATAATCTCTTGCATTAAAGTGGTCATCCACAATTCTTTTGATATCAAATCAATTTCTTGGATGTGGTGTCTCTGTCCAAAACTTACCTCTGCTGACTCTTTCTATACAAAATATATATAACACCAACTAACATTTACATTTCAATAATTTAAGTTGCATTAAAAGCAATTTAATGGCTTAAGTTTCCACCATTTATTTTGGTGGTTACTTTCTTTCAATTAATTCAAGGAATAGAAAATGAATAGACATCCATATTTATAACTATTCATAACACTCGCCCTTGGATGTCCATTACTGAAGAATATGCCTCGTTAAAACCTTACTAGAAAAAACCCTGTGGGACAAAAACCTAGTGAAGAAAAAAAGAGTACATTATTCTTCAAAATACTTATGAGATGCCGCTTCATTTAAAACTTTACTCCCCCTCATGACTATATCAGTTGAGATCTCTGAGTTGATGCAATCCAAGGCTGTGAACTAACTTCTCAAATGTAGTGGTAGGAAGCGCCTTTGTCAATAAATCTTCCAAATTTTCACTTGAACGAATTTGTTGAACATTTATATCACCATTCTTCTGAAGGTCATGAGTGAAAAAAAACTTTGGTGAAATATGTTTTGTACTATCACCTTTGATATATCCTTCCTTGAGTTGGGTAATGCATGTTGCGTTATCCTCATATAAGATTGTTGATGCTTCTTTTCCTGAAGATAAACCACAAGCTCCTCGTATGTGTTGAATTACAGACCTTAACCACACACATTTACGGCTAGCCTCATGGAGTGCCAAAATTTTAGCATAATTAGAAGATGTAACTACTATAGTTTGTTTCATTGAATGCCATGAAATGGTGGTTCACCACATGTGAATACATATCTAGTTTGCAACCGAGCATTATGAGGATCGGATAGGTACCCTGCATCTGCAAAACTAGTCAAATCTATTTGGGTTGGCTAAAAAAATACAAACCAATATTCTTTGTACCTTGTAGGTAACGAAGTACATGTTTAACCCAATTCCAATGCCTTCGGGTTGGATAAGAGATATATCTTGCTAATAAGTTGACAGAGAATGATATATTAGATCTTATATAACCAGCGAGATACATTAGTGCTCCAATTGCACTCAAGTATGGTACTTCAGGACCAATAATCTCCTCATCTTTTTCTCGAGGTTAGAAAGGGCCTTTATTTACATCAAGTGACTTCACGACCATTGGGGTGTTCAACAAATGTGCTTTGTCCATATAAAATTGTTTTAGCACCTTCTCTATATAAGTTGTTTGCTGCATAAGAATCTCATCCTTTAAATGTTTTGTTTATAACCCAAGACACAATTTTGTTTTTCCAAGATCTTTCATTTCAAACTCTCTCTTCAAGTATTCTACTGCCTTTAAAATCTCTTCAGGAGTTCCAATGATATTTAGATAATCAACATATACCGCAATAATAACAAACTCAAATCCATATCTCTTTATAAAAATGCATGGGCTAACGGGATCATTCTTATATCCATCCTTCAACAAATATTCGCTAAGACGGTTATACCACATGCGACCGGATTGTTTTAATCCATATAAAGACCTGTTTAATTTAATTGAGTAATGTTCTCGAGAATCGAATTTACATGTTTCTGGAAATTTAAATCCTTTTGGGAGTTTCATATAAATATCATTATCAAGTGGGCCATACAAATATGTTGTAATGACATCCATTTGACGTAAGTCAAGTCTCTCATTTATTTCCAGACTGATTAGAAATTGAAAAGTAGTCACATCCATCACAGGAGAGTATGTTTCTTCATAATCAATACAAGATCTTTTCGAAAATCCTTGCGCAACTAGTCGTTCTTTATGTCTCACAATTTCACCCTTTTCATTTCATTTCTGAACAAAAACCCATTTCTACCCCATTGGTTTTACACCATCAAGTGTACGAACTACTAGTCCAAAAATTTCTCTTTTTAAGAGATTTCAATTCTGCTTCAATTGTATCTTTCAATTTTGGTCAATCAAGTCTATGTCTGCATTCCTCAATAGACATTGATTCAAGATCCTCGTCATTATTTATAACATCTAGCGCTATATTGTATGAAACAAATATCAGTGACGTCGATTTCATTTCGGTTCCATATTTTTCTTGACATGACATAATTTATAGAGATTTCTTCATTTTCACTAATTTCAGGTACCTGGTTGTCTTCTGGAACTGTAATATTAGTCATGTCTAGGGGTTTTTCTGTAAACTCTTCCTGAGTTATCATTTCCCCATCCTGGCCATCTTGAATCTTTGCTCCTTTTCTTTTTCAAAGATTCTTATCTTTGGAATCGACTGGTCTACCACGCTTCAGGCGTGCTTTGGATTCATTTGCAACAAAAGGTTGTCCTGCTGAGACATTAATTTTAATTGGATCATTAACAACTGGTATATGTGACTTTGTTACACTCTTTGGGTCGGCAAATGCATCTGGCAATTGATTTGCTAAACCTTGTAAATGAATTATCTTTTGAACTTCTAGTTCACATTGTTTTGTACGAGGATCAAAATGAGACAATGATAATTCATTCCAACTTATCTCTTTTTTCAATTGCTATTTCCCCCCCCCCCCCCCCCTAATGTTGGGAAAATTGATTCATTAAAATGACAATCAACGAATCTAGCTGTAAATAAATCCCCTGTTGACGGTTCTAAATATTTAATTATAGATGGGGATTCATATCCAACATATATTCCCAACTTCCTTTGAGGACCCATCTTAGTACGTTGTGGTAGAAGAATATGAATATATACAGCACAACCGAAAATTATTAGATGGGAAATATTTGGTTCTTGACCAAAAACCAATTATAAAGGGGAGTACTTATGATAACTTGTTGGTCTGATGCAAATTAGTGTTGCTGCATGTAAAATAACATGACCCCAAGTAGAAATTGGGAGTTTTAATCTCATTAGTAATGTTCTTGCAATCAATTGAAGATGCTTAATAAGTGATTCTACAAGGCCATTTTATGTGTGAACACGTGCTATAGGATGTTCAACACTTAACCCAATAGACATACAATAATCATTGAAAGTTTGGGAAGTAAATTCACCAACATTGTCAATACGAATTTTCTTGATGGGATAATCTGGAAAATGTGCTCATAATATAATTAATTCAGCAAGTAACCTTGCAAATGCCAGATTACGAGTTGATAATAAAGATATATATGAACACCTATTTGATGCATCAATTAAAACCATAAAATATCTAAAAGGTTCACCTGGTGGATGAATTGGTCCATATATATCACCTTGTATTCGTTCCAAAAAAGTAAGGGATTCAATCCCTATCTTAGCTGGTGATGGTTGAATAATTAACTTGCCTTGAGAACAAGCAGCACATGGGAAATTATTTGATTAAAGAATCTGTTGGCTTTCCAATGGATGTCCACATGAATTCTCAATTATTCTTTGCATCATTATCGATCCAGGATTGCCTAACCGATCATGCCAAACAACAAAGTTATTGAGATTCGTAAGCTTTTGGTTAATGACCACATTTGTTTCAATTATTCTAATTCTCGTGTAGTACAAACTAGAGGAAAAGGCTGATAATTTTTCTAATATACTTTTATTACCCAAGATTATACTTGTAATATGAAGGTAATCAATGTTTCCTTCACATTTAGCCTAAATGTGATACCCATTTCGGCAGATATCCTTAAAACTCAATAAATTTCTTTGAGACCTGGGAAAGTATAATGCTTCATTAATTTCAAATTTTGTTCCTCAAGGCAAGAATATGTTAGCTCTTTCGGAGCTTTCTATTAATTTTGCACTACCCGATATAGTACTAACATTAGCTTTTTGCATTATTAAAGAAGAAAAATATTTCTTATTCTTTAATATAGTGTGCGTAGTGGCGCTGTTTGCTAGACAAATATCTCCACCACTCATCGCGAATCGAATCAGGAGAATATCTATGTTCTTGAATGAAAATAAAATATATAACCAAATTAATAAAATATTCTATACATAACCAATCATAAGAAAACAGCTAAACATGACAAATACATAACAATTAGAATCTTATTAATGCTTAAAATAAAGTCCAATAATATCAAAGTAACATCTAAAAATTTTATATTTCCACATTCTCATCAACAAACAAGTAGTTAATATTTTCCTCAGGGTTTGAGAAAAAATCAGCAACATCTAGATGAGCAGCATCAACACAACCATAATTAAAATCATCATTTCCAGAATAATTAAGAGTTGTCTCATCTTTTCCATCCTCACTAGAAAAATTAGTCTCTATCTTCTTCCTTTTATCTTTTAGTGATTGTTGATAGAGCTTGTAAGACCCCAACTTTTATGAATAAACAATAATTTTCTCAAAATATATTTTTTGAATATTATGGTGTGGATTTGATATAATGTTATAGTTGTGGGTAATATTTAAAAATTTTGCAAAGTAAGCAAGTGATTATATAATATTCGATTGGTCGGGAATATTCGTTTTAATAGGGAATATTCGTACGACAAAGACAATTATTAAGTGGACCCCACAACGGAAGTATTGTCGTAGTAAGAAAATGATGTAATTATCTTTTATAAAAATATATAATGGCGAAAGTGTTACTGAATTAAAACTGTTGAACTACCCAGCAGTAGTAAAAAAAAACGATGTCTGGCGTGGTTTCATAGTAGCACTTCTTGTATTGATTATTGATGTTTACATTGAGAAGTCACTCGGTTATACTCAATTATTGCTACGATAATTCACGCATCATATCTCTCATATTATTGATTCAATTATTGTCACAATTATCATCTGCATAATATGATATATTATTAAATCAATAATTGAGGCGACAAAGTTATTCATATTATTATTTGCAATATTAACAATGTCTAAAATTTTTTTGTCGAGAGAGGTTTGGTCACCTAATTGCGGCATGATAAGGAGAAATCCTTATCGAAAAGCCCCTCTTTCACGGAAACGATTTTGGTTGTTAAATATTGTGAATTATAATATTAATGATGAATAAGTTCGTGTTGATTAAAGATGAATTGGATAGTTCCATTGTGTTAGAATTATTAGTGTTATTGAAAATCGACATTTATTTCGATAATAATTGATGTCTGGAGGTTATATTGACCAATCGAGTAATTAATCGGATAAATGAGCAATTAATTGCTATTAATTCACATGATTATAACTATTTGTTCACATGTGTGTACTATTGATTCACATTCTTGTACTATTAGGGGAGGTGGGCAAGATTGATAATACTTGCATGACTAAGTTAAAAATGGAGGTATAGTTGAAGGTACTATATTGTAATTCGTATTTTCACATGATTATAACTATTGATTCACATTATTTACTATTAGGAGAGGTGATGCAAGTTTGATTATACTTGTAGGACTAAATTAAAAATGAAGAAAAAGAGGAAGGTATTATACTGTAATATTTTGAGCCCCAAAACGTACAATTATCGAAACTATATTTTCCTATAAATAGAAGCTCATTCTTCCTTCATTTCTCACCAATTCACTAAAGCTATAGAGCAATTTTTATAGAGAAAAAATATAGAGATAAAAAAGAAGAGAAGTCTGCTACCTCACTATTCCAGTATCCAGTTTTTTCTAAGGTAAGGGGTATTATTCTTTCGTATTCATGAAGAGAGTTATTTTCTTTCAATACTCGTATGGGTTGTTATTCCATTCTTTATTATTATGTTGGAATAACTTTGTCTATGCTGTGATCGCATACATGGTGAAATTCTTACATTATTCCATTCTTTATTATTACTCGTTGGAATAACGCATGCATCTTGGTCTATCACATGTACGGTGAATTCTATTGTTATTCCATTCTTTATTATTACATTGGAATAACTTTCATCTGCATGCGGTCTATCGCATGCCTGGTGAATTCTGTTGTTATTCCATTCGTTATTATTCTGTTGGAATATCCTATCTGTGCAGATTACGCATGACCTGGGTCCAATCTTTATTATTCAGCTGGAATATCCTATCTGTGCGAGTTACGTATGACTTGGTTTCATTCTTTATTATTCTGTTGGAATAACCTGTCGGTGCGGATTACGCATGCCTGGTGAATTCTTCTGTTATTCCATTCTTTATTATTACATTGGAATAACACATCTCATGTGGATTACCGCATGCATGGTGAATGATCCTTCGTATTCATTCCTTATTAAATTGTGGAAATGATATGTCTACGTGGATTACCGCATGGTGGGTAAAAATCCATTTGCGGTTTCATATATTCTATTATACTCAGTTGGTTAAAGTTTTGGCTTTTATACTCCATGAAATTAGTGGAATATCCTTGATATTTACGCTTCATCTAGTATCTTTTCATGAAAATATTCTTCTGAGCATTCTTGAATTTTACTCCACAAAGAAGTATCATGTTGACAATTTGGACGTTATTGATTTCTGGATAAATTAAAATTATAAATCTTTAAAATTTATCCTTGAACTTGTTTCATTGAATTATTATGTCATTGTCATCATCCTTATGCTTATATTGTGATGGAAGTCATCTTTGGCTTACGTGCATAGATGGACTTGGTATGATTATGACCAGGGATTATTCAGTATAATCATGACTGTAATGTGACGAATGATGTGGTAAAAGTCCTCATTGTCCTATAGTTCATTGATGGACAGTTGTTGGTGTGATTATGACCAAGGATTATTCGGTATAGTCATGACCATTGATGATTACATGAATATCCTTGGCCGTGATGCGAGGATGATTCAATTTTATTTATTAAAGTCGAGTCTCAAATGATACAGTTGATGAAAACTTTTTAAATCTTAGAAGATAGTAGATTTTATGCTCTACTTGACTCTTCTAATGGATTGTTTATTCCGCTGCATTATGGTTAAACTTGTTGTCTATTATATTCTATTAGTTTAACATTGTTGAAGGCTAATGATAATTTATTACGCATTATCTTAGTCATAATATTTCTTACTAGGCTAGTTGAGCTCACCCTTTCTTTCTTTATTCTCTGAGGAAATGAGAGCGTGGCGGGACTAATCGGGAGCTGAGGCGACGGTCCCAGATGATAGCATTAGTAGTCCTCACTATTACATTAAATAGTGTACAATAAATGTAATGAGGACTCCATTGAGTGTGGATATTGTCTAGATGACAATATTCTTATTAAAACTCTTAGATTATGTTTTGTCATATTTTACACGACTGTTATATAATTAAGTTGTATTTGAATTTTGTACCATGTATTTGGCGACTTAAGATGGGTGATGTATACCTGTTTTGGGGGCGTCACAGAGCTCAACAAGATGTTTTGGTGTACAGCATGTACGTGACCAACGACCTTTACCTCCACAACGATAACACAAATTCTCTATGGTCTTTTTATCTTTATCACTTTTGTCGCATTTTTCATCCTTATGTTCCCACTTCTGGTGGATATATATGTGAGAAATTACTTCATCGATGATTATTTTGACCATGTCCACGACCACGACTACTGGTGTGACCTCTGTCTTTTTCATTAGATGATACGACATTCATTACAGGAAATGGAGCAGAGCCAGTTGGATTGGCCTCATGGTTTCTCATCAATAACTCATTATTTTTTTCAGCCACAAGGAGGCATGAAATCAGTTTAGAGTATTTCTTAAAACCCTTTACACGATACTGTTGCTGTAGGAGCATATTAGATGCGTTAAAGGTGGAGAATATTTTTTCTAACATATCACCATCAGTGATTTTTTTTCTCCATATAACTGTAATTGAGAACTTATTCTAAAAATGAGTTATATTCACTTACATATTAAAATCTTGTAATCTCAGGTGCATCCAATCATAACGAGCTTTAAGGAGTATTACAATTTTCTGGTGGTCATATATTTCCTTTAGACTTGTCCAAAGGATAAGTGGATCTTTAATAGTCAAATATTCAGTTTTAAGTCCCTCATGGAGGTGATGACAAAGAAATATCATCGCTTTGGCCTTATCTTGACTAGATGTTTTGTTCTCTTCTTCCGAGAACATTTGCATCTGAATTTTAACATCTAACAACCATGATAAATAATTCTTTCCCGTAATATCAAGAGTCACAAATTCGAGTTTTGCAAGGTTTGACATTATGAACTATCACAAGTATGTTGAAATTGTTAGAAGAAAATATTCTAGAATATTACAAAAAAATGAATCCATAACGAAGCCAGATTAATATGTAACAGTAATATAAATAACATGAACAAACTAATATATCAATCCAAATAATGACATATGCAATGATATAATAATATGTAAGTATTTTTTCAACAGCTGAAAGTGAGGCGTAAGCCTGAGATGTACCATGCATGTCTTTTGACTATGAGTTTTACATATATATATATATATATATATATATATAGTAAGGATCAAGTGCATACCCCTTATTTTACTCACCCGTGCTCACCCCCCTTTAGCGACGGACCTGGCGACGGTTTCGGTCATACAACTGTCGTCTATACTTTTAGCGACGGACAACATATAGCGTCGCTAAAAGTATAGACGACGATTGCATTTAATCGAATCATCATCTCCGTCCGTCCGCTAAACGGGTAAACACAGTGAGTAAGATAAGGTATACACTGATCCGAATCATATATATATATATATATATATATATATATATATATATATATATATATATATATATATATATATATATATATTAAGTTTAGAACACGTCTAGATCATAATGTTTTAACAAGCAAGTAAATGTTTTTAATGAAATGAAGGCACAAAGTCTTAGACAATGAATTACCTCAAGAAAATCCATAACCAAATTTGCAAAATAAGATTACCTGAAAATTGGATTTTTGAGTATTGAGAAGATGAAGCTAGTATGGTATCACAACTTGAAAGTTTAGAGACTCGTGCTGATAATGTATTATATAATTAGAGATAACACAAGGAGAGAATAAGAAGAGATATTTTCTTGTATTCTTCAAGTCTATCAATACATGGATGGTAAGCCTCTATTTATAGGCTTTATAAATGCATGAATGAAAGATAGAAGATGAAAAGATAATATAATCATAATTAGGGGAATAATGAAAAGTTCATCATCCATGTACCAATATAGAGGGAATAGGAAATGAATGGACATCTATATTTTTAACTGTTCATAACGTTATCTACCATTATAAATTGAGGGACTTGACTCTCTTTTATTATACAATTGTTCCAATTTCATTCAATACATCATATTTATTTTTTATTTTTTATAGTTTTAAGTAGTAAAATTGAAATGAACATGGATTAATTAATTTATATTATTGAGTGGTATAATTGTTCCAAAAATAAAAATAATGTGGCACTTTTCTACTATTTGATGAACATGTGAGTTTTTCATCAAGATTTTAATGGTTATTTTTTAACTTTTAAATAATTATTTTTTTAATTATTCAAAATATTTGTAATATCTGTAGACACCCAAAATTTGCACGTATTCTTTAACTATATGACAAGATGGCAATAATGTCCATCCATAACGAGATGAGGGTGTCAAAACCAAGATTATAGATCCCAAGACAATTACTTGGATTCCACACATGGGCCTTGAAGTACTAATATGTAAAAGGGAAGGAAAAAGGGTTAGTCAGTGCACAAGGGAATGAGTTTTCTCCACTTTTCTCCCTCATTTCAGATCCAAAAAGGGTCAATTTATATACCATTATGTAGGTCTCAAAAAGAGCTTTTTAGATTGGGGTGTCATTGTAACACCCCCTTTCCGAAATAGAAAGAGAGGTTACTCAAAACACAACAAAGCTGATGAAATTATAACAAGGCTCCAAGACACAAAACAATAGTCCAAAAATCTGATAAATACCACAAGTCAAACCATAATAAATATTAAACTGGCTAAAACCATGATCTAAAGTATTTATTACAACTCCAAATAAACTATTGGATCACAACATAAACAAAATATCTAAACCATTTGGATAAAAGGAAGCTCTCGTCATACTTGCCCTTGATCCCCCTTGTTATATGCCAGAAGAAAAACACAACATGAGCCAAATGCCCAGTACGGATATAGAGTACAAGAATAATGAAACGAAATAACTAACACAATTAAATACACATGATACACATGTACATCACTACAAATATCAAAATAAAATTTAGACATGATACACTAGTCTAAAGAGTACAAATATGAGTTCTACTACAATGCCAAAACAAAATTATCACAACAAATTGACAAGGAATAATTATGAGAGGCAATACTAAATTTTGAAATGAATAACGTAACGAACAAATTAAAAACAAAAGAGTCTCACTGAAAGAGTACATAATCCGTACATGGAGTAAGTAATGTATATACCAAAAAATTTATATTCCAAATATGACTTGTTAAATTCTTTCCTTCTAAACTAATCAAAAAGAATAAATAATTTATAAATTTAAAGAATTATATAATATTAAATTTAACAACAATTAACTTTTATAATTTTGTTAAAATTCCAAATTCATATATAGACATCTTTAACATGCTTAAAATCCACTACCTATGATAATAACTTTCAAAAAAATATATTATACAATAATTTTGAATTCCCGTAAAATTATTTTAATCATTAATATACATATATAATGGTATATTTACTACATAATATTATGTAGTACACTCCATAATACTAAAAAGTAAAACATACTCCATTAACCTTCCCACAGGTCACATTCGTTCATATCAAGTCTGTTAATATATATAATTTTAAATTATTACATCGCTAATTTAGCATAACTAAAGCCATTATACTCCTTGATCCAACGTACTGAACACAAGTTATCATAGAAAATTAATTGACTTTTAATAATTAAACCTTTCCTATCTCCTTATGTATTAGTTCACTTCTATACATAGATATGTAGTATACATATTTAATAAATTAACATGCACACCAATAAAAGAACAAAGCAATTATTTATTAAAAGTTATTTTACACTACCTTTTTCTTCCTATGAAGTAGATGAGTTCTTTGATTTCCCATTTTTCTGTTCCTTTTATTTTCGCCTCACGCCCAATTGCTTTCAATTCGTAATAGAACTAATGTACTTAGGGTTAGGTTTTAGATACTTATTTATTTTTTAATAGATCTTATTAATTCTCTTAATTATAATAAGATTTTACTCTTAGACAATATAAATTAGACCCAATAAGTTTAAAAAACCCAAAATAATAAAATTTCTTATTTATTATAATCCACATAAATTAAATATAATTTGACCCAAATAAAAACAAAGTCCAATTAATATGTTTTAAAATAAAATATTTTTATTATTATTTAATATTTATTTATTTTACTGGGTATTACATCACCTACCCCTTAAAAAGGATTGCGTCCCCGAAATCAAAAGAAAAGAACGTACCTAATTATCAAAAAGATGCGGATACTCCGCTCGAATAGACTCCTCCATCTCTCAAATAACTTCTCATTCTGAATGATTTTTTCACAAAACCTTAACAAACGGAATAATCTTCCTCCCCCTCCTCATAATCCGCTCTTTACAATCCAAATCGTCTCGGCTTGCTCCTCAAATGTAAGATCATCATGAATCTTATCGAACGAATATTGCACCACACGCAACGGATGATGTCGATAACTCCTCAACACCGATACATGGAACACATTGTGCACATGAGCTAGCTTTGGAGGCAAAGCTAACCGATATGCAACCTCACCAACCCTTTCCAAAATCTCAAATGGGCCAATATATCACAAACTCAGTTCCCTTTCAAACTAAATCGCCAAATACCCTTCCAAGGAGAGACTTTTAAAAACACATGCTCACCAGTTTCAAACTCTAAAGTCCTCCTATGCTTATCAGCATAACACTTCTGTCGTGATAGAGTCGACTTCAATTTCTCCTTAGCCACTGCTACCTTTTTCGTAGTGATTTGGACTAACTCAGGCCCTTCTATGGCCCTTTCACCAACCTCATCCCAACAAGTTGGTGCCCGACACTTCCTACCATACAATGTCTCAAAAGGAGCCATCCCAATACTTTCATGCCAGCTGGTGTTATAAGCAAACTCAACTAGGATAAAGTAATCATCCCAATTATCCGACCACTCAAGTGCACAAGACCTCAACATGTCCTCCAATATATGAATAGTCCTTTCAGATTGCCCATCAGTTTGCAGATGGAAAGAAGTACTGAAGTTGGGCCGAGTACCCCAAGCTCGTTGAAACCTTTTCCAAAATCGTGAAGTGAATTGTGGGTCCCGATCTGAAATAATAGATACCGGAGTACCATGAAGTCTAACAATCTCCTGCTGAAAGATTTGTGCCAACCTATCCACCGAGTAACCCTCATGGATAGCCAAAAAGTGTGCCAATTTGGTCAGCCAGTCCACTACTACCCATATGGCATCATTCTTCCTGAAAGTCTTTGGAAAACCAGTCACAAAATCCATCTTGATATATTCCCACTTCCACACTGGAATGTTTAACTATTGCAGCAAACCACTAGCTCGTTGATGTTCTATCTTCACTTGTTGACAAGTAAGGCACTTGCCCATATATTCAGCCACATCTCACTTCATCCCATTCCACCAAAAATTATTCTTCAAATCCCTATACATCTTCGTAGAACCTGGATGAATAGAAAATGGCTAACTATGAGCCTTAACCAACACAACCTCTCGAATGATTGGATCCGACGGTACACACAACTGCTCACCCAACCAAATCACACCATGATCATCAATATAAAACTCAGGCAGCTTGCCCTCCTCTAGATTCTGTGTCATACTCCACAATTCTTCATCTTCCTTTTGAGCTTCTTTGACCCGCGAGATAAGAGAGGGCTCCACTCTCATACTTGCCAAATGTCCATCTGAACCATGTACATACAACTCCAACTCTAGCCGCTCCATATTCGAAATAGGATGAGTTTGTGTAATAAGGGATGCTACACTCCCAAAACTCTTTCGTCTAAAAGCATCTGCAACCACATTTTCCTTCCCCGAGTGATACTGAATTTTAGCATCATAATCTTTTAGAAGCTCCCACCAACGCCTCTGCCTCATGTTGAGCTCCTTCTGAGTGAAGATGTATTTAAGACTTTTGTGACCGGTGAAGATATCACAAGTCTCTCCATACAAATAATGCCTCCAAATCTTTAGGGCAAAGATCACCGCTGCCAACTCCAAATCATGTGTAGGGTAATTCGCCTCGTAAAGTTTAAGTTGTATAGAAGCATAAGAAATCATTTTACCGTGTTGCATTAAAACACACCCAAAACCCTTCTTAGAAGCTTCACTATAAATCTGGTAACACCATATCCTCAGCGGTAAGGTAAGTAATGGAGTTGTCATAAGCCGTTTCTTCAACTCCTCAAAACTTTTCTCGCGCTCCTCATTCCACACAAACTTCGTGCCCTTTCTCATTAACTAAGTTAAAAGTAAGGCAAGTAAGGAAAACCCTTCCACAAATCTCCTATAATACCATACCAAACCCAAGAAACTCCTAATCTCTATCATTATAGTAGGTATCGACCATTTAGTGATAGCCTCAACCTTCTCAGGATCCACCTTAATGCCTTCAACATAAACAACGTGGCCCAAAAATGCCATCTGCTCTAACCAAAACTCACATTTAGAGAATTTAGCATACAACTTCTCTTTTTACAAAATCCCCAACACTGTGCGAAGATGTTCCTCATACTCTTCCTTAGACTTGGAGTAAACTAAAATGTCATCAATAAAGATAATAACAAATTGGTCCAAGTAGTCCCTGAACACCCGATTCATTAAATCCATAAACATTGCCAGAGCATTAGTCAACCCGAATGGCATCACCAGAAACTCTTAATACCCATAGCGAGTACGAAAAGTTGTCTTAGGGATATCCTCATCCCTCACCCTCAACTGATGATAACCCGATCTTAAGTCTATCTTTGAAAAATACTTTTTCCCTTGAAGTTCGCCAAACAAGTCATCAATCCTCGCAATGTATATCGGTTCCTGATGGTAATCTTGTTCAACTCCCTGTAGTCTATGCACAGCCTCATAGACCCATCCTTCTTCTTCACAAACAAAACTGGAGCACCCCACAATGAAACATTCTACTGAATCAGACCACAATCTAACATCTCCTGCAACTGTTCGTTCAACTCCTGTAACTCCAATGGTGCCATCCGATACGGCGCCTTAGAGATAGGTTCCGCACCAGGAACAATCTCAATAGCAAACTCCACTTCGCACTGCAGTGGCAACCTTGATAACTCCTCAGGAAACACATCAGAAAAGTCATAAACAAATGGAACATCCTTAATATGGGACTCACCTTTAGAGAGATCCTTTACAAACACCAAATACCCCTCACAACAGTTTGCCACCAACTTCCCAACCGTCAAAGCTGAAATTAACTTCACCACTTTACTTGGATGTGAACCCTAAAACACGAACTCTAGAGACTTCACATCTCCAAATATAACCTTCTTTGCCTGACAATTGATAGTGGCCTGGTGCTTATACAACCAGTCCATCCCAAGAATGACATTGAAATCATCCATACTCATCGAAAGAAGATTAACCCTACGAATCTTATCCCCAAAACTGATCGCACACCCTCGATATAAATCAGAAATACCAACAGAATTCCCCATCGGGGTAGCAATAGACATAACATAATCTAAGGACTGAGATAGCACACCCAGGTGCCGAACAAAAGACTGAGCAATAATAGAATGAGTAGAACCCGTATCAAACAAAATAGAAGACCCATGACTGCCAACTAAAAGAGTGCCAGAAACAGTACCAGGCGCACATATCGTTTGGTTATACGTCAAAGTAAAAACTCGACCACCCTGACGCTCACCTCCATTGCCACCATTTTCACCACTTCCACCATTACCACCTGGACCAGTACAATCCCTAGCAATATGAACTATCTGTCCAAATAAGAAGCATGCACTTGTGACTCTATGACACTGTCTCCCTAGATGATTAGCCCTACAAGTAGCACAAGGAGCTATCAGAATAAGATTTGGGTTACCCCCACCAGCTGGTTCCGGATAACGACCCTGATTCTGCCCCTGCTAACGATTCTGACCATGCCAAGGTAGCTAAAGCTGACGATTTGATAATTGCTGAGGCAACTGCTGATAACCCTTTTTCTGATTCTGATCATGCTATTGCCCCTGCTGGCTACTACCATTCCAATTCCACTAACCACCTTAATTTTTCCCATGCTAACATGAAGTTTGGCGCTGCTGGTCATCTCTGTCCCTCTTTCGACTCCCTTCCAATTTAGAATACCGAAAGTCCTGTCGATCCATCTCAATATTTTTGGCCGCATTTTCCACAGTTGACACATCTGCAAACTTGGTGTTAATGAGATGCTGCCGATACCTATAATGAATTCTCTACTTGAACTTCTCTGCCTGTTCTGCTACGGTCCCTGCTGAGGTTCCCACAAAGCCTGCCAACCTGGTAAATCTCATCATAAAATTCGTGATGGACTCATCATCTTTCTATCGAATAGATAGATATTCTCTGGCATAGGCCTCTTTATCAGTAGCTGGGAAGTACTGCTGATAGAAGACCTCACAAAATTCTACCCAACTAAGTGTCCCAACATATCCATCACCCTTTGTTACTTTCACCGTCTTCCACCACCTTTGTGCATCCCCTACTAGCTTGTAAGCTGCAAGTAACACTCTTTGATTATCCGAGCACCATAACACATAAAAAATCTTCTCTAGGAGGGAAATCCAATTCTCTATCTCAACTAGAGTTGGAGCTGATCTGAATAACTGTGGTTTTTGTTTATAAAATCTCTCCAACCATACATACATTGGAACCACCTATTGATCATGATCATCCGCATTCCCATCCCCTTCGTTTTCCTGTGGACCATTATTTCCCTGGTTCCCCTGCTAAGGAATTTAAATTTCTTCTTTGCATTGCTGTCTGACAACTGTGCTTATTTGCAGGTAAAGCACGATTAATCGCTTGATTCACCAAGGTAGCGAATTGAGCATTAATCTGATCATTAGGTTACTTATTGGGCTAACCCTCACATCTTCCCCTATTATTACCTCGCCTCTCAGTAACTCTGGCAGATCTACGAGCAATCTATTAAAGAGATCAACGAATAGATAACAAAGTAGATTAGAGACAGATTCGAATATAGTTGATATGGTAGCTGAATAGAAAATCAAACAGAACAAAACCTAACCTATAAGTTTACCCATAACTTATAGGTCAAACCTAAATAGGTTTTTTACAAAAAAGAACCTAAGCTTTGATACCAACTCTGTAACACCCCCTTTCCGAAATAGAAAGAGAGGTTACTCAAAACACAACAAAATTGATGAAATTATAACAAGGCTCGAAGCCACAAAAAAATAGTCAAAAAATCTGATAAATACCACAAGTCAAACCATAATAAATATTAAACTGGCTAAAACCATGATCTAAAGTATTTATTACAACTCCAAATAAACTATTGGATCACAATATAAACAAAATATCTAAACCATTTGGATAAAAGGAAGCTCTCGTCATACTTGCCCTTGATCCCCCTTGTTATATGCCAGAAGAAAAACACAGCATGAGCCAAATGCCCAGTACGGATATAGAGTACAAAAATAATGAAACGAACTAACTAACACAATTAAATGAACTGAACTGTAACGAATAAAACTAACACAACGAAATGATAAGCTGAATCAAATGGCTGTGTGTTATTTTCTACCGAGCTCAAAGCAAATAGTAATATACCTTGCCACATAGGCAAGTCAAATAATGCCACACATGCAATCAATATAATGCCACATAGGCAATCACACATCAGACTGCGTAATCCAGATGCATGCAGAATCGAAAGGCGTGTTTGGCACAAACATCACCACTCCATAGAATAGAACAAAACATAAAACTAAGGTCAACCAATACGCCTCCCACAACAAATCACTAAATGGCCAACTCCCACCGGAGCACAAAACGGAGACGTCATGGACTGATCACACCGCCACGGAAGGTGTCATGCCTCTACCAAGAGGACATGCCTGTGGTACCCCCACAGGTGGTTATAACTTAAGTATACCCTACGATATTCTAATAAAAATATCATATCACAACACATGCGACATAATATTAACACAAAGGGTTCTAATATGTACATGTTAAATTGAACCGAATCAAAAACACAAAGTCTCCAAAATATATATTAACATGTACATCAGTACAAATATCAAAATAAAATTTAGACATCATACACTAGTCTAAAGAGTAGAAAAATGAGTTCTACTACAACGCCAAAACAAAACTATCACAATAAATTGACAAGGAATAATTATGAGAGACAATACTAAATTTTGAAATGAATAACGAAACGAACAAATTAAAAACAAAAGAGTCTCGCTGAAAGTGTACGGAATCCGTACCTAAAGTAAGTTATGTAATACCCAAAAACTTATATTCCAAATATAACTTGTTAAATTCATTCCTTCCAAACTAATCAAAAAGAATAAATAATTTATAAATTTAAAGAGTTATATAATATTAAATTTAACAACAATTAACTTTTATAATTTTGTTAAAATTCCGAATTCATATATAGACATCTTTTACATGCTTAAAACCCATTGCCTATGATAACAACTTCCAAAAAAATATATTACACAATAATTTCAAATTCTCATAATATTATTTATCTAATCATTAATATACATATATAATGGTATATTTACTACACAATATTATGTAATACACTCCATAATACTAAAAAGTAAAACATACTCCATTAACCTTCCCACAAGTCACATTCGTTTATATAAAGTCTGTTAATATATATAATTCTAAATTATCATCGCTAATTAAGCATAACTAAAGCCATCATACTCCTTGATCTAACGTACTGAACACAGGTTATCATAGAAAATTAATTAACTTTTAATAATTAAAACTTTCTTATCTCCTTATGTATACATTAGTTCACTTCTATACATAGATATGTAGTATACATATTTAATAAATGGCTTAAATATGATTTATTACCCTAAACTATAGGCCATATTCCACTTCGGTGATCCACCTTTCAATTTTGTCAATTAGATGATTGAACTATTAATTTTTTTCGATTTCATTCAATTGGGCCTGCCACGTCAAAAATTGCTGACATGACATCCTAGTAAGCTAAATGAGTGCTTATGTGTAAAAAGAATATATATTTTTAATGAGATCAAAGGACAAAAAGGTAAAATAACAAATAAAACAACTAAAAATGCAGTTTTTTAATAAAAATAAATAAAACACAATTTTTTTTAATAAAAATAAATAAATCATAGTTTTTTTAATAAAACACAGTTTTTTAATAAAAATAAATAAAACATAGTTTTTTAATAAAAATAAATAAAACATAGTTTTTTTAAAAAATAAAATAAAATGCAATTTTAAAAAAAAAAATGTAGTTTTTTAATAAAATAAATAAAACATGCTTTTTTTAATAATAAAAAAATAAAACATAGTTTTTTTAATAAAAATAAATAAAACGCAGATTTTTTAATAAGAAAATTGCGCTTTTTTTTTTAATAAAAATAAATAAAACATAGTTTTTTTAATTAAAATAAATAAAACGCTTTTTTAATAAAAAAAATGCAATGTTTTTAATAAAAATAATTATTATATTATTTATATAATAATTATATAAATAATTTATATTATTTATATAATTATAAATAAATAATTATACAACTAATTTATATTATTTGTGTGATTTTTAGTTGTTTTATTTGTTATTTTACCTTTTTGTACTTTGATCTCATTAAAAAAATATATTCTTTTTACACATAAGCACTCATTTAGCCTACTAGGATGCCACAGTACAAGCAAGGCAAAAGCAATTTCTGGCGTGGGAAGCCCAATTGAATGAAATTGAAAAAAATTAATAGTTCAATCATCTAATTGACAAAATTGAAAGGTGGATCACCGAAGTGGGATATGACCTATAGTTTAGGGTAGTAAATCATATTTAAGCCTTAATAAATTAACATGCACATCAATCAAAGAACATAGCAATTCTTTATTAAAAGTTATTTTACACTACCTTTTTCTTCCTATGAAGCAGCAGATGAGTTCTCTGATTTCCCCTTTTTTTGTTCTTTTTTTTTTCGCCTCACGCCCAATTGCTTTCAATTCGTAACAGAACTAAAGTACTTAGTGTGACACCCTCAAATCTGGGTATTTCATTCCCACAAGATTTGGTGTTCATTGTCTAAACATTCATTTCTACATACCCAAATATAATAAAATTTAAGCAGTAAACCATTCCATTAAAGGGTTACATAACTTAATCAATAAATCTCCTAGGTTATCTAACCTTAAAAAAAATAACATACATCAAGTGCGGAAAATTAAATAATACATCACAGTATTTAATATAAAGTCTGACATCATGAAAGTCAATAAATTTTACAAGTCTTCAACACTTGTTCAATTTTCCTTTTCCTTTGCTAGTGGTTGGTTCATCAACCTTCTCAACTTTAGCTACAATGATTATATATGCAAGAGTGAGCTATCGACGTCAGAATTTTTATTTGTCCCTTTCTGGTCTTGTCTTTTCGTGTTCTCATGTTAGGTGGGATTTGTTTGAATTTTTTTTTGAAAAGGTCCGACATGTATATGTCGACGATTTGACTATAAGAGTTGCTAGTTGGTATTTTTAAATGGTTGCATCAACTCAACCGAGAAATGGTTTGCACATAGACCTAGTGATGTGACACTATTTAATTGGTCTGCAAAATTGAGATTCTTTAGGGTATATGGGCTTGATTAAGCGGAGGGAAGGTGTTAGGCACCCCCCCAACTTCTGTGGTGACACGGTTACTGCCACTTTTCAATTTAAACTTTTATCTAAATGTGTGTGTGTAGGCCTACGTGTAGTTGTTTGGAAGTAGTGCTATGCCTCGTTTGCACCTATATACAAAGGGTTTGAATTTTGTATAAATGTTTAATTTTAACGAGATATGGCAGTGATGTTTTGTAAAATAGGTTTTTCAAACCCTTGTGCTCAATAGTAATTAAGCCTTTTGATACTTTCATTTTATAATGTGTTTGGTTGGATTGCTTTTATTATTTTCAAGATGCGAAAAATCTTCGAGAAAATAAGATACATAGCAGCGCCAAACTCCTTATGGGCATGAAAGCCATCTAAGAAAATTCAGACACCGTGAATAATTTACAAGCTGGTTGCAGCTGGAAATGTCCATCACTGGAACCGAATCTAGATTCAGGAACTGAATCTATGATCACATGATTCCTAGGCTCACATGATAAAGTAATATGTACAAAAGCTAAAAAAAGAACTAGGTTTGAATATATCTAAATCATTTCAACTTCATCAGTTCCAGTTTAGTCACCATGAACTAGTTAAAGTGTGAAATGGCTAGATTGGAAAAAATCTAGCCCGTAGTAAAAGTTAGAAAATGAATTAGATTTGAGTAAATCTAAGTATTCCAGCTTCAACGGTTCTAGTTTAGTCACCATGAACCAGTTTAACTGAGAAATAGCCAGATTTAGGGAACTGTGATGCCCCCAAAATAAGTATACATCACCCATTCTGAGTTGTCAATACATGGTACAGAAACAACTACAACTTTATTATTACAACAAGAACTCCGTGAGTTTGAATACAAATATTATCTTCTAGACAATATCTATACTCAAATAAATCCTCATCACATTTATTGATACATTATTTTACAAAAATAGTGAGGACTACTAAACAACTCTCTCTAGAACCTTCATTCCATACCCCAGAGCTTCGTACTTTCATTTATATTCTCGCCTCGAGAGAAAAAATGGAACAAAAAGGAAAAGGGTGAGCTCAACTAGCCCAAGAAAGAATATTATGACTAAGATAATATACAACAAATTATCATTAGTCTTCATTGAGGAAAAAATCTAATAGAATACAATAGACAACAAGTTTTAAATCAATATTCACAATGAAATAATAATTCATTAGAAGAGTTAAGTAGAGAATGCAAACTACTATCTTCATGTTTGAATTCAAAAGTTCATCGCTCTATCTTTTATCCCTGTAACATCAATCAATATATATCGGAATCAAATATTCATCTTTGCACTACAGGCCAAAGATATTCATCGATTGGTCATGTTCATCTAAACACTGTTCATCTTTGCACACGGGCCAAAGATATTCATCGAAATCATTCATCTTTGCACTCTGAGCCAAAGATATTCAATAATATCATCATTTAAGACAAAGGATGATGAAAAATATTTTTAAAGAAGCGAATCCAGTGAAACAAAATGACAAGGATTAAGGATTAAGGATTCGTACTTTGTTTTATCCATACCTCAAAAATAATCATAGTGGTGTAAAATTCAAGAATGATCAAAACATGGATACAATCAAAGCTAGTATGCGCACAATAGATATTTTAGATTTAAAAGGAAAATTTTCATTTTTCGATGAATAGTGCCGTATTCGTGAATAAGTGTCGATACGTGAATAGTGCCGATATCGTGAATAGTAACTCAGAACACCAAAAGTTCCAAATTTGATAGAAACTTCAGATCAATATTTCAAAGATAATGATATTGAAGAAATAATATCATTACGAAAAAAATAATATCCTTTACCTCGAAAGATCAAGACTTCAATTAAAAACAGGATATAAAGCTATGACTTGAACTTGCATAGTATAACAATACTCAAAATATACTCAAAATACTCACAAGAATACGCTCGATAATATAGAGAGAAAACTTTGAGTTTTCGGTGTGATTTTCAATTCTAACCTAAGCACCTATTTATAGGAAATTGCTTAGAACACAAAAGTAGAAAATTTAATATAATCTTAATATATATAAAATTTTTCCTACGCACACTCTTATAAACTGAAATTATCTCATTTCAACAACCAACCAAGCCCACCAAACATATCAAAAACGTTTTTCTAATTTAAATTATTTTAAACTTCCAAAAATCAATTATTTCGGAGCTTCAGAACTTCAATAATTCATAATAAATAGCCCTTTTATCAAAAAAATTTGAATCTCGCGAATTTTTATAGGAAATCCAATTCTCTACAACTTTGCAGAAGAAAGTTTTTCCAAATTCCAAACAAAAATTGACCGAAATCCACAAACGGGCGATTTTACAGGCTATAATCAAATTTCAGTCAAGAAATGAGGTCCATCGACACATAAAACATGCTTTAAATATTTTTGGTAACAAAAATACTCCTCCTCCACATATACTCATATATCCCACATTTATCGTAAAAATATCATCATTATTATATTATTAAAATATAATAATATATTTAAATGAATTATTTTATCAGAAAAAGATAAAATTTCAATTTTCAACAATTGTCACATTAAAAATTTTCTCCATCTATATCCACATAAAATCAATATTTTCCTCTTCATATGAATCAATAATTAATTATTCACAAATAATATTACAGAATCACAATATTGACAACCAGACAGTTTCCAGGAAAGAGGGGACTTTCCAATAAGAATTTCTCCTTACTGGCGCGCAATTAGGTGACCAAACCTCTCATTAGACAGAACTTTCTAGACATTGCCAATAATGTTATTTAATAATATTATTCAGATAATATGAATTATTGCTTCGATAATAAAAAATACTGTGTAATGACAATTATTGAAACAATAACAATATAAAATATCAACGCAACAATTACTAAATCAATAAAATACTGAATAGTAATTACTATAACCATTATTGAGTAGTGCCTTCTTACGTAAGAATCAATAATTGGTGCAACATCGTGTGTCTTCTTGTGTTTTAACCATTCGAGTATTTTAATGGTATTAATAATAACAACTACTGTAATTATTTTTAAACAACTTATATTTGTCGTTTTCTTCATCCAATCGCTTTCCGTTATGGGGCCCACACATGGCTGCGCCGTCGTACGAATATTCCCTGACAGTATGAATATTCCACTTGCTTATTTTGAAATATTTGCGTATTTTACCCATAACTATCCACATTAATCAAATCAACCCTTACTATTTCAAAATAATAAATAGAGAAAATTAAATTTCATTAATAATAAGTTGGGGTCTTACAGGAACACTAACTCGCAGATTGAGAAACAGTTATATATATATATATAAAAGCTATATATATATATATATAATGAAGTAAACGCACCAGAGTAAATCCAGGTTCAATTGAATCGAGTTCGATAAAAATATATATAAGTATTTATACATATATAAAAGCAATAAACACTCCGGATGTAAATCCAGGCTCAATCAAATAGAGTTTGATGAAGAGAGAGATATATATAAGTATTCATATACATATAAAAGCGGTAAACGCTCCGAATATTATATTCGGGGTCAATTAAAACATAGTTCGATAATATATATATATATATATATATATATATATATATATATATATATATATATAAAAGCAATAAAGGCCATGGATCGACGATCCGGGCATACACACATACACACATGACTCTCTACGCGAATAAGAATGTATGGAATGGAAGTGAGAAAAGGCTTAAGAAATCTGAGATGTCTTACATTGGGCTGCCAAGAAGACTTCAGATAGCTTTTAATGAATGAATACTCAGTTTCCACCAGTTAAATATAGCAAAACACGAGCTCACTAGTGTTTGGAAAAAGAAAGCACTCAGTTTAAAGTGTGTATAGATTAAAATAGACAGGGCTTTCTCGCCTTTTTCTTTTTTAAAATGGCCACCCCAGGCCCTCTATTTATAGAGGGGGGGGGAAAGCCACAGTCCACCGTGATTCCGCCGGGGTGCCTGTGACGCCCCCAAAGTCAGACCGCCACTTGGTCACTCGAATTTGGTTCATCACGTGCTCATGGTAATACAATAATAACTAAAATCACACATTCACAGCTGAAGATCTAATTTATAATAATATACAATGCTTTATTATAATTATTCCCCCAAGTCTCGCAACCTACAGTACTTAATAGATTACATAATAATATCAAATAAAGACTTATTACATAATCCTACTTAAGCTTAAACATAGTCTGAAAACAGTCTTAATACCACATAATAATTTTAATTCATAAAGGAACAAGCTAGTCAGTAGCCTTGCCCTTACCCTTGTCTTTCCTAGAGACACTTTCCTGTTCTGCCTTAACTGAAAGGTTTTAAATAAGCAAGAATGAGCACAAATTGCCCAGCAAGTAATATACAACAAGGGTGATGAGTATTAAATCATGAGTCATATATATCAAGGTATAGTCTCAGAATCTTAGAACAATATCATGAACAATGAGTATCAACAATTTTTGAATCAAATCTTTGGGATATGAAATGATAATTCAATATAGATCAACAAATATATATGGATTCAAAGGCTATCAACGTATCCAACTTGATAAAACAATTTATACTGAGCAGTCACTAAGGACTATTGAACTTCTACTAGAATTACAATATTAAACTGATAACCCAAAGGAATCACGTACTATAGATGATCAATCTATAATACTTTATGTTATGCATAACACCACAGTAATATCCACTCATGTGTTTGGGTTTCCAACAACATACACTCCCCTTACCATAAGGGTTGTTCAACTCAGTTTTCAAGATTTCCGCACCAGTCAATTGGTTTGGACAGTTTTATAAACATGCATATAGTCTACCCGAATCAATGGCATAGACCCTTTCACAATATTGAAGAACAATACTAAGTTCAACATGAATAATAGTTTTCTCAAGAGTTTAAACATATGTCGACGTCGGGATTTTTGAGTGTCCCTTTTCGTTACTTGTTCTTTGGTGTTCTCATGTTAATGTGAGATTTGTTTGAAAAAACAAGTGAAACAGGTCCGACATGTATAATGTCGATGATTGACTTTAAGAGTCGTCAGTTGGTGTATTTAACTGGTTGCACCAACGCAACCGAAAAGGTTAGCACATTGACCCAGTGATTTGACACTGCTAAACGGGTCTGTGAAACCGAGATACATTAAGGGTTCGAGGGCTTGATTATGCGGAGGGAAGGTGTTAGGCACCCCCCGATATCCGTGTTACCACGGTGACTGCCACTCTTCAAAGAAATTGTTATATGAATGTGTGTGTGTGTGTGGATCAATGTACAATTATTTGAAAGTAGTGCGAGGCCTCGTTCGCACCTATATACACAAGGTTTGAATTTTATAGAAAAATCTAGTTTTAACCAAGATATGTCAATGAAGTTTTGTAAAAGAGGTTTTTCAAACCGTGTGCTCAATAGGAATTGAGACCTTTTCATACTTCCATTTTATTAAATGTTTGGCTTGTTTGCTTTTATTTTTGAGATGCGAAGCATCCTCGAGAAAATAATATATAGCAGTGCCGAACTCCTTTTGGGCATGACAGCCATCCAAGGAAACTCAGACACTGTAAAATAATGTACAAACTGCTTACAGCTAAAAAATATCCATCATGGGAACCGAATCTAGGTTCAGTAGACTGAACCTTTGATCACATGATTCATAGGCTCACATGATACTACAATTTGTATGGAAAGCAGTAAGCAGTTATATATATAAAAGCTGTAAATATATATATATACAGACTGGATCAACCACCATGAAGCAACTCCATGGGGGATCGGAAATGTAAATATATAAAAGCGGTAAATATATATATATATATATATATATAAAAGGAAGTCGAATTCATTTGGTTCAGGCAGACTTAGAAAGACTCAGAGTTCCTTCTCTGACGAATCTTTAGCCTCAACCGCTGTTTAGCCTACTTAACCCCCCTTCATCTAATGTTCTTATTTCAGTAATCTTGTAAGTCATTTTAGTTATCTATCTTGTAAATAGTTTGTAAATAGTTTGAATCAATAAAATTGTTTAATTTAGTAATTTAATTGTGTTTTGTATGCGCACTCGTTCTTCTCTCATCCAACCGCCCCCAAATGGTATCAAAGCCAACATAATTTAGTAATTTAATTGTGTTTTGTATATGACGCTCTTCTCTCTCTCCTTCCGCCCCCAAATATATATATATATATATATATATATATATATATATATATATATATATATATATATATATATATATATATATATATATGAACATCATCCGCCACCATAAGTAAACTCCTGTGGGACAAAATGTAAATAAAGGCGTAAAAGCGTATCAGCGACCACGTAAGTAAGCTCCGGTGTAGGACAGGATGTTCATATATATATATATATATATATATATATATATATATATATATATAAAAGAAGAACGCATTACCGGATGTAAATCCCGGGCTCATCGATATGTCCAACAACAATTATATATATGTATATATATATATAAAAGCGAGTAAACACACCAGATGTAAAATCCAGGCTCATCAGATATGTCTGACATCAATTATATATATAAATATATATATATACAAAAGCAATTAAACGCTCCGGATGTAAAATCTAGGCTCATCAGATAGAGTCTGACCACAATTTATTTATATAAGTATATATATATATATATATATATATATATATATATAAAAGTAGATAAACGCTCCATAATATTAGTCCATATATATTAAATATATACAACCGAAGTCTAGGCTCAATCGAGGCATAACTCGATAATGTTAGTCCATGTATATTAAATATATACATATATTAGTATATATATACAGACAGAAATGAAAACCACGGACCGAAGTCCGGGTAAACACACTCACACGACTATCAACGTGTACAACAGTGTGTGATATGTGAGAAAGAGGCTTTATAGAATGTAAGAAGTCTTACAGTGGGCTGCCAAAGTAGACTTCTTAGACTTTAAATGGATAAAAACTCAGCTCCCGCCGGATAAAAAGTAGCTATATGTGAGCTAACTAGTGTTTAAAGAAGAGGAAACACTCAAAAGATGTGTATGCAGAGTAAAATAGACAGGGCTTCCTCACCTTTTTCCTTCTTTCTCCCCCTTTAAATGGTTGACCCAAGCCTTGTATATATAGACGGATGGCCGCAGTTGTACCTGCGGCTGGTCGTGGTGGATCCGAGCCTTGCGGGTCCTGTCGTCTTGTAGTACGTGCAGTCATGCACTATAATGTCCGCTCAAACTTGCAGAACTTCAATCCGAGCATCCGAACAAAGTATATCTGTACTTCTTCAGATCTCTTGTGTCAAGAGTTACGTAATAACATGGATTAGAGGTTGTACGAAGTCAGGAAGAGGGGTCTATGCCCATGGTCTTAAGCTTCAAGTTTTATCCAAAGTACTGCCACACGTAATAGTCACTCGGGATTGTCATTCTTAGGCTCTTGTGGGACATTGTTGGATGTATGTATGAAGTGTTGAGACGACGTGCCATTTGTCGAAGGAACAAGATGATGTGTGACTCCTTTTCGGGGTTATCGCCGGTTTGAGTTGAAAGTAGACGTTGCTCAGGGTTACAGCTGAGATTGGACTACTTGTTGGTATGCTGGGATATCATCTTGTTAAGACAGTAAGATGACATGTTGACTCCTCACCGGGGTTATCGCCGGTTTAAGCGGAAAGCAGACGTTGCTCAGGGTTACATCTGAGATTGGACTGCTTGTTGTTTATATGTCTCACTGTCATCTGTGGATGTTCCTGTCTGCCCGTTGTTATCTCCGAGTCTGAGGTGTATGTGCCTCGACAGGATGTCTGAGCCTGAAGCTGATCGCATATGTTTGAAATAAGCATTTCCAGGGTTATCGCCGGAACAGCAATGACATCCCTTGGGGCTATCACCAAGGATGGGGTTGCTACTCCCAGTGTTGTCTCTGGGACTGGAATTGAACGTCGTGGTGTTATCGCCAAGACAGGACTGTCCTCTCCGGTGTTGTTGCCGGGCTTTTAATCTGCATATCTCGGGGTTATCTCTGAGATTGGAAATGACATTCTCGGTGTGTGTTCCGGGTTGAGATGATGTTCCCGGTTTGTGTTTCGGGTTAGAGATGAACTTCCGGTAGTATCCAGCATGGATGTAAGTTGTCTTTCTGGGTTATCTCTAAAAGACGAATCTGCCCTCTTGCAAAGTTAGTAATAGGAGTGCAGAAAATTTTGAGTGTCTACAGATGCCCCTCTTTATCATATTCATGCAATGCAAGGCATGGATAAGATAAAGAATCCTAGACATTTGAAATGCAAACAAGATAAACATGATGCAAATGCATGATGCATGATTGATTGTCAGGTAATCCTGCTGGGATGACAATCAGTGATGGCTTGGACATGCGATCCAAGTTTCCAAGGATGTTGACGTTGGGGCTATCACCAAAGTCTTGAATCCTAGACACTGGTTTATACTCCATAGAGGTACCTCTTGTGTGGAAGAGATCTGTGGGGATAAAGCTTCATCTATTTGAGGATGTGTATAACATGTTCCCTCATACTGTCGGAGTTACTGCCAACAGTTTGTTGTTATCAGGGTTGCCTGATCTTCGTTAATGTGTGTATCACCGGATAGATCCCTGTTGGGTGCATTGTCAAGGATGCTTGACCTTCATTGATGTGTGTGTCAATGGTTGCATTGCATTGTAACCTTTGCTGGGTAAGGTTGCTTCGATGGGTTTACTTGCCATCGGCTGATATGACGTCAAGGTTGTTTGACCTTCATTGATGTGTGTATCAATGGTCGCATTGCGTTGTGACCCCCGCCGGGGATACGTAGATGCTTGAAGGATGCGCGTTGTGACCCCCACCGTGGAGGCGTAGATGATTGATAACTTCGGTGTTGTAACCCCTGTCGGGGAGGTTTGATATTTCGTGGTTTCGCGTTGTAACCCCTGCCGGGGATTGTTTAGGGTTGTAACCCTGCAAATGACAGCATCGGACCTTTGTGGGGTATTGCCGAGCATGGTTTATGAAAGCTGAGCTCATTGGTATAGTATACCCTGCATCCAGGTGAATACCATTGAGACGACGTGAGTTTAACTCTGACCAACAAGAAACCAGGATTTCAGGCTGTTCCGCTCCATCGCGTAGCATTTTTATTCCTGATTTGGCCTTTTCAGCTTGTGAGACCTCCTTTGCAACTCTAACTGGAGCGAGCCAGAGGTGTGGGACCCATGTAGGGGTGCCGCAGGTGTACTTGTAGGAGCCGTAGGTTAACCTGCGGCCAGCCGTGCCTATGTATAGGTGGCTGGTCACTTTCATAAGTCATTTTCAAGTTGCGCAATGAATGAAATCCGAGAGCTCTTCTTCAGATTTGCTGAGTTCGGGCAACTTTCTGCATATTCTATCACCGTACAAGCATTCTTCACTGTCCTGGTAACATATGCATGTATTTTTTTCAAATTTCTGTCCGTTGGAAAATGACTTATCGCATGAAATGCATTTAGACACATAGTAGTGAATATGCATGCTGATATGACTTGATAAAAAATATTCAACATAGTAAATGTTAGTATTAAACTATGCTGAACATAATGATGTGAAAAAATTTGACTTTTGAAGCAGTCAAATTGGCACCTTTTACTGTCATTTCTTATCCTATCTGAGGACAAATGCGTAAATGTAGAATAGTAAAATAATCCTGGTAATTAGATTACACTTACAGATTTTTACTGTTATGTGATGAATGCATACAGGATGTATATGACTGTGTACAAGTGTGCTACTGAATGGACACCTAGTCATGCCTATGTGCATGTGGATAGTTCCATTTACAAAGGGGGCTATGGAAAAATTTTCACAAAATGTAGGTATTGAGTAGTTATACATTTTTAACTCTACTGTAGATGTATGTTAAAATAATGCATGTAATCATAGAATGCATTTTGAAAAAGGCTCCAGGTACGAAATTACCACACCTTTTCTGAGGTGATTTGGAGACTTGTTGTCCAAATATTATGGATCTAGATCAGCCGAGCAGTTCCCGCAGGACCACTTCTGGTGTACGGAGGAGGGCTTTTGAAGAGCCTCAGCGCCATTCTGTGAGATAGCCTCGTCGTTTGGCAGGGGCAGTGGTACGTCCTATTCGGGTTGAGGTGCCGAATGTCGAGGACGAGGAGGAGGATGTACCATTCAAGGTTCCTGCTCCTGCTGTACGTGTTCCTCGTAGGGAATTTCCAGGTATTCAAGTGGCGAACCCAGATCTTCTGGGTGACTTAAGTAGGCATCGTTCAGTATACCTGTAAGACCCCAACTTTTATGAATAAAAATATATTTTATATAAATATCATTTTTGAATATTATGGAATAAATTTGATATAATATTATAGTTGTGGGTAATATTTATAAATTTTGCAAAGTACGCAAGTTGTTATATAATATTCAATTGGTCAGGGAATATTCGTTTTAAACAGGGAATATTCGTACGATGGCACAATCATTGATGGATCCCACAACAGAATTATTGTCAGATTGAGAAAACGACAAAAATATTTTTATGAAAATAACGGCGGAAGTTTTACCGTTAAATGTTGAAACACCCGATGTTAAAAGTATAGGAATATGCGTGGTTGCATAGTAGCACACAATATTGATTATTGATGCTTACGTGAGAAGTCACTCAGTTTTGTTTAATTATTGCTTCAATAATTGTTACATAGTATCTCACGTTAATTGATTCAATTATTGTTGATATTTTATAATTGAGATGACGAAGTTATTAATATTATTATTTGTATTATTAACGATGTCTAGAAGTTCTGCCAAGGAGAGGTTTGGTCACCTAATTCTTGGCATGATAGGGAAATCCTTATTGAAAGCCCCTCTTTCTAGGAACGATCTGGTCGATTAATAGTGTGAATAATAATAATGATGTTGAAGTTTTGTTTTATTAGTATTATTAATGTAATAAAACAGAAAAGCTTTTTATATAAAACAGAATACTTTTATAAAGTTATTCGTTTTATTAGACAATAATTAGAATATATTATATTTTATTATGCATAGTGTTTGAATAATTACTGCGTAGTGTTTGCATAGTAAAATCTTTTTAAAAGTTATTCATTTTATTAGATTATAAATAGAATAAATTATATTTTATTGTAAACCAAACTGACCGTCTAGTTTAAAGTAAATCGATCCGGACCGTTCATGGATTGGTTATTATTGAGTCCATTCTTCTATAAATAGAAGCTCATTCCTTCATTATTTTTTACGAATTCAGTGAAACTCTAGAGAGAGAAACTGTAGAGAGAATTATTCTTCTATCTTGAGCATATTTCTTTAGCGTTTAAGAAAGCTTTGAGCGTAGTGCAAGTTTCTTCAAGTATATCCCGCCTACTGGTAGAGTACTCTTCTTTATAAGGTAAGGGGTATTATTTTTTTCATATTCATGAAGAGAACTTCGTTATTCCATTCTTTATTATTACATTGGAATAACTTTGTATCTGTGATCTATCCTATACTTGGTGATTTACATTTGTTATTCCATTCGTTATTATTACATTTGGAACATCACATCATGCGTTTCTGGCGGGACTGATTAAAATCTTTATTATTCATTTGAATATCCTTTACGTATGCGTTTTCTGTGGGACCGATTCTGTTATTTATTATTTTGTTGGAATAACTTTGTGTTTGCAATCACCGCATGCATGGTGATTTACATTGTTATTCCATTCTTTATTATTACATTTGGAATATCCTTGCCGGTGACGTATTACGCTGACTGATTCCGATTATTTATTATTACATTGGAATAACTTTTATCATGCTAAGCACGCGCATGCATGGTGATTTCTTTTGTTATTCCATTCTTTATTATATTCAGTTGGTTAAAGTTTTGACTTCTATACTCCATGAAATTTGTGGAATATCCTTGATATTTGCGTCTTTTCGTGGAAATATTCTTCTGAGAATTCTTAAATTTTACTCTACAAAGAAGTATCATGTTGACAATTTGGACGTTATTAGTTCCTGAATACATTAATTTTTGAACTTGTTTTATTGAATTCTTATATCATTGTCATCATCCTCATATTTATATTTTGTTGAAAGTCATCTGTGGCCTGTAGTGCATAGATGGACTTGGTATGATTATGACCAGGGATTATTTGGTGTAATCATGACCGTAATGTTACAAATGATGTGGTAAAAGTCCTCATTGGCCTGTAGTGTATTGATGGACAGTTGTTGGCATGATCATGACCATTGATGAATACACGAATATCCTTAGCCCGTAGTGCATGGATAATTTATGGTTGTGATACTTATGAATATCATTGGCCGTAGTGCAAGGATGAGGTGAATTATTTATTAAGCCGAGTCCCAGCGATAAAAGTGATGAAAAACCTTTTAAATCATAAAAGATAGTAGATTTTATTCTCTACTTGACTCTTTTAATGGATTACATGTTTCGCTACAGTTAAACTTGATGTCTATTATATTTTATCAGTTTAACACTGTTGAAGACTAATGATAATTTATTCTGCATTATCTTAGTCATAATATTTCTTCTTGGGCTAGTTGAGCTCACCTTTCTTTCCTTTGTTCTCTTGAGGAAATGAGAGCGTGGCGGGACTAGTCGGGGGAGCGAGTGACGGTGCAGATGATAGTATTAGTAGTCCTCACTATTCTATTAAATAGTGTGACAATAAATGTAATGAGGACTTATTCAGAGAGTGGATATTGTCTAGAAGACAATATTTATATTAAAACTCACAGCTTTCTTATTGTATATTAAAGATTGTATTTGTATTCTGTACCATGTATTTGGCGACTCAAAATAGGTGATGTATACCTATTTTGGGGGCGTCACAATACCTGCACGCAAACGAGGTATGAAGTTAGATCTTTAATCTTCCTTATTTCCTATTGATGAGGAGTCAAGGAGTCTGATGTTGATCTGCATTTGATGTAGGTTCCAAGCTTCACACAGACCTCGAGGGAAGGCTGGTTTAGCATGCACTCTATGTATCGGGCCTTGCATGATGACTATAGAGCGATAAATCCATGGTCGGGATTAAGGAGGTTCTTCTCCATTCTACCCGTCCACTTTGTCCCAGGGTTACCTCGAGGTATTGTATCGAAGCGGTGGTTCCACTGATTTCGATCACTCCATTTCTTTGGGCTGCGAGGTGATGATGACATGTAGATGGATTGGTGGTTTATCACGGTATGGAGTTTGGAGGGGGGTGTGCTCTTGCGATGGATATCACCCCTACTACCGTCGGATCCTTGTTGGGAGTTCCGACGGAGGCGCCAAGGCGGGGCTGCCGTGCAGGTCCTTTGAGCGTAGATGCTATGAGTGGGGAACATTGAGTGAGCCCATACAGATGATGTGAGAGTCGGGGACCACATTCTTCGGCGATTGTTCCTGATGATCATTAGGGGCTGCTTCATAGTAGATAATTCCTCTATGATGTCTTTCGCTTTGATCATCGCCACTCGACATGTGGACCGTATAGGAGAGTATGATTGGGGTACCTACACCTTTGCCTACTTCCTTAGGGGAATACGCATGCGATCGCAGGGCTTGACCGAGTCGTGGTTAGGATTCTACCCATTTCTACTGGTGAGTGTTTCTCTTGTCTCTTCCCATGTATAGGTTAAGAGTGTTGGACCCGACAATGATGTTTGCCTTTGTGTTGGCGGTTTTGGGCCTATGAGAGGCTTCCTTGTTTGTGTCTGTGGCGTGTTAGGTTTAGATACCTATCCACGAGGACGAGAGATGGCATCATTCCATCTTGGCGAGAGGTCCCCTGTTCTTTGAGGGTTTCACTCATTGTCGCTTCTGACTAGAGCTATTGACACGGTGATGTCATCACATGGATTCCCTACTCTCGGAGAGCATTTGGGAGTTGGCTTTGAGGATGGGTACATTTGGAGTAAGTCGTCATTTCCACCCAGGATTCCTCTCTTCATAGATGGAGGATGGGAGCTCTATTTAGAGAGGCGTCTTTATTAGGAGCACTTCAGGAGAGATTCGTATGCCGATCTTGCCTCCTGTCAGGCGTTATTGATCTGTTTTGCAGTCACCCGTCATTGACATCCCATTGACGGGGATTAACTATTTTACATTGTCAGAGGGCCCCTGTTATCAGGAGATGTTCCAGCATTGGTGGATCCCTCGTACGATTGGAGCTCAGACCCGTGCCACACAGTTTATGGGGGATATGTTTCCAGGATCCGTGATGATGACGGATTGGCTAGCCTATGTCAGAGATCCAACTCATGTGACACAGATTGACGCGACAGTTGGACCGGTCACATCTTTTCATTCGGCATTTGGGCAGAGATCCTGCAGAGGTAGATACTTTTGATCCTTCCAGCTCTGACGCTAGTCCCTCGGATGACCCATATGGTTTTGCCAGCGCAGATCCTCCTTTGTATAGGCCTGACATCCCTGTAGATAGAGATCAAGTGACTCAGGAGGAGTTACATCAGGTGGACAACATCGATGATGTGGATATCGACACCATTGACTTTTTCTGATGTATTTCTTTTGATAGGCCTCTGTTAGCTGCTGGGTAGCTTCGCCCCATTTTCGCTATATCTTTTAATAGGCCTTTGTTAGATGTTGGGTAGCTTCGCCCCATTTCCCTATATTTTAGAGATGTCTTCTTTGACAATTAGCCGTATTGATCATACCCCACCATTTAAGGTGGTAGCTGGTATGCGATCATGGTATGATAGTATATCACCATCAGGCATGGTGATAGTAGATGATTTGCTGCAGCATACTATGACCTTACTGATGTTTCAGGTTTCTCCAGGATTTATAGAGGGTATGCTAGAGCACTGGGTACCGGATAGACATGTATTCTACTTTAGGACCTGTGAGTTGACTCCTACTTTGGAGGAGTATGCACGATTGACGATGCTGCCTCATGACAGACCTTGCGTGCACATGGTGACAGGAGACATGAGTAGACAGTTCATGACTCTCACAGGATTGAGGCGCAGAGTAGTGCAGGATGAGATTACATCCGGACATGTTATATCCCAGCATTTCCTGTTTGACAGGTTTGGCTTTGAGGACAGCTATGCACAGCATTCCAGGGATTTCACCACACCGGAGGATCATTGGCGTTCAGCCAGAGTAGATGTACTGCTTATATGCGTATTGTCATACGTATATATGCCGCGGTACATGGATGAGCTAGATATCGGCGTCATTATGGCAGTGAGAGCTCTCAGGGAGGGTCATACCATTGTACCAATGATTATCGCAGAGACCTTGAGGTTGGCTACATACTACTGTACTTATTTGGCAGGAGTGTTCACAGGTAGCTTGGTCATGCTGTATGTGTGGTTCATGTCATACTTGAGACCGATTGACACATTTAGACATCATGGATTTTGTTTCACCCATGAGATAGCCATGTCGTACTCCTTTCAGCCTGCGGGGTGTACAGATGCTGTATCTTAGTCCGTTTTCTTGGAAGAGATTGGAGATCCATTTGATAAATTGCTGTGTTCAGGGCTTAGCTCACCCTACAGCTTCATTACTCATGCTCCGGGCATGGATTATCTCCCTCTGGCTGGTTTGAGGGGCATGATTCTTGACCACCCATCGGTCGTGATGTGTCGGATTTGACCGATTCAGGACTTTCATCCGTATGAGGGGCGGTCGTCGGCCGCCGTGTCACACCGTTTGTCGATGGAGGGCAGATCCGGGTTGTATACTGCTTTGGGATCGATGAGAGTTGGTGAGTTTTACATCGATCATCCAGTTGTTCTGCAGAGTATTCGCATGGATGGAGATAGAGATCGCATTGGGCCGTAGCGAGTATCCACAGGTCAAGGTGAGACCGATTCGATGATGAGGAGCCTATAGGGAGGAGGTCGTCATTCGCGACCGATGACTTGGCTGCCGGGCTACCAAACATTTGTGATAGATTCTCCCACCCCGAAAAGAGTACTCTTTGTTACTCAAGATTCGGCATAACATTTGGAGCAAGAGCTTACATCGATGACCTATGGTAGAGATCGGGCTAGGGCCACGATGTTGTGACTCTTGATGAGATAGATCTGGCTCTGTTAGAGAGGGATGAGGCTAGATCGACCAGGGGATGCATTGATAGTTGAGCGGGATGCCACCTTATCTGCTAGGGATGTGGCCATTGCAGACAGCACTTCAGTGAGATCCTAGATGACGGTCAGTCTGGCCGACATGAGTGCCTACATTGATGAGCATGTTACCACCATGCAGTTAGCCTCCGATCTTCTAGCTCGTGTAGATACCCTTGGGCATGAACTTGCAGCGGTACCTCCGTCTTTAGAGAGGGATGCTATGTTAGATCTGATAGTCCGCATATATACAGATCTGTAGATAGCTTTTTATTTTCCTGCACAGACTAGCTTAGCCATTTTATCATGTACAACACAGATGTATATATCAAACAGTATTATGTATGGCATGGAAATATATTTTGATTCACTTCCCTTTTAGTTATGCCTTGATACTTACTTGATATTTTCCTATTTCTCCAGGGCCTTTGATCTTGATGCATTCTGAACTTATCCTTGATAGATGGACATTGAGACGTCTCAAGGTCTCTCAGAACGGATCATTGATTACTGAAAATCCCTACCATCTTTGGTGTCTTGGGACTGGTATCTGTATGGAAAAGTGGAGAGGAGGATGGTTTCTGTGATGACCCGGGTATGGGTATGGTTTGAAGAAATTTCGAGGACGGAATTTTTATAAGGGGGAAAGGATGTGACAACCTGGAAATCCGCATTGTCCAGAAATTAAGATTTAAAGAATTAGTTATTAATAAAATGAATTTTTATTAATACTATTATGTGCTATGTGTTTATTAATCGTTCTATAACCTAGAATGATTATTAATCGGGAGGATTCTGGCTACGAGCTAGACTGAACGAGTAGGAATTTTCAAGATGAAAATAAAATTTTTCTGGAGACAAAATTTTTTCGGGGAAAAAAGACGAAATAGGCACTATTCACCCGACGAAACCTAAGGGTTAGGGTTTGAATAACCTAAGCCTTTTTGAGAGTTCGGTATGTCGAAATGACATTCCGTCAAAAGATTTGATGATAATATATCGTGAAAAGTTAAGTAAACCGATAAAAGTTTTTCTCAAAAAACATGCAGAAATCGGATAAAATAAAAACGACGAAAAGTACTGTTATGTACTTTTCACTTGTTTAGCTACGTTAGGGGAAAACGTGAAGGAAAACGCTTATCATGGAAAAGTGTTTTTCAGTTTTTTGGAGATCCGAAGAATACGTAAAAGTTAATCGGTAAAGGAAAGACGAAATATCCAAAAATATTTGGATTTCGAGAATCGTAGTTTTAAAGCGTGTCGGATGAAACAGAAAGATGAATACAACGAAGCTTCCAAGGAAGCTAAGTGAGGAGGAAGTGAAATGACTACTTAGCCACCAAGTAAACTTGGTGGCTAAGTAATGAATAGTAAGGAGGTTAGGGTGTGAAAAGACCAAAATAACCCTAGCCTTGAAAATCTATAAATAGGAAGCTTAATCTCATTTGAATGGGATTTGGAAAATCCTATCATTTGAGAGAGAAAGAGAGAGAGTTTGGATGGAAGATGAAAGGGAGAAGAAGCGGAAAAGCTTGCTTGTGAGCAACCTTTATCCTACGGAAGGAGATTAAAGAAGAATGGTAATCCGAACCCTAGTTTCTTCTAATTTTCTTTAAGTTTAATATGTTCAATACATAACTTAATGAAGATAAGAAGTAGATAAAGTTATAATGAATTCATATAGTTGAATTTATGAGAAAACGAAGAAATAAGAATTAGAAATTTAGTTTATAAATTTCTTAAGGAAGTATAAGATTCGCAAGGATTTTGAGCAATCCGAATGAATCTTATGAATGAGTAGGTTAAATAAGTAAGGAATGATGTTCTATAACATCAAATTCCAAGAAAAAGTGAAATCGTAATCCAAAATATCGATTAAAAAAGAAGAACACGAAGAACACGCGAAGAACGCGAAGAACGTTGTTGATGGACAAATTTAAAACCATCGTAGGATAATTGTTATTGATGGACAAGTGTAAAACCATCGCGTATAAGTTAGTTGCTTATTGCTTGGTTAGGAACGTTAGAAATTTTCATGAAGAACGGATTAAAACGGAGCTATAACGAAGTTATGGCAAAATTTTTGTAAAAGACGAACGAGAATTAAAAAGTTAGTAAATGGAACCATACGTGTAGGGTTTCATAAGAATGTAAGAGAACGGATAAAACGTGAGTTATGGACTCAAGAACGAATGAATTCCGAGTTCGGATGATCGAATTACGGACGAACGAACGAAGAACATTAATAACGTTAAAATGAACGAAGGGTGAAGATTAAGCCAATCAAAAGGCATGTTAATGAATTCAGAACAAAGTTCTATCTGGGGGTAATCGAAGTACATTAGATAATGAAGAAAAGGGCTTTGGAACGATCTCGTTCCGAGTTATAACGAAGAAGTTATGAGATTTCGAAGTACGCGTCTCAGAACGAGCAAAGACTTAGAAATTTTTTTTGGGAAGAAGGTCTTGGCGCTGCGACACCAGTCATTCCTAGAATGGTGGCACTGCGGTGCTTGAGGCCGGGAGGAATCACAATCTTTGCTAACTTCATTGCCGCGATCACGAAGTCTTAGTCTTGAGAGTGGCGCCATGGCTGACAGTAGAGCAATGCGAGAAATGAGATTTTTAAGCGCTTTCAATTTAAGGGGATGTGCAAGAAAGAGATACGAACATGTAGTTCAACTAATGTAACACTTAATCGAGTGTTTTAAACCTTTAATAAAGGTTTAACGGAAAGATTAAACAAGATTAAAAGAATGTAATTACGGGTTACGTGGTAGATAATTTGGGGAATAGTAGTCGCATGATGAATCGAACGTGAGGATTGCTATGATGGTGATTCCTTAGGCGTTGATGGACGATAGTAATGTATAACATTTTGATGTTATGACATGGTAATGAGTGATGAATGTAAAGCGTATAGAACTTTGTGAGCGCAATGTTGTTGTAATGAGCGATCGGTCTTAGCATACAACGATCGGTGTAAAGCCCGACATTAAGAAAGAATAATGAACATGGGGTTCATGGGATGGATAACGATCGAAAGAAATTAAAACCTTGAGTAAAGGTTGAATGAGAGATTAAGAGACGAGCAACATGAACGTTGAATACGTAAACGATCCTTGTGAATCGTATTCGCGTTGGACGGACGTTCTAAGTATACCCTAGTTGTATGACTTAGACGTTGATGAAAGTAGTAAGTAAGATACGAATGGTATCAAGAAAGCCATATTGAATGGTAATAAGATTAATGAAAGCCGAATGTGAGTCGGATAAGAATGAATCCCGAGGTATGACATTTAATTGTCAGAAATCCACAAGGAATAAGAAATTGACTTAACGAACATTATAGTTTAATAGTTCGTATAAGTTAAGATAAGTTAGGTTGTAGAACAATCGTAATCTTTGATGGTTGACATATGGGAGCTGGACTAAACAATTCCTTCAGAGAGCGAAGGTATATCTGAAAGCGGCAAGCCGATCTAACTCAATCACATGTAGGCGGTATAGGCGATCACGGGAACTTGTTTGTTGGTTGTTTGTGGGAAACCACTCAGAGTACCATATGGACTACCAGCAAAGAAACGATGTGTGTTGAGTCCTAGAGAATTTATAAGAAGAAGATAAGAATGTAAATCATCAAAGATGAAAAATGTTTTGAGTAAGACATCTCCGTATGTCATGAAGCCATAGAATGGTAATGAAAGTTGGTCGCGTAAACTTAGTTTGTAAGAACCTGAACCCTAAGAAGTAAAGTTAAGTAAACCAATGCGTAAAGTCAAGTATATAACTAATTGGTACATGTGTTATTTTCTTATGTGCTACATAGGAATTGGAATGAGCAGTTCAGCGTAAACTATAAGTTATAGCTGTGCGTAAGGCAAGTTTCCTAACTTCATTCATATTTTAAATGAATGCTAGTTTCTAAAACTTCTCAGATGTTGAACTTGAGAAGTTACATACATATCTTGAATGTGTGATATTTGTACAAGGTGGTAGAATGTATGAGGCCTTGTGCCACAAAGTGAACACTTCGGTGTTTCTATGATATGAACTGTTCTATGATTGAACTGTTCAATATGAGCATGTTTTGTTTATACATGAACCCTTATTGTTAAGTCTGTGTTATTGATTCTAGCCAGACAGAATGTGAATGAAAGAAAGTAGAGAATGAAAGTATTTCAAAGTGAATATAATTAATGTTTTAAAATGATAGGAATCGAGATTATTCCTATTATTCGAGCTGCTTCATAACCTTTGTTCGGTTATTGAAGTTTAAAAAGAATGTTTAAATTCTTGAAGTTATTTGTTCAACTGCTTTAACTTGCTGAGAAATTGAATGCTCACACTTGCTTTAAATAAAAACATTTTCAGCGAACGATATTAGAAAGAACTTAAGGATCCGTAAAGATCAAAGTCGATCGGTATCGAGGAAGAAGCGCACAATTCATTATATGAATGTGCGTGAAGATCAAGTGAAGACTTGTAATATAGAATGATAGAATTAAACTATAGAATAGTTTAATGAACGTTATGTATCCTTGGTGGCGGATAAAAGTCACTTGTTCAAGATGTAAAGAATAATGTAATTATCATTATTTGGAATGAATGAAATTTTAAGGTTTTAAGAACCTGAAATTTGAGAATGTATGTTATTATATTTAGCTATATAATGATGTATGTATGGATGAATGATGTACTAGTGACGCACAGAATCCGGGTGTGAAGATAGATCGAATTTCGGGGCGTTACAGTTTCTTCCTCTCTGAGATTGATGCGCACCTACAGGATGGTTGCCAATACTTCTATTTGTGAGAAGCCTAGTTAATTCCATCTCTTATGGGTTGGTATTGCTCTTTGAGGCACGATCATCGACTTAGATGGTCACCCGAATCTTCTATTTGTGAGAAGAGGTTGGATAATTCCATCCCTTTGATCTGGCCCGATGAAGTGGGGCAATTTGAAGGTTGATCCCGATCTGCGACAAGTATGTTTGTTCTGGTAGGGGTTAGACTGCACCATGAATGGTTGCCTACGTACTCTTGTTGAAGAGGAGATCAAGTCTGCGTAGTTTGAACCTGGTGTAAGAGGTTCAACGCTGAATGCGGAAGGCAGATGGATGTAGAAGTATTTTTGTTGTTTTTGTGAAGAAAGGGCAGAAATGTTTTTGTTATTTTTCTTTATTGCGACCGGGCCATATAGAATATGGTTACCTACGTACCCCCGGGTATCAGGGAGATCAGGTCGATGTAGTTCGCCCTCGGGGACGAATCGCGGTGAAGAGAAGCGTAAATCCCATGTCTGAGGCTATATCGGGAGAAGAAAGTTTAATCCCATAGAGGGGATAAACTGCAAGTGTGGAAAAAGTTTAATCCCATCTTGAGGATAAACTACAGGGGTGAAAAGTTTAATCTCGTCTTCAGGAGAAGTATGTGTGAAAAGCTTAATCTCGTCTTCAGGAGAAGCAGGTGTGAAATGAAGTAAAACCAGGCTGCTGGCTTGAAGTGTATGTTTCCCTGAGGGGCAGAAGAGTTTGTTAAAAGGAGAGAGGGTTCAAAACCAGAATGACTGGTGATTGGATGATCAAAACCAGGATGTTTGTTTGATGGTAACTTCAGACACAGTACCGTTTCACGGTGTCCGAGTTGATAAGCTGTGGAAATTCATCGCCATTCATTTCCAGTAACCTGAGAGCACCTCTTGTCAATACTTCTTTGACAATAAATGGACCTTCCCAGTTAGGAGTGAATTTTCCCTTAGATTGATTTTTGTTGTCAATGATCTTCTTCAAAACCAAGTCATGTTGTTTGAATTGCCGAAGTCGGACTTTTCTATTATAGGATCGTGCGATCCTTTGTTGATATAACTGACCATGGAAGATAGCCAGTTAAGCCTTTCATCTATCGAGACAAGCTGGTGATACTGTCTTGAACCCATTGGTCTTCATCCGGTGAGCATCCATCAATGCTCGAGGGATTCCATTTCCACTTCTATGGGGAACCTTTGCTTCCATCCCATAGACTAACGAGTAGGGGTTGCCCGGTGGAAGCACACATTGAAGTTACGTAGGCTAATAATAAAGTTAGGGGGCAAGAGGTCGGACCATCCTTTGTGATTGGAGAACATTTTCTGCATGATCTTCTTGATGTTTTTATTAGCCGCTTCAATAGCACCATTCATCTTTGGTCGGTAGATGACAGAGTTAAGATGTTTAATGTGGAATTTTCTGCATAATTCCTCCATCATGTTGTTGTTGAGGTTTTTAGCATTGTCTGACACAATGACCTCTAGTTGTCCATATCGACAAACAACATTGTTTCTGATGAAAGCAATGATGACTTCTTTAGTAACCCTGGGGAAAGAAGCTGCTTCAACCCATTTGGTGAAGTAGTCGATCATGGTGAATATGAATCGATGTCCATTACTGGCTTTGGGCTCGATGGGCCCGATCACGTCCATTCCCCACATTGAAAAGGGCCATGGCAAACTCATATTGTGGAGTTCCCTTGGAGGGGCGTGGATATCATTCCCATGGATCTGACATTGATATCACCTCTTGACGTGATCATCACAGTCAGCTTTGAGTGTAAGCCAATAATGTCCCGTTCTGAGAATTTTCTTGACAAGTAAGGGTTCGCTCATATGAGGGCCGCATACTCCACCATGGATCTCATCCATGAGTCGCTGAGCTTGGTCTTTGTCCAGACATCTGAGGAGACCTAATCCTGTACCTCTTTTGTAGAGTGCATCTCCGCTCAGGTAGAATTTCATAGCAAGTCAATGAATCCGCCTCTTCTTAGTTAGGCTCGCCTTAGCGGGGTTAGATCCATCTCGTAGATACTCCTTGATGCTTTGATACCAAGGACTGTGGATGGGAGGTAGCTCATCCAATACTTCTCCAACGTAATTCCCATAGACTGGGGATCTTTGCAGAGTAAACGTGATGCTTGGCATGTTTTCCTTGTCCGGTATGTAAACCAAGGAGGCCAACGTTCCTAATGCATCTGCAAAGTCATTCCTATTACGAGGAATGCGTAGAAAGGATATTTCTTCGAACTCCAAAGCCATCTATAGAACTTGCCGATGGTAAGGCAGTAAATGTAATTCTTTGGTTTGGTAGATTCCTGTGGATTGCTTGATTACCAATTCGGAATCTCCAAAGACAGTTAACCGCCTAATACCCATTGAACGGGCAAGTTTGAGTCCCATGATACAACCTTCATACTCAGCTGTGTTGTTGGTGTTGATTAAGCTTTGCAATTGGACGGATGACGGGATCTCGCTTCCCGTCTGGGATATCAAAAGCGCTACGGCTCCAGAGCCTTACGTGATATGACTCCATCAAAATATATTTTCCACAAAGCGGCATGTATCGTCTTGATGTGGTAATTTGAATTGTCATTATTCCTTCATCGAGAAAGTATGTTTCTAAGGGTTTGTAATCCCCCTGCGCAGTGCGCCAATTGATCCACAATTCCTTGACCCTTGACCGACTTTTGAGTCACGTAGACGATGTCAAATTGCTGTAGGATCAACTGCCATCTGGACAGTCGATAATTCAGTATGGGTTTACTGAACACATACTTAAGAGGATCCACGTGGCATATGAGATGGGTTGTGTGACCATGGAGATAATGCTATAATCTAATGGAAGCCCATGCTAAAGCATAACAAGTCTTCTCGATAAGAGTGTACTTGTGTTCACTGATGCTGAATCTTTTGCTGAGGTAATAGATAGCTCACTCTTGGCCTCTATTGTCTTTCTGCCCCAGCATACAGCCCATAGCATTGTCATTTATGGACAAGTACATGAACGGGGGAACATCATCCTTGGGAGGTACCAGAACATGAGCGTTGATCAGTTGCTCCTTAATTGTGACACTCGTCATTCCATTTTATAGAGGAGTTCTTCCTTAACAATTTGAAGATTGGCTCACAGGTTGCCGTGAGTTGAGAAATGAATCGGCTAATGAAGTTGATCCTTCCCAAAAATTCCCGTATTTCCTTCTCTGTCTGAGTAATGGGCATTTCCATGATGACCTGGATTTTGGTAGGATCCAGTTCAATCCCTTTGTTGCTGACTAGGAAGCCTAACAACTTGCCTGACTTAACACCAAAGGTGCATTTGGCGGGATTCAACTTCAAATTGTACTTACGAAACTTGTTGAACAGCTTTTTGAGATGGTCTAAATGGTCATCCTCCTTCCGGGATTTGACAATGATGTTATCCACATAGATCTCTATCTCCTTGTGCATTAAATTGTGGAAAAGAGCCATCATAGCTCGTTGGTAGGTTGCCCCGGCGTTGATGAGGCCGAATGACAACCGTCTGTAGCAAAAGGTTCCCCAAGGTGTGATGAAAGCAGTTTTCTCACGATCCTCCTCAGCGACCATAATTTGATGGTACCCCGCAAAGCAATCAGCAAAGGAGTACATGCCGTATTGAGCAGTATTGTCAATTAGAATGTGGATAAAAGGCACGGGAAAGCTATCTTTAAGGCAAGCTTTGTTCAAATCCCGATAATCCACGTAAACTCGCACCTTTCCTCCTGGTTTAGGCACGGGAACAATGTTGATATCCACTCTGGAAATGTAGACACCATGATGATACCAGATTAAAATTGTTTCACAATTTCCTCTTTAACTTTTAAACTCCACTCAGGTTTCAATCGCCTGAGCTTTTGCCTAACTTGCTTGAATCCTTCTTTAATGGGAAGGCGATGAAGAACAATGTCAGTGGACAAACCCACCATGTCTTCATGAGACCATGCAAACACATCCTGGAATTGGGTTAACAGTGCAACCATGTCATTCCGTTGATTTGTGGAAAGGTCTGAACCAATCTGGATTGGCTTAGAGTTGTCTAAGGTTCCAGATTGAAAGGAGTGGTTTGATCAAGATTGGGTTTGGGTTTGTCGGTGACCCATTCCTTAATCTCTTGAGGTGTCTCAATGTCCTCTTGGATGTCCATCAAGTCTGAGTCCAACTTTGCATCAAAGTTACAGCCCTTGTGGAGAGAAGGCACCTCATCAGCAAGTACAAGCACATCTAAATTCAGAGTCCTGAAACAAAATATGCTTTCACTTAATATATGCAACTGTTCGATCATACAAAAGTGTTAGCATGTACGTGATAAAATAACTGCTAGTGCTATAAAGGTAAGCAAGTAATTAAAGTTATCTACAGGGCAGAGGCATTTTCTGGCCATTTTACCCTCATCGACCAATGCATGGAGTGCTGCTCCAATTTTCGAGGGAAAAGTCGTGATGGACTGCAGTGATAGAAGGATCGTCAGTGTCCTCCTTTTCCCGAATGATAACCATGACATCTGGGCAATCATCGTCTGGGGTGTATCTATTTGTGTGTTCATCATGAACAATGACGCGAATGCCTGCCATCATCAAGGCAAGGTCATGTTTACATTTTCGTTCCTTTTCTTCTGCCTTGGGATCAGGAATCAACACCTCTTTAGCTTTGATTGGCACTTTGGTTTGGAGCTTGACATAGCCACAACATGGGGTGGTACTTTCTTTGAGAGCTGTATCAATTTTAGCCATCTCATAGTGTTTGATCATTTCAGAAAATGGTTTGCCAATACCAGCTAGAACTCTTTCATAGAAAGGAGCTTCCTGTATATCTATGAAAGTCATGACCATTTCTAATTCTATCATGGAAGGAATAACTTGAGCAGCAAGACGCCTCCACCTTTGAGCATACTCTCTGAATGACTCATTAGACTGTTTCTTGACCTTGGTAATTTGGTACCGGTCAGGAGCCATCTGAGATTGAAAATTGTATTGAGTGAGGAAGGCGTGAGCCAACTCTTCCCAACTATGGATCTTAGAGTTGTCTAATCTGGTATACCATGAACGGGCTTCCCTAGTTAGACTTTTCTGAAACAACTGCATTCGGAGCTTTTCATTCTCAGCATAAGATCCGAGTTCTCCAATGAACACCTTTAAATGTGTATAAGGATCCCCTAATCCGTTATATTTCTCAAAATCAGGGGCTTTAAATTTCTCCGAATAATGAACACCAGGGAATATGCAAAGGTCGGTATATGAAACACTGCCATGAGTTCCAATCCCTTTGAGAACACGAATGGTTTCCTCCATTTAAAGGACTTTCTTCCTGATGTCACCATTGTCTGGATCTCCTTGGAGATGGGTGCCTTTAGGGTCTTTGTTGGTTGTATCCAACTGATGTTCTAGAATTATTTTTTCCAGACCTTGAACTCCTTGTGTAAAGGGCTCTGTATGTGTAGGTATCTTCGTACCCTGAGTAGACTGGTGTAATTCCTTCAATAGAACAGCCAAGTCCATGATTTGTTTACTCAATCCGTCAAATTCTTCTCAGGAAATAGGATTAGACTGTTCGGAAGAAGACATGATTGGCTGTAGGCTTGTGGCCTTTTTGGATTTTGAGTAGTAATGCGGCCCAATTGCTTCCCTACAAAAGACTTACGTAGTTTAGTCTTAGGGTAATGTAAATGTTATCATAACATGTCCGTTTTAGGAATTTTTCTTGTAAAACCGGTTTGTTAATTGATAACATGTCATGCACATATATTCTTCATATTTTCCATTACATATGGATGAACATGGTATAAAATTACAAGTAAATGCTTTTACAAGTAATTGAAAATGGAAAGCATGAAGAGACTTTCCTCCGCGTTTGGTTTATCAGAGGTTAACCTATCTTAGGGTTACTCTCGCGGCTTTTCAGCATGAAGGTTCCCAGATCATCGCAATCTACTCGACGGGAAGTTAATCCGGTCTTTCAACTGGAGCGAATCTGAGTGGTGCCTTTCTTGAGCCTCGGGGAATTATTCTTCCCACAGGTCCAGTAATCAAACACTGACAGGATAGCCTCCTGGTGGAGGGACCACACAACATACATTCACATACAACGTGTCTCACCGTTTATGCAGAATGATGACATGTGCAAAGCACTAATATCACAGATAGATATAGTATAGTGTAGTAAGTAATATGCATTCGTACACATTCATCAAAAAAGTAAATGCAACAATCACACACAAGCATATAACAATTTTGAAAAGCTTGTAATAGCGGCTTAAGCCCTCTTACTGGAGTCCCCAGCAGAGTCGCCACCTGTCGACGTTGGGATTTTTGAGTGTCCCTTTTCGTTACTTGTTCTTTGGTGTTCTCATGTTAATGTGAGATTTGTTTGAAAAAATAAGTGAAAAAGGTCCGACATGTTTAATGTCGACGATTGACTTTAAGAGTCGCCCGGTTGGTGTATTTAATTTGGTTGCACCAACGCAAATAGAAAAGGTTAGCACATTGACCAGTGATTTAACAACGCTAAGCGGGTTTAATGAAAGCAAGAGATACATTAAGGGTTCGGGGGCTTGATTATGCGGAGGGAAGGTGTTAGGCACCCAGACATCCGTGTTACTACGGTGACCGCCACTCTTTCAAAGAAATTGTTATATGAATGTGTGTGTGTGTGTGTGTGTGTGTGTGGATCAATGTGAAATTATTTAAAAAGTAGTCAAGAGGCCTCGTTCGCACCTATATACAAAAGGTTTGAATTTTATAGAAAAATCCGGTTTTAACCAAGATATGTCAATGAAGTTTTGTAAAGAGGTTTTTCAAATAGTGTGCTCAATAGGAATTGAGACCTTTTCATACTTCCATTTTATTAAATGTTAAACTTGTTTGCTTTTATTTTTGAGATCTGAAGCATCCTAGAAAAATAATATCTGATGATCTTAGAACTCCTTATAAACACGATGACCATCCAAGGAAACTTAGACACTTTGTAAAATAATGTACAAGTCGCTTACGACTAAAAAATGTCCATCACGGGGACGAATCTAGGTTCGAGAGATGAACACTGTGATCACATGATTCCTAGGCTCACATGATACTTGCAATTTGTATGGAAAGCGAAAAGCAGATTTATATATATAAAGTTGTAAATATATATATATACTCTGATTTGGATCAACCACCATGAACAACTCCATGGGGATCGGAAATGTAAATATATAAAAGCGGTACATATATATATATATATATATATATATATATATATATATATATATATATATGAACATGATCAACCGCCAGAAGTAAACTCAAGCGGAGACGAAATGTAAATAAAGTCGTAAAAGCGATCAATCGCCACGAAGTAAACTTGGTGTAGACAGAATGTAAATATATATATATATATATATATATAAGCGAGTAAATACAGGATGTAAAATCCATGCTCATCGAGATATGTTTGTGACAATTATATATATAAATATATATATAAAAGCAATTAAACGCTCGGATATAAAATCCGGGCTCATCGAATGATCGACCACAATTTATATATATATATATATATATATATATATATATATATATATATATATAAGCAGATAAGCGCTCAGCATGAAGTGCAAGCTCAATCGAGGCATAACTCGATAATGTTAGTCCATATATACGAAATATATACATATATTAGTAT